>OU612044.1:189050173-189650173 GCA_914767935.1 Coremacera marginata | reverse complement strand
CGTGAACATTGACCAATCACGCCCATTTTTAATAGGAGATAGCTTAGCAACATAAATGTTATCTGTACCAAACTTCATTAGGGAAAGATCTGTACCGTTTACGAGGGAAAGACGGACAAACAAACAAACCCACAACGAATGACTTTTATAAATTGCAGGATTTAACTTTTTAAAACAACAATAAACAAATGAAAAAGTGAGTGTGCAATATTTTTGGTATCTAACACTGATTTAATAACAGAATATAGAGAAATTAGATACACGATAATGCCAACATTTCACTTCGATTCCGGCAATTATACCATCAGTTTATGGTTGACATGTAACTATGTAAAAGTTAAAAGTGTGAGGCTAAGATACATAAAATTTCATCAAATTCTATTTTGTATTTTATTTTAGTATTTTGCTAAATAAACACATGATGTGTTACAGAGATTAGATTCTTTTAAAAGACAGTTATTTTTATTAATTGTAATAAAATAATTGATATATTGATGCATGTACAAAAATACACCGATCGCCATGATCTTAACCTATTAAGCCCTACGGATGCGAAAACGCTCCACGAAAAGACATTTTTAAAAAGTCATAGCTTAGATTCACTAAAAGATATCGGCCATCTTATTTTTGCATTGAGAAGCAGAGGAATGAAATTTTTTTAAGACTCTTGACATTTGTTGTCATAAAATATCGTCTACCTATCCTTACCGGAAATCAAAAATTATGAATTTCCAATTTACAAAAAAAAAATTGTTTTTTTAACCCTGGATAACCAATGTTAGTCAGAACGACTTACATTGCTTTCTTTTTTGCTTACAACTTATTAAAACCTTATTCTAATATGACAACATTTTTGTGTTTTTTTTTTTTTTTTTAAATAAATTTTTTTTTTTATTTATTAATTAAATTTTTTTTAAAAAAGTTTTAAATAGTTTATTCAATTTCAACAGTTTTTAATGTATTTTATGTAGCAGCAGCTCCTCAAGGACGAGTTTTAAAGCGTGTTAGTCGAATAGACTAACATTGGTTTTAACGTATTAGAAATATGATGGGCTATCCAGGGTTAAATATTTCAAAATATATATATAAAAAAAAAAATAGGAATGAGGATCGATACCATACGATACCATAGGTTACCAGGCCACCGTGTTGCTTTTTCGCATCTATGGGCTTATGTGAGTTCCCAATTAGTATTGCTTGTAACATTAATTTCTTATTTATTTCCCAGAATGTTGTATTCTATTCAACACAATTTTTCCAGTAGTAATTTCGAACACATTGTGGCCTAAGAGTCCGAAAAGGCACCTTCGATGTTCTAATAAGAGAGGGTGTTGTGGGCGTGGCAGTGAGTGTTTGTGCACTGTGAATGACTTAAATACTTTAACCTCCTGCGCCCACGGGTTTGAGAGCCTTAAGGCTTAATGGGTTGATGTCAGAGTATTTAGTAGGGATGTGACGGATGTCATTTTGCGGATGCGGATGCCAAAAACTTGAAAATTCGGATGCAGATTTAGATGCAGATGAATAAAATTAATATCCGCGAATGCGGATATTTGGAATGAGATTAAAAAAATCGTTTTTTAACCAAATAATATTTATTTTTATATAAAAGTAGGGAAAAGTGAGGAATTATGAGCCATGGGGAATCGTGAGACACTGCCATCTTTCGGCAGTATGTCAAGATAGAAAGTTCAATACAACTGTGAACGGCGGCTCTTAGCCTAAGCATATTTTCACATTGGTAGTTGACCAGTTTGCGCGTAGAATTTGCTCTGTACGATACTCGCCCGAAAATAAGTTTCTGCAAATTTTTTTCTGCGTTCTTGATTTGCACCAGTCTTGAACGTATCGCTATGAACCAACATAGGTTAATATGCTAATTATTATCGTTGAACCTTGGCCTTCCAGCATACAAAAGGAATTTAGCATGACATTTCAACAAGTCACTCACACACCTCCATGTTGCAAGCCATAGCTTGTGGGGAATCATGTGGGTATGTTCAAGGTTTTTTATGCAAAATGGAGGCTGTGAATAATTAAATGAATATTTTTATTAAATTTTTCTGGTTTTTGTTAAGTTTCAGTCACAATGCTACGTTATTATGCAAATCAAGATAAAGATGCTTTTCTTAACGTGCCCAAATTGCGTATCTGATTGATCGTGCATAACACTTTTTTTAATTTTCTTAATTGAAATTACTTTATTTATCATTTCCAGGTATTTAATAAAGTTTTGCATCGTAATTGTTTGGTTTTGACTAAATTTAGGCGGTGGCTCACGATTTCCCATCATTTTTGGAAATCTCGAAAACATTGATTTTTTTCCAAACAACCAAAACAATTAAATACTGTAATGGTCAAAATTTACGTTTTTCCACGTAGAATACCATACCCTATTACAATTTGCAACTTTTCTGATATTTGTTAAAGATGTCGAGCAAAATAAAAACTAAGCTCACGATTCCCCACTTTCCCCTACAATAAAAATGAAAACTTTGGAAAATTTTTCAGGTACAGATACTCGTACCGAAGAAGAAAACAAAGTGATTAGAAAAAAATTAAAATAAAGGAAATACCATTTCAATGAAAAGAATAACATAACATAGTTTTATGTTTAATTTTTAAAAAGAACAGCTTTACTAAACAAACTATAAATAATTAGGACTTAAATGGCCAAAATCACATTGAAAACTTTTTAATAGTCATAACTAGGGCACGGATTTCTATGGCAATTCATGTCTTTATTAGATATCTTAAAAATGAAATAGTTAAGTAACCTTTGCGAGTCGTGAAATTTTCTTGAAAATGACATTCAAGCGTTTTTGCATATTTTGCATATTTTGCAACTAATTACTTAAAATGCATATTTGGTTGCATATTTTAAAAATTTCTTTACATTTTTTAAATATATATATTTAAAAATTTCGTTAGTTTTTCATCTGAAATCCATTAGAAAATTTACAATTTCTCTTTTATACTTGATACGACATCTATTGGTGGATAGAACTTTGCAGGTGGGTAGAAATTGCAGACAAATTTTTCTTGAAAAAAACGAAGGCTCCCAGGAAATGAGGAAAATTTCACTCAATTTGAACTTAAATAAAGATAATTGTTTCCCAAACTATTCAGTGAGCGGACTGATTTCAATAAAATATGCTCCTTTTTCATCTGTTGACGTAGAACAATAATTTTCAATGTATACAAATTTTTTAAGACCCAATCGGGAATCCTTTATTTTCGAAAACTTCAAACAAAATTTTATCGTTTATGCCAATAGGTTGATCTCATAATTGCGATAATTGCAGTACTTTTTTTTATGATAATTTTAATGTTTTTGTTTTTTTATAGTTTTTGTTTGTATCTAAAGTTGTTTGGTTTTAATACTTTGTTATTTGAATTCCACACAATATTTATTATTGTTTTTTTTTTGAAAAAAAAATATATAAATAAAAATATTTTCATTGCATATCTTAGTGACTGTTGTGTATTTTTGATGCATGATTTTTAATTTCAAGTTTGCATAATTTGCGCATATTTGTGAGTTTTTAGTGTATAGAAATCCGTGCCCTAGTCATAACCAATCAACGGTAGATTGTGTTTTATAAAAATGTTTGTTTATTTTATTATTTGAATATTTTTTATTTTATTTTTTGTGTCTATAATAACAATTTTTATGAATGCGGATTTTTGTTGCGAGGATGCTCCGCGGATGCGGATGCGAAGCTCCGTCACATCCCTAGTATTTAGGCAAAAAGTAACAAAGCTGGTATCAGTTACATATCTTCACATATCTTTGGTGAAACCCAAGCTTTATGTATTCTATATAATGACAGAAACGGGAACTTCTGCATTGTCACATAGTTAAAAAATAAATTTCGACCTAAACAAATTATATTCATGTGGGTCACCGACACGAATTAAGATCCAATCTAACTATTCTCTAATAAAAAATTAATATTTTTTCATTTAATTATGTAAAAGTGTATATATTTCTCTTTATTTTGAGGAACATTTTTTTATGGACTTGTGTTTTGTTAAAAATTGAACACTTATTCCATTAATTTTGAAAGTGACTTAAGTTAATTTATAGCCAATAAAAAAAAACTATTTTTTAAATAATTCAATTACAATAATTCAATTATGCATTCTTAGAAACCCAAAAGCTTTATACTACTATGTCAACAGTAAGCAATATTTTGAAATTTATTAAAATGCAAACCTTTAAATGTATAAATTTAAGCATAAATTGGCCACGGGCACATCCAAAACAAATAAACAAAAATTGTATGATACGCTTTCTATGTAAATGTTACTACTCGTACATAAAAAAAAAAATATAACAGAATTTTGAAAAACTAACTTGTGGAAAGACAAGATTTTGAAAGCAAATAAGATTTTGAAAAAGAAGATGAAGATGAAAAAAACAAAATTTTAAAAAGTTAAAGTTATATATATAAAAGATATAGCTCCAAAACTTTCAAACTTTTTTTCAATATTTTCCAAAACTATAGAGTTGTTTGGGACAATTTTCTCTAAAGTATTTGAAGATTTTGCTTCATAAAAAATTGCGAGTTCACTAAATAGGTGACTCAACATTTAACGAGAAAGTTCTCAGATAAGCGAACTGCATCTCAGGATTATGCATATTGTTTTGAGAATTTACTCGCGAAGAGCTTTTGTTTCAAGAAGTTTTTTCAGGTCTTCAGAGTCATCTCTAAGAACAAGATCTTGCTAACGAATAAAAGCTTTTTATGCTTATAACAAAGAGTAATTGCTCAAAAAAATAAAAAAAAAACAATTTCTCACTTTTATGCATGAGATCCATTACCTCAGCAAAGTTTTACTTTTAGAAAACTTTATGCAATCAATCTAATTTTTTTTTTTTATAAATTGCTATACTACATACATCTATCTGTACTCATCTATTCTGCCTTAATAATTGGCCATTCGGCTTGAAAACGTTATCTACTGTACTGCCTTTTAAATAATACTTTTGAATCCCTTCTGACCACTTTTATTTTTTTTTTGTGTCTGAGTGTGAAAAGACACATACATACAGAAACTCGTACCCATACTCATTTACACTCACGCACACTGAACGCAGACAGCGCACAATTTGAAGGATACGCATTGTTAAACGAGTGAACCTAAAGCTCTCAGGAAGGACAGTAAGAGGGTGTATATATATACGTGTGTGTGTGTGTGTGTGTGCATGTTTTTGTGTAATTTTCAGTGTTTTTTGACTTCAGATATTATATTAATTGCTTTTAATTAAAAAAATATTCGTCTTGGTGTTTCAGCGTGTGTGTTTATTCATAATTATTGTGAAAAGTAGTTTTTAGTTTGCGCTTCTTTGTGATTCTTAATATTGAATAAATTGTAAGCATGAGATGAAGTTGATGAATATCTGCGCGCATTGCGAATGTTAAATTTTTTTTTTTGTTAGGAATACTACCTTGTAGTAGACATAAGCATTGTCCATAAGTTTAAAGGGATGGGAGCACTGAAATTCCTTGAGTTTAAAATTTGTTATTAATTTTCGCACGCAGTCAGGTACTTGAACAACGACGACAGGCTGTTGTTTTTGCCGCTGGTGTTGTTGATACTGCTACAAGAATTGTAATATAGGGAGAAAGAAAATATTTATTTATTTAATTTTTTTTTTTTTGCGCTGCTTGGCCCGTGAAGTGGTGACTACGAACAATTCAGTGACCTGAGCTTTGTGTGCTAATACTGATAGAAGCGCGCTTCAATTTCTGCGCACTTTACAAAAGCAGCTAATAAATAATATTATTTATTTGATGATGTTTTTTTTCTTCTTCTACGTAGAGCTCTTTAACTGCGTTTTGATGTTGCTCCGTTTTCTGCTACTATTTTAGGCCTATTTGGTGTCAATGCTTGTTGAGGCTAAAATTACTTTGGGGTTTTTTTTTTCTACACTTGATATATGTTTTTGTTGTTGCTGTATTTTTAGATTTCGTTGTAGTTGTTGGTATTGTTGTTGTTGCTGGCGCTACTTATGCTGCTATTTCTGCCTTTTGGCTCTCGTTTGGTGTCTTTTTTTTTTGTTGTTTTACGAATTATTGATTTTACTTTCGTAGCCAAAGTAAAATAAGAATTTCTTTGCAAAAAACTCGCGAATTTTGTTACTTTTACTTCAACTTCTACACGTTTGTTTTTTCTTTTTAAACCTTAGAATTTATTTATCTTTCCTTTAATTTGGAAGAAAAGGCACAAATGAATTTTTTTTTTTAAATCTATAGACAGAGTTCTTGAGCTGAAGATTATTGAAATCCTGGTGCTGATGTGCACTGAATATTTTTTTTTTCGCTCTGTTATTTAACTTGAAGCATCACTTTTAATTTGCAGTTGATTTTATAACACTCTGATTGAAGCTTGAAATTTTTACTACACTTTTTGATTGAATATTTTATTATTTTTATAAAATTGTATCCGATATTTTATCCATTTTTTGTTATTTCTGTTTTTTTTTTTTTTCTACACCGAAACGCTTTTTATGCTTCCACACACAGTGGCAGAATTGAAAAGTGGGGGCGACTTGTATAACGATGAAACTTGATGTTTAGCTACAAGCGCTGCGAACAGACTATCTCAGTCAAACAAGCTTTTTAACGCTCTCAAGTCTACAGTGATTGCACACAAAATGCAAGTAAAGCTTCCAAGTTTTTTTTTCACAGTTGCACTTTTTTTTTGCCTCTTCCTTTAAAACTTTAGATAATAAAACTTTCTAATATCATTGGCATAAATACAATGCATTTTTTTTTTGTTTTTTTTTATCCAACTTTACGCCTGGTTAAGATGCCAATTTGCTGCTGAGTATGAAACGAAAAAATAAAAGCTTATGTACGCTCATTTACACTCATAAAAGCTCTTATTTATCACTGGATTATTGATTTGCTGAATAAATTGCGCTTGTGTTAGTATGGCAGCTTTGAAGAGAGCTCTGTTGTAATTATTGTTAAATCTTGGCGCTTGAATGCGCAGGACAACAGTATAGTGTGTGTGTGTGTGTGTGTGTGTGTGTGAGTAAGCGTGTGTGTATGTGTGCATGTAATTCTTGTTATCCTTGCTCTCGTTTTGTTTTATTTAAAGATTTTGTGATTAACTTTTTCTCAAGCTCTATCTATTGGTATGCGTGTAATTCCTAACATAATAATGCACAATGAGAGTGTGTAAAAGTGTTGCCAAACATTTGCGAAATCTTTGCTTTCTAGGGTTGACTTTTTATCTTTAATAGTCCACACTTAACTTTTCAACTGAAATTAACTTTTACAACTAAAATAATAGGATAGAAAATAAAAAAATATATGGATAAATAATGAAAATGGAATGAAATGGAGTGAAAGAAGATTTTGATTAAATTTTTTTTTATATAAATTTTTTACACACATTTGAAACTGCACAGTGTTCCTTTGTTACCTTTGAGTTTTCATTTAATTTTTTTTTTTCTTTATTTATTACTGATGAAACTAAAGTAGTAGACTTGCTTGCACGTCTTTTGAAATAGAAATGTTTTTTTTTATTTATTAAAAAAAAAATAATTTATTAATTTTTTTCTTCAAAAAAAAAAACTTTATATAAATTCAATTCGTCTGTGGAACGTTTAATTTTTTTAAGCTTATATCTGCATATCAAGTTCTTTTTAAGCAAAACATGTTCTGGCTTACCGAATATGACTAAAAAAGCTATAAGTTGAAATAATGCATTAAAAATTTTACTGTATTCTTTTTCACTTAGTTTTAAGTTTACTTTTAGAATTTATGTAACTAACTATTTTTTTTCTCGATTTTAAACCATAATATTACTAATGCAATGATTTTATTTTTTCTATTAGAAAAACGAAATACTTGACTAAATATGCAGAGGGATACAATAACTGAACAAACTAAATTTATCGATAAGTTTAAATATAGAAATCGTTAAATTTTGTATTTGAACTATATTAAAGCATATTTAATAAGCATATTTTAAGTTTGAACTAGAATCTTACGAGCGTCCATAAAGTTTTGTAACGCAATCCCGCATTTATGCTTTAAATATAAAGCAATTCTTAAAGATGAAAAGATTAAAGTTCAGAATTTATTCCAGTTCCTTGCGGAGCATAAATAGTTTTATTAACAGAGAACAGTAAATTTTGAGAACATAAATAAATTATTTAGAAACTTTTATTTAAATTTTTTACACGCCTTTACTTCAATAATAAGCAGTGTTAGAACTGCATTAAAACGTATGAAGCAATAAATGTGCAAATGAAATTTAAAGAGATTTAAGATCAGGTCCGTAGCCAAAGGGGTAGTTTTAAGGACTTAAATCCCCCGTCCCCCCAGAGAGCTAAAAAAGTGCGAATTGAATGAAATAAAACCCTTGATTTCGAATTGCATCGTGTAAACAGCAATAGTCCGCTCTTCCTCTTTCCCTTTTTTAACAAAATTGCTGTTGTGTTAACATTAAGTGCTGTAAAATGCTTTTCATAACTAAAGCTCGATTTACTAAAATTTTCAGTGCACTCTACATTCAATATTTTGATATTTGTTTAATTTTTGAAAACGCCGCTTGTAAGGTAGAGCTTGGAATAAATATCATTAAACTAATTCACCTGTTTCAAATAAAAATGTAATATTTTCTACTTTTTTCAGTCTGTATTGTAGAAAATATTGAAGAGACTTCAGAACCTAATAAGTGCCCCCATAATGTCATTGACATCGGCATTGGTGGAACGTAGTAGCATTGTACAACACTGGTAGCACTATTGGAATAAACATTATTAAATTGATCACTATATGAAAATCTGAGTTTATGTGTTTGTGGATATGATTTAAAAAAGAAAAATACGTAATTTAATGGAATAAACAAGAATATAAAATATTTTAAAAAATTAAATCGACTCAAAATCCGGCAAAATCAAACCGCGCTACGGTCGGGTAAATAACTTTCTTGAAGATATTTCGAAGATTTCATGAAAAAATTGGTCAAAAATCCGGAAATCAATAGTTCAAAACTAGTGAATCAGTTCATTCAAGAAAATTAAACAAAAATATTAAGGATTTTTTCAACATAATATTTATTAAAGAAACATAACTTAGAATAAATGCCTACTTTCCCTCACATTTAAAACTTACAAAATCAAGGAAATTAACTCTCGGAAATGCAGCCTGTCCTCAAACCAAAGAAAATTGAGTATTTTCGAAAAATTCAGGCAAAAAATGTATTTTTAGTTATAATGCAAGTCTTTGCATTTGTATTACAGAATCGTAATTTTTATACCCCAACGCGTACTGCGTAAAGGGTACATTAACTTTGTCATTCCGTTTGTAACGCCAAGAAGGAGGCGTAGCAGGTATAGAAATATGTATATATTTTTGATCAGCATCATCTGAGTCGATTTCCGTGTGTCCGTCTGTCTGTCCGTCTGTCGACACGATTACAGCCGCAATTTTAAAGCTATCGCGATGAAATTCAAAATATAAGTTTATTTTTAAAAAAGGAAGATGAAGTTCGAAAATGGGTCAAATCGGATGAAAACCACGCCTACCTCCCATACAAAGTGGCTTTATTTTAAAATATAATATCTTTAAAAAATCTGCTCAAATTAAAGAAATGATTTGAAATTTTCCATATAGGCTTTGATATATAACATAAACCACCACTATAATATTTGGCAAAATCGAATGAAAACCACGCCTACCTCCCATACAAATTGGCTTTATTTTAAACGTTAAATCTCTTAAAAATCCACAAAAACTAATGAAATATCTGGAAATTTTGCACTTTAGCTTTGATATATAATGTGAACCATCTCTATGATATATGGCAAAATCGGATCAAAACGACGCCTACTTCCCATACAAAGTGACATCGTCAAAATAGGAAAACTTTCGTTAATATATAAAACTGAATGTCATCGTGTATGCCGTGGCTAAAGACTTCGAATATACTTCAATATGACCGCGGGGGGTATTTTAGTTTCGGTACCCTGCCGAAGCTCCATCCTTACTAGTTTTTCTAAGATATTAACAATTTTTAAAGTGGACTTGTTTTAAAAATCCATAATGTTTAAAATTTTTTGCATTTTTTATGCCGAAAGTATGGCGAAGTTTTTCACTAGCTTGATTTCATTAATTTCATACATTGATTTCCGGATTTTTGAGCAATTTTTTTCATGAAAGTCGCGAAATATCTTCGAGAAAGTTTTTTTGGCCGGCTCTATTGTGTTCTATTTTGGTTCTATTGTGATGGACTTGGAGTCGGTTTAATTTTTTATAATAGTCTTTGCTCAGGCTTAACTAAATTTTACTTAATTCGCAATTTTGTTAAATGATTCTTTATGAAATTTTTACACTTTCGCATGATACTTAAACTTTCATTGAGCTAATTTTCAAGCATTAAAAAAGTAAATGAAAACAAACAACAATATCTTTATATATTAATTGAAATATATAAAATGACAATAGACTTTATTTATATTTAAAGTTTTAAAGTTAATTTTCAATCCAAACCCTCCTCCGCCCCCTCCCGAAACCACTTTTGGTTACGGGCCTGTGTAAGATTGCAGAAAAGTGGTACGGAATACGCCAGGGAGGGAAATAACCGAATCTTCTTCCAGTTTTCTGACTTTCTGAATGTAAAAGTACTGCTCTTATTCAAAATTTCAGATCCTTAAATGCTCCTGAATTGCATATAAATTTGATTTTTATTTCATAGCAATATCATTGCGTTATCAGATCGCAATTGAAACTGAAAATAAGTATCTTCATATTTATTTGAACATACGAGCTTTCGATAACTAAAATCCAAGCAAGACCATCAATCAAAATGTGGATGGCTGAAAAGCGACGCAACAATGTTTCAAATGTCATCGAATGAAAAGCGAAAATTGCCCCATCATTCAAAGCAATATTAGTGTAGCACTTGAAGAAACTGATTTGTTAATTCTGAATTTCTGAATTGAATCTGAATTCTATTTCAATTCTTCTTAATGTAGTTATTCAAAGAAAGAACCAAAATTCATTCGTAGAGGAACCAAAAAGCAATATATTGTCAATGTTTTAATTTAATCAAATACTTTTTATTTGATTTAAATGCATATTGATATTTTCCGTTAAATAAAATATGGAATTGAGCAATATACTTTTGAATAAAATCTTTTAATACCTAATTTTCAGATCTTCTAGAATAAGAAACTGATCTTATCACATTCTCGGTTCTTCTCAAAATTATTTTTTACCCTGACATCAATAAGCATCGAATTATGTAAAAAATTAAATGATTAGGCTCTTTTAATATTATATGTATTCATTTATTATATTTTATTTTTATTATTGAATTTATTTTATATTATAAAATATTTAGTTTATTATTTATTTTATGTTATATTTTATATATTATATTTTATATTATACATATTTTTGATATTATAATTAATATTTTATATCACTCATTACTTTAATAATGATATTATTTATAACATTAATTGCTTTAGCAATTTCTTTATATTACTAATTTAAAGTATTCATTTATTAATTTGCTATTAATGAACTATTTTATGAATACAATTTAACTGTTTAAAACAAAAACGGTGTAACGTGCTCTTTAAAACTGTTCTGAAGCTTTTTTACATAGCTTAATTTTTTATTTCAATGTAATGCTAAATTTGTTATCCTAGACTTTTCTCGCACTTTAAGTGCTCCAATTGTATTAATAACCCGTTTTAGTTTTTACTGTGCTCATGTTGATACTGCATTCAGAATTGAAGGTTTTCTCATTGCAAATATGTGCTCCATCAATTAAACCGGATGGCATCACATTAATAATCCATTAGTGTGTAAGTGTGTTAGTCAATGCTGGACATAAAGAGACAAAACTGAATAATATAATATCCGGAAGATATAATATCCGGGCATTAAGAGTGTGACGATATGAAAGCCGGAAGTTCAAGAAATGCCAGTTGATGATGCCAATTAAATTGTAAAATTCAATAAATCGATTGAATAGCGTATTATAGCGCCTACGTTGCGATGATGACATAGTGTACAATAGCTTTACGAATTACGTTAGCAGTAAAACAATTGGAAACGATTTTGTTTTGTTGTTAAACGTGACCTTTACACATGCTACTACTCAAGTTTTTTGCGGTTTTACCTTTTCTCACTCACTCAGATAAATATAGGCAAAAATTTATTTTAAATTTGTGTTACCAGTATTGACAAAGTACTTGACAATGTTAAGTATAACTACAATGAATGTTCAGAAAATAAGTATTACAAAATTTACTCTAGGGTACATTATAATAACGGTTCCATTATGAGAATCCTTAATAGAAAATTGTGTTGAAGGTAGGATAGGGTCCATCAAATTCGCCTCGAAAAATGTACCATAGATTAGAACTATATCACTAAAGTATGGGATCTTGTGTTAATTATGGTGGGAAGCGGGTAGGTTTTATTTTTACCATTATTTTTGTTTTTTTTTTTATTAATGTACAACATATTCAAATTATTGTGCTAAAATTTCAAGTCATTTGGAGTAAAACTAACAGAGATATAGAGTCTTAAGTGTCCGCCTCTCCTGCCCGGGTTGGCGCTGCAGAAAACTTTTAAGGGGAGGTTCTCATGAAGTTCGAGCAAAAAATTCAATTCTTTGTTTTTCATTTTTCGATAGTTTATGATGTCTAGCATATGTTTTCAAAGCGGTTTGGCCGATAATGATTGCATAAAAAGTTATCGCATAAGAAAGGAACCCATTTTTTCACGAAAATTAACCCATTTTTGTAAAGAGTTGCGTTAACGCAACGGTATATTTTTCTTAACCTGCAGGTCATACAGTTATAGATTTTCATGATTTACAAAAAGAATATACAATTTTAAGAATTTATCTAATCAACCTGTTTTCGCTCAAGGCTGAACAATTTACATTTCCAAGCTTGGGGAATTTGGAATTTTCCATTTTTTTATCTTTAATTTTAAACCTCTAAAATGTGAAAAAATTTAAGTAAAATATTATTCTTATACGAGCGTCTTTCTTAGGTTTAATATTTAACTTTTGTGAAGTTTCATAAAGTAAGAGCCACATTGGTGGCTCCCGTGGGTTGACACAACGCTGGTCTTTAACGAAATACGTTTTTGTATATTTTTTGTTGTTTTGGGGAAATTCTTGTGATCAATATGTGCGCAAAACGCTCAATTTTGCTTGTAGAATTTCGTTCAATATCATTCAATTTGAAAATTAAAAATCTCGAAAAAACTCAATTTTATTTTTTAAATTTTTTCATTTTGTTTTTTCTAAGTTAGACCAAACTAAATATTTTTGAAAAGTTTCATCAATTTAGCTCAACGGGAACATGGGTCAGTCCGGATTAAGAAAAATGAGGTTGCGCGATAATGTGTATCTCACATAAATCTTTTTGAAATGCACGCCTGTATTCTCTACCATTCTGTGGTAAGCATAGTTACCTCAAGCACCACCAGATGTCGCCAGATGTGCTATGACGTTGAAATAACGAAAAGCGTTAATAACTATAACAATAATAACAAGTTAATAGCTCGAAAAAATCGTTAACCACATCTTAAAACGCGTTTTCTGAAAAGTCATGCTTTCTGAACTGATTTCCACGATATTTCAAGAACTACTTTATGGATTGATTTGGTTTTTCTCTTATTTTAAATTAAATACAATGAATTCGATCCTATACTGAAATTCAGACAATATTGGCCGGTTTTATTTTTTTTTTTTGAGAGCGAAAAATGTGAAAAAGCATTACCAAAAATTCACATACTCGCCATTTTTGTAATTTTCAACTATTTATTGATGATGTAGATATAAGTTCCAATAAATATATAATATAACTCATAAATTTTTTTGGTTTTTTTATTTCTGAGGACTTGAACGTAATGTGCGATGGATACCGTTGGGGTACTCTTTTTTTTCAACGTGATGTTTGACGGCGTATTGACACTTCACATACCACTTTTATTTACCAAAACAAATATTTTCCTACACTTTAAGAAACTATGAAAAAAAAATCAAGAACATCAGCGTGTTTTTCGGCCTCTACATAAAAACCTCCCCTTAAATGCGTTTTTCTCACACTTAGCTTTTTTAGCGTCGGTGTCCACTGCAGCTCTAAATTTACTGTACTAATTCTTTTGTAATTTTGCACACTCTTTACGTAAATGACGAGGTGATTTGAAGTTTTTTTTTAATTTAAATCTTGAAGTAATTTTAATAAAAATCAATAATAAAAAAAACACTTGCCTAAAAAAATTAATAAAATCATTTTGATTTATTGATTTCAAATGGCGGAGTATGAGCGGCGATTCGATGTCATTGGCTCATCTCTATATAAAAATGAATGAAAATGTCACAGGATATTCTTCACATGTTACTTCATTATGTAGCAATTATTTATATATAAACAGGCGTAGGCAAATGTTAAGAACCATTTTCTTCTGTGTTTCTCAGCCGATTTTGATGATTTTTTTGAAGTGGAAACTTTTTAAGGCGCGTAGAGTACTTTTTGGTAGAGAGCAAATCTATAGATTCGCGATATCATCACGCTGTTAGCGATATCATCACGCAGAAGCTATACAGCATTCCTTTTTTGGGATTACAAAGCATCGACCAAGCCGTAGACCAAAGCGGTTACCGAACCGATTACCGAAGTGATTACCAACTGATTACCGAACCAATTACCGATTACCGAGGCGATTACCAACCGATTACCAAATCAATTACCGAACCAACTACCGAACTAATTACCCCTCCGAAGCGACTACCAACCGATTACCAGCCGATTACCGAATCAATTGCCTAAGCGATTACCAAACGATTACCGAACCAATTGCCGATTCCGAACAAATTACCGATTACCGAAGCGATTACCGAACCAATTACCGAACCAATTACCGCTTACCGAAGCGAATGCCAACCCATTACCGAAGCGATTACCGATTACCAAAGCGATTACCGTAGTGATAACCAACCAATTACAGCAGCGATTACCAACCGATCACCAATTATCGAAGCGATTACCAACCCATTACCAATTACCGGAGCGATTACCGATTACCAAAGCGATTACCAAAGTGATAACCAACCAATTACAGAAGCGATTACCAACTGATTACCGTATACTGAAGCGATTACCAACCGATTAATAATTAGCGAAGCTTTTACCAACCCATTACCGAAGCGATTACCGAGCCAAATATCAAAAACCCAACCAAAGTAATTGTGTTACAAATATATTATATATAAACATTAAAAAAATAGTTTATATAGTATATATAGAATACATTCAATAACGCATAAAATTATGAAGAGAGTTAAAAAAGTAGAACGCATCTGATGTGCCGACTTTAGCTACTTCTAACTAAAACTTTACGTTTTCACTTCTGTCGGCAGTCCCCCCACTGTCTACATAGTCTTTAAAAAAATGCTAGCTGGAATACCGGCTCGGAGGTGGTATGGCGAAAAGGTCGAATTTCGATCACTGACGCACTCTAGTAGAAATAAATTATATATAAACTGGGTCGTCAAAAGCAGTTATCGAAAAATTTTTTTTTTTATCGAATTAACATTAACAGAAATTAAGGAATACTAGTTCTGAATGGTATGCCGAAACAAACAATGATAGGTAAGATCAACTACGTTATTCTTGTTACAGTTACAATTCTATGTTATATAAAGAGATTATGTTTTCGAATGTATATTTTAATACTTTTGTGTGCGTGTGGAAATTTACTGAAATTGAATTTGCACAAAACTGTTTGCCTTTTGTTCTGTATGAATTTATTTACTTCGTTTGTAGTTTATGTTTACCCTGTAGGAAAATCAACTAATTTAAAAGTAGTTGATAAAGTAGTTTTTTGTCAACCACAACTAGTTGAAATTCTGACTTTTTTCCATAGAACGAACTAACATATTTTGTATGGTGATGTCCGCTAAATAAGTCAATTGACTTTCGTCTGCATATATTTTCAACTACTTGTTAAATTAGTTATATTTAAATTATTTTTTAATGACTTTAAAATAACCAATAGAAAACTATTACTGATGGCCTAAAGTTAATATTATTTGATGAAATAACATGGTTAAATATATATAAACTTGTAATCTAATAAAAATTTGCAATTAAAACATGTCAAAATCAGAGTAGTTGCCGTCTTAATATAATTCAAAGTAGTTCATATACTGGTTTATTTTAAATTAGTTTTGTAATTAGTTGTTTTTAAAAACAAGTTAGTTTGTTCCTATAGGGTATTTAAGCTGTGTTCTCATGTGTGTTCAGTGTGCCAGTGTGTGTGTGTGTGTGTTCAAAAAAGTTTTAAACACTCCCCACACTGGCAATTTTGAACAAGTTTGACAGGTAAAATAATAAATTACTGCAAAACACTTAAAAAAAAATATCTTATTTTTTATGCAATTACTAAAACAAAGAATTTCAACATACGCACGCATACTAATAAAGCAGCAATCAAATGAGCACTGCTACAAATGCATTAAAGTCGGTATAACAACCGATATCGGGCGAACTAACAATGTCAGAGTAAATTGAAAGCAAATAAAATACAAAAGCCTCACTCTGTTGTTTGTGTGTGTGTGTGTAAGAGAATGTTTGATAGGAAATAAATAATAATATTTATACTTTTTTTTTTTTTTTTTAAACGCAATACAGACTATGCCTGCTGCCTGCTGGCAGGACTTGCTGCTAGGCGCTCGATTGTCGATTGTGCTCGATTCTTTCTAGTTTAAATGTGCTATAAAAATAATTTATAGTTCAGTCTACTTCGATATAATGAATGGTTTAACTACAACAACAACACTAAATTTTATATTGCTTATAATAGCTGTAACAAGAGTAATGATTGTGTCTTTAAAAATATACGTATACCAAAATTTATGCATTTTATATGTGAAAATGAAACGCAACGTGATGTATGCGTAACTTTTATTTAAAACGAATTGAATAAAAAATTAAAAATTGATGAAATCCCAAAGGGAAGATTTAAAATGCGATAAGATTTGACAGGGATAAAGTAATATAACGTTACAGTAAAATCAATTTGGCTTGCAAATACATGAAAAGAGAAAAGCATACTTAGCATATTACTCATTAATGACAAATTCAACAAGAGCTTACATCATATTTTAATGGTTACAGTTGATTTATGCTATAAGTCTGACCGACTTGAAAAATTAAATATCGAGGGAAAAGTTTTTTTTAGTACTTTGAAAGTTAACTGTTAGGAGCTGCTAAATTAAAAATTTGGCTACCTAAATATTTTTCTTACACAAAAAAGGTCTAACAATACGGTCCACGCCATGCCGTGAACTATCTCCCAAACCATGATGCATTAAATCTATGCTTTTATTCGCCTTGATTTTGCTTAAAGGTGCGCTTTTATTCTGTGCAGTTTTTTTTTTGTGAAAAATTCTTTATCGCTGTTAATATTTACATTAGAGTAATGAAATAAATAAGCTTAAAAAAAAATTATGTTATAAAATATGGCCTCGTTTGTTGTTGCTACAATTACCATGTAAAATGCGAGCTCAATTGGGCTCGCGCTCGACAACGGTAGAGGTAGGGAGAAGTTAAGGGAAAGATACCTTTAGAATTTCGGAAAAACACAAATTTTATTCATATTTCGAATTTTTAACATATTAAAAATATGCTATTAAAAGAAAAAAGCAAAATTTTGAATGGTCAAAAACGTTCAAAAGAATTTATAATTTGTTCTGTATGCAAGGACAAAATAAGTTTTGGTGAGGCAGCATCGAGAGGCATAAGTTTCAAAATGGTTGTTATTTGTCAGTGTGGTCGTAGTGAAATAGATTCAGGACCTTTTATTCATACTGGTTACAAAATAAATCATAGAATAGTGGTAGTCATGAGACTGTTAGGTGTTGAAAGACAAGGAATTAATATATTTTGCAATCTTATGGACATCTGCACTGGATTGAGTCAAAGCAGTTATAGTGAAATTATCGATCATATATGCAAAGCTGGTAAATCGTCGTTTGAATTTTTCTGTTGAAAGAAGAATAAAAACATGAAAGAAACATGAAAAACGCCTCAAAGTTTCTGATGACGGTACGTGAAAGAAACGTGGGTACAAATCACTCTATGGCGTTACAACTCTCATAGACTACTAAATTTGCAGAGTAATTAATTTAGGTGTAAAAAGCAGGGTCCCTACTCTATTGCGATGCGACAAAAAAATTCGGAAAATTGATTTAATTTTGCATCGCATTGATTGACGCATCGCAATACAGAGTAGGGCCCCAGTTATCGGTCTGCTTGTGCAGCCTAGAAAAATAAGACTCATACTGACGATTTCAAAATTGGTTTAAGAATCACAAAGAAAAATGTATGAAGAATCACGAGGGCTCATTTGGAAAAATAGAGGTTCTTGCTGTGCAAGAAATGTTTTTGAGATCGGAAGAAAAGTACGGCGTGAAATATTCAAATTACATAGGTGATGGGGATTCGAAAACTTTTAAGGCAGTTTTAACTTGTAAGCCTTATAGTGATGAATTAATTGTTATAAAAAGTGATTGTGTTGGCCACGTTGAAAAGAGAATGACCTTCAGGCTGCGATGCATGAGAAAGAAAAAAACTTTCGGGAAAAGAGAAGTTGACAGAAAACATTGTAAAAAACTCACAACATATTATGTTTTAAATATTCGAAGAAACGTTAATAGTGTGGAAGATATGAAACGAGAAATTATGACTACTTATTATTATATTTTTTCAACAAAAAAATTCCACATCATGAAAACTGTCTGACTGGAGCCGAGCGCTGGTTTAAATGGCAGAAAGCTATCGCTTTCGGCAAAGATCCTGAACTTGCTAATCTTTATCCTTTACTTGGCGACGAAATGAAAGAACATTGGAAAGATGCTTGGATGGCCATACCTAGAATGCCAACGAAAGTTTCAACGCGACAGTTTGTCGAAAATGTCCGAAGCATCTCAATTCCGGGCTGAAAATTGTCGAAATTTCAGCTTGCATTACTGCTGGAATGTTTTATAAAAAGTGCACCTCCATTCTGAAGCTTGTGAACGAGCTAGATATAATTATTGGCACCTATTGCAAAGTTTTAGCCGAAAACACTGATAAGGAAGCAGAACCGAAAGAGTTTCTCCCAAGCAAAAGCAGCTCGTACAGCTCGAAAACAGCAATAGCTCCAATATAATCAGCTTTTCTAGGAGGCCGAAAGGCTATTACCGGTAAGGCTATTATAGGTATGGAACCGGAATCGCAGATTGACCCGCAAGTCACTTAAACTAATGGTTACACCGTATCGAAACTTTAAACGTGATTATCTCGAAACTGTGATAATCGAAATTTCGTTTCGATATCACAATTAATACAATTATTTCAATATCACAATTAATTTTTATCGAAAACATAACTTTTTCGATATCATAATGGTATCGTCTGGTGTATCGTTATCGATAGAAACTATCACCTTTGCGATATCATCTCGATAACGAAACGATATCGTCTGGTTTGCTGGAATTATACTTCTTTATAAATTTAAAGGTTAATACTTTCCTTGCACATGTCAGTAATCGAATTTTTTTTTTTTTGTTTTCATATCTTTTGGATAGCACGCAAAAGACGCCTAAAGTAATAACCTACAGAGCTGCCCCATTTTATTAAAGAATAAAAACTGTTTTTCTACACTTCAAAGCTATAATAATATTATGTCCAAATTTTTAAAAGATGCGACTATTTTAGCAACTTTAAAAAATTTATAAAAAATCACAAATTTTTAGGGGTACAAACGGATTTCTCCCCTTAATGACTGCTGACTAAAACTACTATTTAAGTTTTGAACTGGACAGCAGGAAATAATATACATATTAATCATTAAACTAAGAAAATGCTTTCAAATGTCTCGTTATATTTAAATGCTAATTTTTGTAACAAGAAAATGCCAAATAGTTTAATAGGGCTCAAGCAACGCATTAAAAAATCAGCTTTATTTTTTTTACCTGTATCTTAAATGCATTACTTTCTATGGAGAAGGTAGACAAGCGTTATATGAAAATATTGATAGTATGAAAAATGTTTGAAAATCAATTTGCCTTCATTTCTTTAATTTTTTAAGACTGTTCCACATAGAGCATACTTTACTGTTTTAATCTTTGTAGCATATCACTGCTTAAAAGCTTCTAATAATGTCGAATTCGCAGTGTATGATAATGAGGGCTTTTTTAATGTAGCACTTTGATAATTTAGAACTTACCCCCTTTTCCTCTTGTGCAAATTTCTTAATTTCTTGTTCCAAATCAAGCTAGAATGGAACATGTCATATTTTAATTTATCTGAGTGTTGAACCTTTTTTTTATGCTCTTTTTATTGTCACAACAACATAGCCACAACAACATAGGCCCTATTTAGGAGAGTTTTAAGCATGTTGTTGTATTGAGCCAACTACATAAAAAATTCAAAAATAAGCAACAATATAATGTTAATGCCTTCTTGTTAACATTTAGCTTGCAAATAATTGGTATTTGTTTTCTACTTTTTCTTTGAGAACATCACTCGATATGGTTCCCCATGACGTATACGCAACTAGCATTAAATTTTCATTCATTTAGTCAATAAATAATTCAGATACTTTGTTCATACATATATAATTCGATTTAAATTGTGCTCTTTGGTGACCAACATTGACCCAAACACCACATTGAATTTGAGCGTCGCCACATCGCATTGCTCTACCGCACTTAAATAATGACAGACAACAAAAATTCAGAGCAGTTCTACACGCCACAATGTCTCATAGCGAGTTCCGAAAGTCATTAAAGAACTTCATGTCTTGGATTTCACACAAATGCAAAGGCAGTTGAATACAATGGACGAACGATGGCGTCTTGCTACGCAACTACAATCCACAAAATTCTATTTCAATAGTTATTGGCACATGAAAGAAAAACGCATATAACTCTGCCAACAAAAGCAGTAACTAACTAAACTCTTACATTACACTCGAATAAGACTAAAATATGCAGAAAAATAATAGGGCAGGCATGTTGCCAAACATGTATATCAATACAGTAGGTATTTTTTATTTTTTTTTTGTATATGTATATGGCGAGTGAGCTTTAAGTATAAATTTTTCAACTTATTGATATACATTTTACTCTAAAATTATGTAGGTTGAGAAGTGAAAATTTTCTATTTTTAATCATGCAAATCAAGTTTGAATATTTTGAACTCATTTCAAAAAATGAGTTGGAAATGAAAAATAATTGACGCAGTGTAGATGCATACATAGGAGTTCAAGTTAAAATCAAGTTATTACGCATAATTGCATGAAAATACTTGCAGTAAGCTGACAAGAACTCCGCAAGGCGTTGTTCTGAATTTTACTTTAAAAAAATTAAAATTTTTTTTGTATCTTTCTTATACTTCATAATATGTGTAAATATAAGCTTCTAAAATATTTTGATGAAAATATGACACGTAGAAGAAACGACAGACCCGTAGCCCGAATTTACCAGGGGGTGAATACGTATATAGGTTGAGGCTTCTCCATCCAAAATTCTTGATTGTGGCTTTATTTATTTTTATTTTTTTATCGATTAAAATTTCAGAAAATGATTAGATTTCATATAATTCCCAAATAATCAAAATCGAGAATATCTTCATTGTCTTTTGTAAGATATATTTGTAAAAATAGCACAGTGTGATAATTAAATAACCGAACTTTTTATATAAAGAGCAAAAAATACATTATTTTGTTATGTTTGGAAGTTATTGTTTATTGAAAGTTGGTTCCATTCGAGTCAATACAACGTTTGGTACGATCAACTAATGCATGTATCGATTTTTTTATATCGAATTCCGGAATGTTCTTAGTGGCCGGAATATCATTGTAAAACGCTCCTTTCATGGCAGTTTCCAGTTTCGGCAACATAAAATAGTCGCACGGTGATAGGTCAGGCGAATACGAAGGGTGCTCGATGACACAGATCTGTTTTTTCATCAAAACTTCATTCACTTTTTTGGTCTTATGATTCATCAAGGGTTTTACTACTGAGATGAATAAATCGAAGCCTTACGTCTAGATTAGTGCTCAACATATGTGCATGTCACGAGGTATAAGGTGCGAAACAGTTTCTGATCATTCACCCTCAACCTCAGCACACATAACAGCATTGCTGTGTTATTTTTGGTTGCGCTGATACATACTGGCTGCAGGAGCGGATCAGATTTTGATCATTAAGCCGCAGTCTTACTTAGGTTTTGTCTGACTCGCTGCAGGTGCGAATCAGATTCTGATCATTGAGCCGAAGTCTTTTACTTAGATTTTGTCCGACTGGCTGCAGGTGCGCATCAGATTCCGATCATTGAGCCGCAGTATTGTGCGTATCTTTTAGCTAGCTGGCTGTGGTATAGCTTGGATTCAGATATAGGGTGTTAGGCTCTGTCTGGCTAGCTGCGGTGCGGATCAGATTCTGATCATTGAGCCGCAGCATTGTGCTCGTATTCTGGTTGGCTGCAGGTGCGGATCAGATTCTGTTTTATTGTTTTTTTAAGTATATTTATTTACTAATGACCTTCTGTCTATCTTGCTTTTCAGTTCCTTACAACGAAATTACAACAGTGCTCTCAGCACTAAAGACACCATTAGATCGAATACCGATTACCCGAAACCGACGAGCCGATACTGAGTACTGGGGTTATTAATGCCTGCGAGAAAAGAAACCGGAGAATATTCGACACCCGACCAGTACCAGCTGATATTCTTATTCCTTGCACGGATACCCAAACACAACTGCTACTGACTGCATGGCCACCTTGCGCTGCAGAATTATAATAAGCGCTTAATATTGTTAATAAAAATTAAGCTTAAAATTTAAAACTGTGTCTTCTTATTTAGTGGCGGCCGTGGCGCAATGGGTAGAATGTGTGGCCCATACACCAGAGAACCCTGGTTTGAATCCCACCTTGACACAGAAAGTTTTTTCAATTGAATTAATTTTTCGGTTCGGCCGTTACCTCTCTGTAGACAATGGCAAACCTCAGAGCGTAAAAAAACTGCCATGAAAACCTTCTTGAGAACATAAACCGTTCGGAGTTGACATGTAGGCCCAGTTCTCGATAATTTGTGTTCAAACATTTCACAACACACACAATACAATTGATCATAAGAAGCTCTG
Organism: Coremacera marginata; assembly: GCA_914767935.1. NCBI lineage: Eukaryota > Metazoa > Arthropoda > Insecta > Diptera > Sciomyzidae > Coremacera > Coremacera marginata. The sequence continues at coordinate 189,626,977 of OU612044.1, read as the reverse complement.
TCAAAGGCCTTTCAAGGGCTGAAATGGCCATTTCGTTTTTTGTTTTTGTCTTCTTATTTCACTAAAGGTTTGTGGATCCTTTGCGCTATCCTGTAGCGGTCGAGCTTACATCAGCCTTTGACAAAACCACCGTTACAACTCAGCTAATACATCATATTTTACATGAAACTAAATGCATCGATCTTAAAGGAGATTATGTTGAGTAATAAAACGTTTTTGTACCGAAAAAATTAACTTTTTTTCAAAAAGTGACTAACTTCATAAATTAACCTCGTAGACACACAGTTTTTCTATACGAATGTGTGATTTTTTTAGGATTTTCCCTTGTTTCAGTTTTGGAATAATCGAAAATAATTTTTTTTTATCTCCCTTAACAAAAAGTCCCAAAAATCATAAATTTTTGGTCTTAAAATTCAAAACAACGCTTTAAGTATCTCAACTTCTCATGAAATCAAAGATCAATTTGACCTTAGAAGAGTTCTAGCAATATTCATACTGTTTCATTTCAAAAGGGATTTCATTTAATCAAATAGATAGAAGATGAATGAAGTGATTAAACTTTTACAAGCTTCATAGCTTGTTGTTATCAATTCTAAATTGTAGATTGTCAAGTGAATGCGTTTTAATTTACAATTTTCCTTAAAATGCTTGCTGATAGAGCATTACCTAACAGAATTGTAAACAGTATTTCTTATATTTTTGTGTGTGTGTGTGTGTGTATACTTGCTCAATACATTATTTTACTGCATCAATACGTTCATTAAGATTTCAAGTTTGCATTATGTTTGCTAAAGCTAAGAAGATTTACCGTTTTCAATAAATTCATTTCTATGTTTAAAAAAGTTTTAAGAGCCTTGCATTATATTTCTGCAGTATGTCTTAAAAGCTGTACATAGATTGAGTGTAAAAAGTTTTTCACTAGGATTAATTTTTTTTTTCTTTCTTGTTTCAATAAACACGAAAAGGAACTTAACAGATGCGAGCACCAATGACGATGATGTAAATGATAATGATGTAGATGCGGAGTATGAATCTAGTAGATACCCACGTGTCATCAGGGGTTGCCTACTGGCAAGTGCTTTTGGCAAGACGCGATTTGCTGTTCGTTGAAGCTCGAGTGCAATAATACAATATTCATTGACCCATTTTCGTAGCTTGTAGCTCTAAATAGTCTTTCTTGCATCTTATGTTGTTATTTTTCCGCATTATACTAACAAGATGTTTAAAAGTTTTAAATGAAAATTGAATTAAAACAAAAAAAAAAAACTCAGAAAGTTTGAAGAAAAGATTGGCGAAAAATAGCTAAATACAATTACAATTACAGAAACAACATAAAGAGCAAAATTAAAATAATTGCAAATAGTTAAACAATTACGAAAAATTTTCAGGGGCACAACGAAGTTTAGATAAAACAAGCGAACAATTTTGTTTTTTTAAAGAAATCAAACTAAAACTTTTGAAATTAAAGCTAGAGTACTGAAAGATACGCTAGTTTGCTAAAGCTCCGCTACGTAGATAAATTCATAAGAAAATTTGTGTAATGCACGTAATAAAAATAAAGTAAATATTCTAATAAGAAACAAGAAAGGTTGGAAAAGAAACAACAATTAACATTGTTATTGTGCTTTGTTGTGTTTCTTTTTGTATAAAAAAATATTCTTTGTACTGGTAAAACAAAATTTGCAAAAATTAGCATATTGTTAGTTATACTAATTCTGTAACAAACTCACAAAAACTGCAAGTTTATACTTTGACTTAAATTTTTCAATTTATTCATCTAACTGTATGTGTGTACTATGTAATTTTATAAGTTATATGTGTATATATATATATATATGTACCTGTTTTTGCGCCATGGCCTGCATCTGTTGGAACATCTGGCGTTCTTCCTCTTTGCCTTTTAGTTTTTGCAATTGTTCAATAGAAGCAATAAAACCAAAAAAAATTTTGTAAAAAAAAAAAAAATGTTTTTGTCAATGATTGCTATTACAATGAAACAAATTTAAGTTCAAATGTATAATTTTAAGTATTTAAATGAAAAGCTTTTTTTTTGTAAGCGCATAATGAAGAGTAAGTGTGAAGTGACGGATTAAAAAAATGTGTATAAAAATTCAAATTTCTTTATAAGTATATCAATGCAATATTTTCGAAATTTTACATAAAGTCACACTCTTTTACACACAATTTTTCTTCAATGAATTTCTAGAAATTATGTTGTGAATAACATCAAACTTACCCATGCCCTTGGTTTGCAGCATTTCCAATAACTTCTTAATGCTCTCATCACGAGCAATCAACGTTTGTTTTTGTGTCTCCACGCGACATTCGAGATCCTTGATTGTCTCGCGTAGAATACTGATTTCACGTTGTAAATGATCGTTCTCCGCATAAATCGCCTCCATTTGTTGCTGCATTTCAATATTAGGCTGACGCATGCGCATGCGCAACTCTTCCTCAAGCTGCCGCACCAGCATAGCTTGTTTCTATGAACGTTTCGTATTAATAAATGTAATGTTTAATTACTCAAATTAGCTTAATTCTACCTGATTCTCATTGCTTAACAATTTGAGTTGATCGTTTATCAAGCTATACTTGGCACTTTCTTCCTTACGTAAAGCGCGTTCCTTCTTAAGTTCTGGTGACCAAAAAGTCTTAATACTGTGCATGGAACTACCTAGTTTTTGATTGGTCAACTCAAGTTCGCGCTTTAATGTTCCGAGTTCACGTTGCAAGTCTGTGTTTTGATGTTGTAGATCTCCAAGATATGCGCGATCTGTTGTTTGCATACCAGTGTTGTAGCCTTTAAAAGTTAGCGTTTATATGTTTATCAATAAGATTGTGCTTTTTAAAAGCTCTACAACTAAAGTGTATTGCAATATACCTAAAGTGTTTGGACTTTGACGTGCCGAACGTCCATATAGTTCATCTTCTAGGTAAAGCCCTCTTTCAAGTGATCGATCGCGTGAACGGTCTCGTGGTTCACGTATTGGTATGAATTCGCGATCGTGTGGATCAACCAATCCACCTCTATCAAGTGACTGATAACGCGTTCCTATATAAAAAAAAAAAAAATGAATGAATTATTTAACATAAGTAATGAGTAGAAGTTAGTTATTATGCAAGTAGTTAGTAATATTGTGGGTGAGAAAATAATTACTTGGATAATCCATGGCATGTGACATAGGAGGTCTGCTGGCACTACGACTGCGATGGTGTCCTGCCCCTGCAGGACTTGTTGGCTCATCCATGTCTCTATAGTATGGACTGCCCATTGCTGTAATTCATAATTATGACGATGATAAAAGGATGAGGATATGGGGAAAACAGTGCGTGAGGGAAAGAATTGCTAGTACGTGTCAAGCGTTTTTTTTGATCGCTTTCAAAATATAAAAAAAAGAAAATGGAAAAAACCAATAAAAACAAAAGGATGTAAATAAAATAAGAAAAGTAAAATAAAAAAAAAACACAAATCCAAAAATATAGTAATGAATCTATTTTAGGGAAAAACAAGTATAAAAAGCGAAGGTAAACATAAAATTTAAAACAATAGTCAATTTTGTTACTGTGTGTACGTTAAAATTTTATAAAGAATTTTTGTCTTTGAAATACAAGCTTTCTATGGACATTATTTCTTTTGAAATATGTTTTCGTCAGCAGTCAAATAAGAGTTTTTTTAAAAGTAGACTTAGCTAAGAAGCGTTTCTGTAATGTGGCATGAACAGCTCTTGACGAAATTTCTATTGATTCAAATTACAATAAGTATCTGCAGATGTCTGTATGTCAAAGTCTTATTTGAAAAAATAAAATAAATGGTACGTAAGTTTCTACTTTTGTGACATTTAACAATATTGCAATATATGAGTCAAAACTTGCTTGCAATACAAACATTCAAAACTGACCATAGTTATAATCCAGCTTGAAGAATTATGATTTTCCTACAAAAGTATTAGAAATGTTAGAAAGCTGCTGCTGTGGAGGCACTAACAGGTAGCTTAAATATCAAATAATCTGTCTATATGGTGATTATCTTTATAAGCGAATGTTTATGTATGTTGATTTTTCATTGAGCGCGATTCCGTGTTGATAACAAAAAAAGTTGAAACAAAAATGTATGAAATAATAATAACGAAATAATAAAGACACATGCGCATGCGTGATGTAAGATAAAATTATATTAGGATAAATTTGCATTTATATTTTTAAAGTAAACAACTTAAAAATTATTACATATTTTTATCTATTTATTAATATTAAATGTATTTAATGTTATACCAATTAAATACTTGATAAAACTTAAAATACTCTATAATCGTTTAATATTTCGAGTTGTAAATGTTTTGCAATAATCATAAATTTAAAACTTTTATCATTTTATGAATTTAAAATCATCATTTTATAATTGCATATCAACTAAAAGAGTTCTTTGAAACCACAAAAAAAAAAAAATAGGGATGCGCTATTGCGTAATATACATCTTTATCTATACTATTATATAAAACTGAAGTGGACATTTTTATTTCCATGTAAACTCCAAAAGTACTGAGCCGATTTTTATGAAATAAGTTTAAAAATGTCATATTTGTGCTACAGCACAGCATAGAGGTACTTTTATTTCGAAATTTTAATAAAAAGTATGTTTAATTAAAGTGTTAAGTTTTTCAAGAAATCCTTCCCGATGTCACGAATTGCTTGGTCGTTTTCTTTCCATGTGCTTCTGATGCGAGAATTTAATAAATTTCATGTTGATCTCTACTCTTCTCTTTTCCGCTCAGCCAGCACAGCACAACATAAAAACAGATGCGCCATGCGCAAGGCGAAAAGAGAGATACATATAAATGCAGTTGTTATTTCGTTTGACATGCATTGTCTTCAGGGCTGATGTCACACGGTGATCGTTTGAACGGCGTTCAAAAATTTTTGTTGGAATAAAAAGATCGTGTTAACGCTCTTTATAGATATAAAAAAAACCTCCGTGGCGAAGCCGCGGACCACTGTGGCCTGCTAGTTATTTTATAAAAGAAAATATGTTGACATCTTTGTTGTTAATAGTCCAAAATAGGTTGAAAAATTATCATGAATCAAGTCTATGAGACGTAACTTTATCCTTATTAATTTAAAAGTGTTCCTCCTTATCTCAAACACCTGATGAAAACTCAGCGGCAGGAAGCGATCTGCTTAACAGCTGGAGTACTGAAAGATACGATTTTTTGCGATAGAAACCATTCTATATATGGACCCCCTGGATAAACACTTAAAACTTATAGCCGGGAAAACAGCACAGTGATGGCTATCCGATGGTTTTAGAACCGGGGCATTTTCCTGCAAGAATGAAAACGAGAATCTAGTAACAGATATCCAGAGTATACTGACGTTATGGAGGTAACACTACTCTAGTCCTCTGAATGGCAATGATGACAACAATCCCGCCAATAGAGATGATATTTCGAAAGCCCCAATTATGGATAACATCGTTGAAGCTCCGTTACTCGACTATAATGAATAAATGACAGCCATAACTTGGCTTAAAAACAACAAGGCCGTGGGAGCCGATGATCTACCCGCTAAACTGTTAACAGAACGGAGGGGATGCTCTGTTTAAATGCATTCACAAGCTTCTATGCAGAATATGGTCGGAATAATGCATTCCAAACGATTGGAACTTGAGTGTACTCTGCCCAGTCCACAAGAAAGGTGATCCCACCATTTGCGCCAACTACAGTGGGATAAACCTCCTAAATATCGCATATAAGGTTCTTTCAAGCGTAATATTCCTGTCGAAAGGCTGAAGCCCATTGTAAACCAACTGATTGAGACCTTATCAGAGTGGCTTCAAACTTAAAAAAATCTACCATCGACCATATATTTACGCAACGACAAATCTTGGAAAAGACCCTGGAGAAGCATATCGACACCAACGATCTTTTTGTCGATTACAAAGCCGCCCTCGACAGTCCAATAAGAAATCACCAATACTCCAACATGTCTGAAATTGGTGTACCTGAGAAATTAATCCGTCTATGCAGTATGACACTGAGCAACACCAGCAGCTCAGTTAAAATCGAGAGGGACCTCTTCCCCCCGCCCTTTGTAACCAAACGAGGTTTCAGGCATGGTGCAACTTATTGTGCAACTTTTTTAATCTAATTAGGGAAAAGATCATTTGAGCTGCTGATTTGAGGCAAACCGGCACCAAATTCTACAAGAGTGTTATGCTGAGTTAGTAACAAATTAGAAAAGTAATCGAATCGCATGGGTCTTGCAGTGAATGCAGATAAGACGAAATATCTGGTGTCAACAAACAAACAATCCCAGAGTATTGGAACCCACTTCACTGTTGACAACCCCTCCTTCGAGGTTTTGAAGTACTTCGTCAAACAGGGATTCAGTATAAACTCCACCAACAATATCAGTAGTGAAATAAAACGAAGAATAACTCTTGTCAACAGGTGTTACTGTGGGCTCAGTAGGCAATTGAGAAGCAGAGCCCTCACTTGACGAACAAAAGTCGCGCTCTATAAGTCACTTATCATGCCCGCCCTGTTCTATGTGGCATAAACCTGGGCGCTGAGCAGTTGTTATGAAAATACTTCGAAAGCCTTCGAAAGAAATATCCTTCGCAAGATCTACGGACCGATCAGCGAGTGTACCGAATACGATGACCTGTATGAGCTCTACGCCGATATCGACATAGTCAAGCGCATTAAAACTGAGTGGCTACGTTGGCTAGGTAATGTTGAGCGGATGTAATACGATGCTCCAGTAAATATTCGATTCGGTACCCAGCGGTGGTCGACGCCAAAACTTGGAGCTTCCAACTGGCGCCAGCAAGCGCATAACAGTAATAGCTGGCGCAAATGACGAGGCAACGTACACAAAGTTTTGGACACTGTTCAATCGGTAAGGATCTATCCAGTAGCATGTACTACATTATACCTCGCACAATAATTGACCCAAGAATATTAACATTTCTAGGACCGATCCACTGGTGCTATGGTAAAGAACAAGCACATCGGCAGGTCAAAATATTTAAGGATGGTTCCAAAATTCGTACGTAATCAAAAGCGTCCGTTTACTGTGAAAAGCTCGAAATAAGGCAGCCATATAAACTACTACTACAGCCAAACGTCGATCAAATCCGTGTGATCCACTACCACCAGGTTCAGAAATGACCTGGCAAGCAGAGTAACATTACGTGCTTCAAAAGAGAGTGCGCATATACTGGGTTCCAAGCCACTAGGACATTGACGGAAAGGGCGGATGGACTAGTAAGTGAGGTCGCGGGACTGGTATCGAAAAGCTGTACAGAAACCTCTTAAAAAGGACCATACAAGCAGTGAGTTGTAGATGGAGAGATACAACATCATGGAAGAATCGATTTAGATTTTATTCATGCTGGCACGACAGCGCAGGGACAACAGGACACTAGTGGGTATCTTCATGGGCCACTGCACGGACGCAGCTCACTATAGGATGTGTAAGGAATCGGACACTGCTGAGACCCTGGAACACTTATTATGCACATGCCCCGCAATATTTAGATAGAGACTAATTCTTAGGCACACCGACGGTTTCGCCACGGAAACGCAACACGAACACGTGAAAAGAAACGATCAAGTGGCATCAGAGACGATTTCTTAAAAAACTTAACACTTTAATAATAAAACATACTTATTCTTAAAATTTCGAAATAAAAATACCCCTATGTTGTGCTGTAGCACAAATACTATATTTTAAAACTTATTTTATAAAAATCGACCCAGTACTTTTGGAGTTTACCTGGAAACAAAAATTTGCACTTCAATTTTATGTTATAGTATAGATATAGATTTTGAAAATTACAAATGTTAAAATAAGAATATTTTATAAAACAAGAACAATTGTGCATGATTTTTGTAAACAGTTTTGTTCGTCACTGTAGGACCCTAAGCGTAAGACTTCGAAAATAAGACTGTTCCACGAAATTATAACAGTTAATGTGGCGGCCGTTGGTATACTTGTTGAGGTGCGTAGCTTGTATGCGTTAGAACCCAGGTTGAAGTCTTATCTGAAGAAGCTTAGTCAAAGTCTTTTTAAGGGCTGAAATGGTCATTTCGTGTTCTTTTTTTTTGTAATTAAATGTTCTACCAAAACACATGAAGACAAAAACGTCAATAAAAAGGTAGACGTAAGAAGTTTCGCTTGAAAATTTTTTTTTTTTCCATCGATGTATACGAGTATATGAACTTTCACCTTAAATTTTTCGAAAATGGGTAAATTCGACGTCCTCGAATCATGGCTATCTGCTATGTTCCAAGCTTGTTTAAAATTTGAACTTGCAAAGTGTTATTATTGAACTCTCTTAGTTATGTCTTTATTTAGTAAATTTTTGTTTTTTTTTTTGATACAATTTAAAATAAAAACTACGTTCAATTGCAAAACTTTTTCGTTCGATTGAAAATGAAAGTAAAATGAAACTTATTATATATATTTTGAAAACTGCTTTCGTGCATTAGCATTATTTAACTCACACTTTGTTTTGTTAAAGTTAAAAATATTCAAAATTTCAAGTATCTTAATTATTAGTAATTAAAAAAAAAAAATTATTTTTTCTTTTAAGCCAATACAAACATGCCCATGTTTTGAAATTGTTTTAAAAACAACTTGCACGAGAACAGAGTTCCAGCAAAGATAAAAATATACTCCTTAGTCTGCTCTCTAGTTATCTTTTTCAAAACTGTCTCTCCTAATGTTGAATAACACTTTAATATCAAAAAAATTTATCGGTTGGATTCAGGTGTAATTAGATTCTTTTTGAACATTCTCGGCGTTAAAGATTCGCCAAGGTTTCTATTGCCTTGCTTAAATTAAATTTTGCTAATTGAAAATTTCTTTAGATGTAGCCAAAAAACAATCATTTAATAGAAATAATCTTCGGAATCCTTATGTTGAATATTTCTGTCTTCTGTGTATAATATATTAATCTAATAAGATATTTTGCAATTTTTGCTTGTTTACATAGCTTTTTTCTTATTTTCACAAGTGTTTTACAATGTTTTCACAAAAATCAAATTCCAAAACTGTTATATATTCTCAATCCTACTTCAATAATTCTATCATAGATCATAATCTACATTACATCTTTTAGCTCATCAAAAAGATATTTTCACTCTGTGTATTGTCAAAAACCTTATGATTTTATGAAAAATAAATACCCAAAAATATACTCCATGTTGAAAATCCCAAATCCACCATTAAAATTTAATTTGAAACGTAAGTTTCGAAGAAGATCAAGTGACGATTGTCCTAAACTCTAAATACGTTCCTACGTAATCTATAGCATATTTTTTTTTTTTCAAAAAAGTCGTAAATTATAAGTAACTTCCATAATATGTAATATATTTCGGAGGCCCTTAGTTGCTACACTGCAAAATGAGTTTATGTTTTTTTTAATATAAGTGCATTCATAACCTATTCTTAAAGCAACAGAAAGGTGAACTTAGCATTGTAGCGCATTTAGAGACTTAATATAAAAATAAAATATCTCAAAGATATGCATACGTGTTTTTAAAGGTTATCTAATAATTTTTGTTACTTAATATCTCAAAAAAAAAAAAAAACTAAACTTAATTATTAGTTTAGTTTTAACTTTCTTCACCTAAAGGACTTCCACGTGTACCGTAATCCCGTGATGGTGAACGATCAACTGTTGGCAATTCCGTGAGCCGTCTTGAACGACCCGGACTACGAACACCAGAGCTAGTTACAGGATTGTATTCGTCTCGTGACATAATATGCCGCGGTTAGTCCGCGGTTGGCTTTCGGCACACGTTCTACACTAATGTTTCTTTTTGATACTCTTGTTCTTTATATCTTTTGTTATTTCGTTATTTAGCTATTGTATTCGATACGATAATAATCTGTAAATGTACAAAGAAAGAAAAAGAAGTACTATACAAAACGAAAAAATTTTTTTTATTTTTGAATAGAACCAAATAAGATAAAAAAAAAGTCTGGTGGATTTCTAGCACGGGGAGCTAAACTTGAGAGCATAGCTAAGAATTGTCTGAAATTTCGACTAAAACTTTTCTTCATTATCGATTACCTTATCTTGCTAAATTTATGTAATTTTATCATTGAATTATCAGATAAAGTTGACATTAAGCTTAAGAGTTCATTATTACAATTTTGTGCACACAAGCAAAGTTAAAAGTTACTTAAAAAATATTGGTGTTTTGGGTGAAAGGTTTTTGGATGAGTACCAAAATAAATTCTACGCATTGAGTTGCTTAGAATGTTGTATTATTTAAAGGTTGGAGAAGGCAACTAGTTATCAAATCAAATTGCTGGTTGTAAAAAATGGCTTCTAGTAAATCTTCTAATTTTATAATTTCTGCACCAGTGATAAATATTATAGGGGCGGCAATATAAAAATGTAAGAACTTCTAAATGGAGGTCTTTCAGTTCAAATTTAACCTTATATATTTCAAATTGAACTTTATGCAAATCAAATTGAACGTTTTAAATTACAAGTTAAATTTTCAATAAATCACTTTTGAAGCTTAAAATAAACATTTGAAGCCCCCGAGCGACGCTGGGGGTGGTATTAGGGTGGTATTAGAAAAAATTATTCTAAAAATACATTTCTAATCAAAAATATATATATAAGAAAAGCTTTAAAAGAAACCATTTTTATTCATTTTTGGTTTTTAGAATTTTTGAAAAAAGAATAAAAATTATTTTTGGGAATTTTTAAAAAAAGAAAATTTGCCATAAAGAACTAATTTTGCAAATTTGGATAGACATTTACTAATACCATGAACATTATTTACGGTATTTTTTTATTAATTGGCAACCACCTTGGTCCTTTATCTTAAGGCTATGAAAAAATAAATTTTGCTCTGTTCCGCCTCTTTGCAAAAATCGATTTTGAATAAACCTCTTCATCAGTAAATTGCTTGAAATTCCAAACGCAACTTTATATACGTAAGTAAAGGCGACAGCAACATTTTTTATTGAGTTATTGTTTATTTTTATTTTGTATTGTGTCTGTTTACCGTTATTACACATTGTACACATCTATTACTCTTTTTTTTAACTCTTTTGACCAAGTTTCGTTAAGATCGGAAGACTTGTATTTACATACATACCTCCCGTACAAAATCATGTACAAATTTAATAAAGGTTTACGGGAAGTCCCCTAGAAACTAATCGATTTGAACCTTTTTAAGTATACATTTATTATCAGTTAAAATCAGTCAACTTTTGTGTTTACCTCCCATACAAAATTATGTAAAAATTTAACATAGGTTTAAGGGAGGTACAGTAAGCAACTAAGTTCCAGAGCCCTCTCTCGATCGACAAAATTAACACTCTACAAGACGCTCGTTCTACCTGTGCTGCTTTATGGCGGTGAGGCATGGGTAGTTTCGCAAACTGACGCAGCCGCTCTGGGGGTGTTCGAGAGAAAAGTTCTTCGCAAAATCTTCGGTCCTGTTCGAGTCGGCGATGACTATCGCATCCGAATGAACCACGAGCTGTATGAGCTCTACGATGACATTGACGTAGTTCGGCGTATAACTGTGCAGCGACTACGCTGGCTGGGTCATGTCCATCGTATGGACGACGATGCTCCAGCGAAAAAGGTGCTCGAAGCGAGGGTCGCTGGTCAACGACTACGAGGGAGACCAAATCCTCCGATGGATGGACCAGGCTGAGGAAGCCCTAACCGCACTTGGTGTATCCGATTTAAGAAGGCGCGCGCAAAGCAGAGGCGCCTGGCAAGAACTGATGAGGTCGGTCGAAACCCGGACACGGGTTGTTACGGCCACCTAAGTAAGTAAGTAAGTTAAGGGAGATACCCTTAAGGACTGACTGATTTCAACCATTTTTAGTATCATTATCATAGGAGCACTCTTATTTATTTCCAAATTTATATGAGCACAAAGCACTGTGCGCCGGGTATTCCTGCTAGCATTTTTGTATAAAAATTCGTCGGTGCTTCTCTCTACTCTGATTCATTTAAAAAAAATCATCAAAATCGGTTGAGAAACTTAGGAGAAAATGGTACTTAACTGTTTTGCCTTCGCCTATTTATATCTATAGACTTTATTCTTTTTTGCTTGCCGATGTATGACCTTCAAATTAAGCTCTTAACTCTACTAGATTCTTTCAGATATTTTCGAATGTTAAATAGTGACTTTTTCAAAATAAAGTTGGTTTTTTTCATTTTAGCTTGCTTTGAAATAAATGCTAAAAATTTGTCTTGTTCAAATAAATGCTTTTTTCAATCTTAAATTAGATGTGATGTTACACTTTGCTTCTTATAAAAGAATTCGGAAAGTTGAAATTAGAACTCTGGAAAGCTTATATTTTAAAAATTTGCTCACGATTTCATAGTTCTAAATTATCTTGTTAAAATTATTTCTACGTAATGACTGCATTGTAATCAAAAGAAAAATCTCAATAAAGTTGAATTGAATGGACTTTTTTTTTAATTTATATAGTATAAACGTCTGTTTAAAATAGCCTCCTTTTAACTTTTTTATAGTTTTTTCATCCTGTGGAAGGGTTCGAACACCGAAAATTCCTCTTGACAGGGGTCTTTAATAAGTTATTATTCCTTCAAAGACACACCCCCTTTACGAATTCGGTTTTTGATTGCTTATAACTTGGCAACAACAAAGGGAAAAATCAACACTTTGTGAGGTATTGACTTGGAAATTTTATGTGGGATGTTGAATTTACTTTTTTTTAAGAAAATCATTTTTCATTTGAAAAATTTGCTTGAAACAAAAGATCTTTCAAAAAAAAAAAAAAAAAAATATAGAAAGGTATTTGTAAAAATAACTTGGTATTATTTAACACTGGTCATAAATAAATTTGCTTAATGCATAAATTTTGTCGTTCAAATAGTGTACTTTAGGTTGATTTTAGATAAGTACAAAAAAATGTATTTAAGATTTTTCAGTAAGCATTGCGGCTACTTTTACTCGTAGTTCTCGTAGATCTCGTAGTTCAGGGACAACATGCGTTGTTCAACGACATTTGATAGTTAAAATATTTAACATATTTGCCATTCTTCAATTAGACCTCCAGAGCAAATATAAAAAGAATGTCAACAGTTTAAATTTTTTGCCAGCTCGAATTCACACTAGTGTGTCAGTTAAGGCTTAGTAACTTGTAAAATTTCAAGCTATAATACATGCCCATCATAACATACCATAATAGCACACTCATGATACCATACCATAAACATCATAACATCTTTCACATGATAACCATCATATTTATTATATTGTTCTAGACATGATACCCATCATAATATACTCATACCATACTCATCAAACCATACTCATCATACCACACTGATTAAACCATATTTACCATCATAAAACTTTCGTTTTACAAACCCGTTATACCACATGCATCATGCCATACCATCATACCACATCCTTGTATCATCCATCATACCACAACACTATTCCTTGTATTTGTATTTCAACGTACTATACCATTTACATTACCCATCTAATCAAATTTATAACAGCATACCCTTTATACTATACCCTTCATACGATCACTCTCATTCCTTACCGACCATTACAAACTCTATCGCCTTTTCATGGAGTGGGCGTGTCAGATTAATTTCTGGTAAAAACGTTTATTCACAAATTTTTAATAGTAATACTACCGCTAAAGGACTTTCTAATTAATTCGGAAATTAATTATTTAATTAATTAATTTCGGAAATTCTAAGTAATTGCTGACTTCTTTAAATAAATCCAAATTTCAATTTACAAGCATTTTAACCTGGCTAAAATCAATCTATTCTCAAGGGTTTCGACATTTTCGATTTGAAGTTAAAGGTGAGACTTAAAAGCTTTCTTTTTAAGTGGAAGGTAATTTCTAATCAAGACAACAAAAAAAAAAACGCTTCTAAAGTGCACTTTGCAGTCGGGACCATTAGTTTTGCATTTATAATAATTGTGGAACAACACATATGGAGAAATTGTGTCTCACATAAAAATGGCGTGAGGGAGGCAATCTGGACCATCCAGCAATAGAAACAGCTCGTTGCAGCTATGCAATCATGCAAACACACAACTTTAAATGCACTCAGAAACTATTATACAAACTAATACAGATAAACTTACTGCCCACTAATATAATTGCATTGCCCACCGCATTATGACTGAGCTTTATTTTTCACAAACAGACTTGAACAATTTACATACATACATACATACAAAAAAACATTCGTACACACAAACTAACACACAATAACATTTACACCTACAGAAAATGAAAAAAAAGTAGCTTTATGAATGAATATCCTACGCTGCGCTGCATTCGGTAAATGAGACGGTTGGTTTTCTTTGTTGTTGTTGTTGAAGTTTTTGTTGATGTGGTATTCAACAACAAAAATAAACGAAAGAAAAAAAGTAACAAATAGCTAAAACAACAACAATAACGGAAAACCCTATAAAAAATCGTACTCAATATTGAGTATTTGCATTTCTAACTAAGTTACTTTTATTAAGGGGAGCAAAACTTCAATTATTTAAAAAATAACGATTTTCTTTCACAATACCTCGTGGAACTCGTGGAGCAACTTTTCTTTCACAATGCCTCGTCATGGGGCTAAAAACTTATTTGGGCTAAAAAGTCCTGGAATTTTGAATGAAAACAAGCATTTTTTAGGCAAAGTTACATTTATGCCTCAACATAAAGCCTGTACACAAAAAAAATTAATCACTCAAATATGCCGCAAAACTACAAAACTTACTTAAAAACAGAAATGTAGTTTATCGTTTTTTTTTTTCTTAGCATTTGCCCATTAGTGTTTGTTGTACCACCGTTGTGAAAATTAGCTCTAGGAAATAAAACATTAAAAAGTTGATTGTGTACAAAAAGTTGCAAAATCCAAGTTCGTCGCACAAGGACTTGGCAATATTATTAAAAATCTCAAACTTAACGATGCGGAGTCGTTACAACGGCGACCTGGAAGTGAACGGAAAAGAGGATTGGCATGTGAAGAGGATGGGACGACTTTTTCATTCGATCTGAATCTCTTTCACCTGGAGCCACCGCTTGGGGTTTGGGGACGGATAATATACGCTGGTGGCGACAAACAGTCTGGAGAATACGGTGGGTGAGCAATCAACCCGAATTGAATTTGGCCATCGCTTTTAAGAACATGTGTGTTATTAACGTAATGGTACAGAACTTTTTTCTTTTCGGGTGGTTAAATACAGACATATAATTTTCATGCCCTACCAGTGGCGGCCGTGGCATAGTGGTTGAGGTGCGTGGCTTGTATACGATAGAACCCAGGTTCAAATCCCCTCTGACACGGAATGTTTTTTCAATTGAACTAATTTTTGTCTGTTCAGCCGTCAACTCTCTGCAGACAATAGCTAACCTAAGCGAGTAAAAACTGCGATGAAAAGCTTCTTGAGAATATAAGCCGTTCGAAGTCGGCATAAAGCTTGCAGGTCCAGTTTTCGATCATTTGTGTTCAAAAATTTCACAACACGCACAACACAATTTGATTATAAGAAGCTCGATTAAAGGCCGAAATGGTTACTTCGTATTTTTCTTGTCTGTATTTTCCGACAGAAACTTAATGGTTTTCTGAGAACTATATTTTGCATCTTCCTTAAATCGAATTGACAATCGGTCAACGCAAATTTTTTTTGCGAACTCTCCCCCTCGTCCCCCCTTCTGCCCCTAGCTATGCGATTGATAGGTAATATTTAAAAAAAAAGTATTTTTCAAATAATTTGTGTAAAGAAAAACTTAGTAGAATTATTTTTGAATTTCGCGCCAAATATTCTAATGCTTTTGCAAGAAGAAATAACATGGTACATCATTGAAATCTGACATTGCTAAAGAATATTCAAACAAAAACAAATCCTAAAATGTTTGGCTATAAGCTAAAAGAAGTGGTGCTCAGACTGGAATTGTTAAAACTTGTGTTAGCCAATGGAAGGTTTGGGCTTAACAGAGCATCAACTTGAACTAAAAAGAAGCTTTTTAGTTCAAACCCACCACAAATTACAGCCCCTAAAAACACCCACACACAGAAATTATAGCTTACTCTCTCACTCTCTCTTTCAATCTCTCATTGTGTTACTTCATCCCACACTTGTACATGTTCTCAAATGACGCGCTCTTATGCTATCTCTGACGATTAAACGATAGCGTCATAGTCTTTGTATGCTACCTCAAAATATACCAATACAACAGTCAATGTGAGGTTTTAATTTGTATGTATTGTAAACGTAAAAGACGGTAGGTAAACTTTTTCGTATATATCAATCAATAAAAACAAAAAATACGACACTGATCTAAATTTAGCAAATATCTCATTCCAAAACTTATTTTTGGCTCTCTTTGTGTTTGTATATATATAAGCGTGTATATTGAACTTACTTTGACTTGTCAAAAAAAAAAAAAAAAAGTCGAGCAAAATAGACGTTAAATGAAAAAAAAGAAAAGAAAGCGTGAACTTATAGTTATAAGTTGAAATACTCAAACGGTCATTTGAAATTTTGTCCAAATAGTTTGGGATATAAAATTTGGTGGTGTCGTTAGAAGGTCCCAAGTGTAAACAAGTGTTGGAAGAACATTAAATTATCAAGCTAAGTTTTGTATAAAAATCTAGGTCAAGATATGCACATATTTTACTTATAACTCAATTAGAATTTGTATTTTTTTTTTTATTGTTTGTGATATCGTATTATCGAATAGAATAATACGGGAGAATAAAAATCCTTAGAATATTGAAAGTTCAATGATAACAATAAAAAAGCAACATTTTAAGGATAAATATTAAAACCATTTAACTCTTCTCTCAATGCCAGCATTCTGTGGTTTAATTGTAGGTTAAAATATGTAAATCAATTTTTGTAGTAAAAACTTTTTTGGTGTGTTGAGCGCTTTTTGGTAGAGAGCACAACTATAGATTCGCAATATCATCACGCTGTTAACGATATCATCACGCTGTTAGCTGTTAATTTCTCTTTCATTGTACAGCATTGCTTATGTCGTGTTTGTGCTAGGCAAACATTTTTGGTGCGCTTTTTTGTTGTTAGTGTTTTACGCATAAAGTTAACCGACTACCGAAGCGATTACTAACCGATTACAAATTATCAAAGCGATTACCAACCGATTACCGATTACAGAAGCGATACCAGCCGGTCAGCGAACTAATTACCGAAGCGATTACTAACCCATTACCTATTACCAAAGCGATCATCAACCAATTACCGAACACCGATTATCGAATCAATTACCGATTACCAACCGATTACCGAACCAATTACCGATTACTGAAGTGATTACCAACCGATTACCGAAGCGATTACCAACCGATACGGATTACTGAAGCAATTACCAACCGATACTGAAGCGATTACCAACCCATTACCGATTACCGAAAATTACCAACCGATTACTGACTACCGAAGCGATTACCAAGCCAATTACCGATAACCCAAACAAAGTAATCGCGTTACAAATATATTATATATAAAAATAAAAAAATAAACATTGCATCTGATTTGCCCACTTTAGCTACTTCGGAAATTCATAACAGCCATGTTTTCTTTTCACTTCGGTCGGCATTCTCCCACTGCTTACCTTTTGTTGCACTTTCTTACGCCATAGACAACAACACTATTCCAGCCTTTATGAAAATTTACAATTTTTGTTTAAATTGCAAACTTTTTATAATTTTATCAGTTGTCTTGATTAAGATCCATCTTGAATATATTAAATATAAAGGAGTGGAATCTAGATAACTTTAATTTGAATTATTTTCTTCGAGAAATGTTTGCAATGTAATAACTTTTGTTGAAGTTATATGTGGGGTAGAGGCTTGCAGGTTGCCACCATTCTGTATTTTGACATTCTAGCAGTGTCATAACCTTAACTCCGACTAACATCGATGTTAAAAGAGTAGTTGTCACTTTTAATCTACTTTTGGAGCGGACAGATACAATAGAAAGTGTAAAATATTAGTTCTTTAAATTGTAAAATTAAAATTATCAACAATCCAAGATAAAAATTTTTGATACCTTGCTTTTTTATAAAGTTTTTATAATCCAAATAGAATTTTTTGACAGAATTTGGAAAGAAAAAATCAGGTCAGTTCAGGTCGCGTTTTGGAAATAAGGCTGTTTTTCAAATCACCTTTTAAGGCATTTAGACTGGGTTTGGAATAAAATAAAGTGCACAAATCGATTCCTGAGAAGATTTCCTATAAGAAATGGTGTTTAACTCAGTTTCGTAAAAAATCGCTGGAGTCTCATTTTGGAATTAAAGAACTCATATTATGTTCATTCAAAAAAGGCACGAAAATGCTGTTTGGTACCTTTGTTGGCTTGCATTTTGCCACCTTTACCTTTACATGTTTGCAAATGTCATTAAGTCAATAGTGAATATTTATTTCATTTCAGTGATAGCTTTGATGATTTTTTACATCAAATGTTTATCAATTTTCTGAATCTGCTGTTTTTACTTGAGTTTTTTTTTACATTTTCAACAATTTATCAAAGGGTGGCAACCTGCAAGCCAAAATTTCAAAGGGCCGATTTTAGATACTTTTGAAAATTTGCTCTAGTTTTTATTTTTTGGAAAATTCAAATGATTTCTACCTTAGGATTATAGCTTTTTAATTTCTCTTCAAGCGAATGTATGCTGCGAATCAACAATACGTTGGCAACCTGCAAGCTTCTACCCTATATCTTTATTTCTATACCTTATGAAAATCATGGTTTTTTTATACATGGTGAAATCTATTTAATGCTATTCAAATTTTATAATTTAACTATTAACGATAGTGGCACAAAACGGTTTTACTAAACTAAACCTTGAACTGATTTTCAATTTTTAAAATTTTCTTGAACTGAACAGTTTTTTTTACATATTAAATGAAATCTTATATTTAGAACTCTTTTCTAGCTTCGATCCTTAATCATCTCACTTTAAAAAAAAAATCCTCACTCAAAAGTATTAAGCTCCCCCCTTCCCCCTCTCCCCCATTCGTTTTAACCGTAACTTTATGCGTCATTTAAACTTACCCGTCTTGCTTAGCTTGAGAATTTTGACAGTTTTAATCTGAACACCTTCCGAAGCAAGATTCTCCCGTAACTCCTCAATCCGATCCACACTTCCTCAGATTATGTTTTTAGGTTTTGAAATAAATTATAATATGCTCGACTCAACTACACGGTGGTTTTTGGTAGTGGTTTGATGTAAGTGTAGGAAAACTGTTTCGCTTTACAACTTAAGCAGTTTCATGCTTATTCTACTTTTGGGGAAATATATATTTTGACGTTTGTTTGATGGCAGCGGCTTTGATGAGGATGAGTAATTATGGCTTTATTTCAACTAAGACCGGTGATTAATATGCTGCGGAAAAACTGCTGCAACATATTTACCAAAATATACAGCTATTTGTTGTTGAAGAAAGCGCGGCAGTAAATATAAAAATTAAAATTGTAATATTTTAATGTTTATTAGTATAGATTTAATTGAAAAATTTTCTACGTTTTTAATATTTCAAAAATTTTATTCGCTTAAACTAGGGTAGCGCACACTGAAATGAGCAGAAATAACGTCACTTATATTTGTTTTTGCTTGGCTTTCATCTTTTTTGGTTTTTTTTTTTTTGCTAGTGAACTTTTATGTTGAAAATTTTTCAGCTACTGACACATTTACACGCTATCGTTGCTCTTACTCATTATATATGATATTGTGCGTGTATGTGTGCCATTACGGGTGCGTGCAGCGGTTATTTAGGTTCACTCGTTCTCTTTTGCTCTAATCTATTGCCTGCACACACACACACACACACACATAATTGTATTGAGCACTTTATGTATGTTGGTTGAGGCACTTTTCTTAATTTAGTGTTTTTTTCAGCCCCTAAATCGATATACGCGGTACCACTTTTCAGTACAACAGTAGTTTTTATATATTTATTTAAATAACAATTTTAAAGCCGTTTAGATATTATAAAAGCTCCAATACAGCTTAATTTTTTTTTTTATAAAAAAGTTATGTAATAAATATTTTATTTAATTTTTTTTTTTTTAATTTTCGGTTCGATTTCACTTCACTGTTTTTTTTTATGAAATTTTTGCATTACTCCTTTTAACCTTTTTTTTTATAGTTTTCCTTAAGCAAATTTCTAGAAGGTTTTCACTACAACCAATAGATATCCTTTTTTTTACGGCTTAAAAAAGAAACTCACTTTTATGTATCTAGAGTACTGCCTCTTTCCACATAATTTTCCCTTCGGCCTCTTTGATTTTTTCTACTTCTTCACATTGTATTTTCGATCATTTTATAAATTATAAATAAATATTTTATTTTAATAATATTGCTAATAGATTCGGCAGTGATTTTTCTTAGAATTGCAATATTTTCTTCTACAGCTTTATTCAACTTCCGCCTGTAATTCACATTTTTCCCTAAGCTTTTCACATCTATGTGTATATATATATATATGATTATATATGTATTACTTCCTATTAAATTTTGTAGCAAAGCCAACAACAACAACAGCACAAAATAGAAAAACTCATTCGTACCGCACGTTTAGCTTGATTTTGCACCGTATCCAACTCACTACCCTTAAGTACTGAAAATTTGTGTGGCCAACAGTATTTGTTATACCCGTATTCATAGTCGTACCGCACTGTTGAAATTTGTCTACTCTGGTGAAAGCTTATCTGCATTAAGTTCTTCTAGTAATCAATGAATCGTTATGAACTTGTATTGTGAGTTTGCGCCCTGTTGCACCAGCTCTAATTTGAAGTGACCAGAAATTCTCTGACATTCCCGTTAAAATTTATGCCAAAATTGGTGGTGAATAGTAGTGTCAGGTTGTTCTAAAAGTTGCTGTCACAAGTTTTATTGTGTTAAAAATATTAATGCTGGTAACAAACCGTTTCGCACATCATTACCTAAATTCTAAAAAAGCTTTTTAATACCGTTTTTTTTTTATTTATTCAGCCCTATTGTAAGTAAAACTTCGCATGGAATTAAAAAATGGGAATTTTCGTATTTTAAGCAATCTTCGCTGAATTTTTAAAAAATTTAAAAAAAAAACACAAATATTTGCATTCAACGTGCATTTTTAAGATCACAAAAAAAAAAATCTTTAAAAGCATGATCCCCTGTCTAAGAAATGAAAGTTCCCTTTTTAATTTTTTTTTTTTTCTGGAATAATTTTATTCGTAATAGTGCTGATTATGATGCATTTGACTAGTTCCTACACTATTTTAAAGTCATCAAACGTCCTGTAAAATAAATTTAATTAACGAAATTTAAAAAAAGGAATAGTTCTTAGTGCTAAAATACAGAGGTAGTCAAAAATATTTACACATTGCTTATATTTTTTTTATTTACAGTTAGGTTTGCTAAAGCTTATTTTATGTTCTTTGCATACAGCAAGATATGCAACAACAAAAACTTTGTTTACAAACTATTTCCAACAACAATAAAGTTTTTATCTCTCTTTGAAACACGTAAAAATATTGAACAATGTGTAAATATTTTTGACTACCTCTGTATTTGCCGATTTTCAACGCTTTTGGTTTTTTCTGTGTTAATATAGAAAAAATGTTGCTACTGCTGTTTGCATTTTAGATGACGACACATGAAAAACAAACAAAAAAGATTTTTGTTTTTCAAAATTCTAACCTGCTACATATTGTCTTTCCAACGAGATAAAAAAACCACTTTTTCAGGTTTCTTTTTGCACAGTCTTTATCCTGCCAGTATCCGGCGCAAAAAATTTCGAAGACATAATTTTTAAAAACCAATTAAAAAAAAATTGTGATAACATTGAGAAATCACACTAGGTGCGTTGAACTCGCAAAACGTTCCTCTTTGAGAATTTCTACAAATGATTCTCGTAATTTTTTAGCTGTCACACTGTGTTATTGAAGGATTAGCTTCTTAAGCGAAGTTATTTATATTATACGGCAGTGAAATGTAAAGTTTGCAAACGTCAGTTACAAAGCATTTAATGGAATCTAAACTTCAATCCTCTTTAATCCACTTCTATCCATTACTTTCCGTTGTTGTAAAAGCTCTTTTTAAGCGAAGTTATTTATAAGCGCTGAGAGAGTTAAATGAAAAATTAACAAGCGTCAGATAGATTTGGTGGCGCATTCTGACAATAGTTTTTAGCGAACTCTTCAGAGAAGAAATATGTAAACAAAAGTGATATTAGTGAGTATGTATGTAAGAGCAAAGTGTTATACGAACGGATTGTCAATAGTTATTACGTTCGTATTTTTTTTGTTCATATTTTTTAAATATACATTTTCGAATCAATAAATTTTATATGATTAAATAGCTCAGAGGCAACGCTTCCGGTATTATTAACTAAAGGTGTGTGGATAAAATCCAACTCAGAATTTTTTTCTGTTAATAAAATGATTTTAAAATTATCTGCTGCAGGAATATCTTTTAAAAATGATTCATCCAGTTGCAAACACTGCCTTCTTAAAAAATGTTTGTTTTTGAGGTTTTGGTACCTATACCCTTTTTTACTCAACTCCAGATATAATAATATTTATAAATTGGGAGGCAGAACTCTTCTGAAAGCTATTCAAATTAGATTTGAAAAAAAACCGGTTGCAAACGCTGGCAAATTTCAAATCTCACACCACGAGTTCAGATGCAGTTCATTCGATTTCACTTGTTTCGATGTCGATGCTGCTTGATGACGTAGGTAACCATAACAAAATATTTTAAATTTTCCAAGTTTCCTCTCATGGTCCACAGAATATCTTTAATACATTTTCTTACTGTTGGACTGAAAATTAATTCATAAAAGGATCCAACGAGATAGCGCCAGTTCCTTACCACAGAATACAGAAATCGGTCCAATAAAAAGTAAAATTGTTCTGGGATAAGTGTGGAGGAAAAAATTAATATAAGACAGTTAAAATTATGGTCTGCCGCTGGGTTTTTCAAGAATGTCCTCCAAACGATGACTAAATTGAGGTATGGTTTCCCCATAGTTGGTCACACTTTTATACCACCCTATTGCGTGTTCGGGAATTGGATAGACGTTCACTAAGAAAAGTGTTGAAAACCCTGATATACAGGGTGTCCCGCAATTGAGTGCAACTATTAACGGAGGTGAAAGGCTATGTCGAACTGAGCAAAAAAAAAAAAATCGTATGGAAGGGGGAAAATCTATTTTCACATTCTTAGGAGCTACAGAGTTAATTAATACTTCACGACTTTGGTTTACGTTATTGTTTCTAGCAGGAAAACTAACTTTTTTTTATAGCTCATTGCAAAGGCAATAAAATCACCTTTCTAACGGTATATCAACAAACCCCACCGACTTGACCGTTACCGAGCTGTGCTCGTGTAAAGATGAAATCAACCGGTTGAAACTACTAAATTTCAACTTTGAGTGCAAATTTCTCAGAATTTTGCGTAATAAATTTAATTTTTTTTTTAGATCAATTTTGTAACTAATTCAATTTTATTTTCAACGGCACCACAAACATAAACATATCTCAAAAAATAAAAAAGTTGGCTGTGCTAAAAAAAGTATACTTATTTCGGTGGGATTTGCAATAGAAAATCTGCAAGTGTTCTCTTTTATCAGCCGTTTTTCTTTCGTAGCCAATTCGCAAAATTGGCTAGTTTTGACAATTATGTGTACTGAAGAGAGTGCGATCAGCCCTGCGACAACCTTATAAATCAACCTTGGTTTGACGGTTGTTTTTGTATTATCATAAATTGTTTATTTAAATTTGACATTTCGCTTTGTAGTGTATGCTCACCAAGCAGTTTAATTTGCTCAGAGCTGTGTTTAATATAAAATACGTCATTTGTTGGAAATTTAAATTAGAATTTGTATGGGAAATGAGCTAATAAGCATATCATTTGTGATTTTTGACCGAAATGAGCAAATTAGCTTAGGTGTGAACGTACTATTAGTTTCGGTTGTATTGTACTATCTGGAAAATTGTAATAAATCCTTTTTTTAAGCCGCAGAGACATTTTTTGTGGGGAACGAACTAATCTTTTTAAATAATTTGTTTTTCTGACAAATTCAAATTGACCAAATGTAGTTTCTACTTTTCTAAAGTCTGTATGATACTTCATTAAATTGCTCATTTTTTTTTGTCATTGAAAATGAAACTAGAGCAGTTCAAATAGTACGAATGCATAGATTCAATTGGTGTGAATGAGTACGCATATAATACGAATTGGAGAAAAAAATGTGGGTCGGACTGCATTTTCAATGCATTGTTTTTGACATTTCTCTCATTTCGTTCGTCGTTCTTTAAAAATATTAAAGAAAATGGGATGCTGAATTGGAAGTGATATATGTAGCTTATATTATAAGTTTATTAAATGCAGCTGCTCTTAAAAACACCAGAAATAAAAAAGTAATAATGCTTATCCTTTTCTTACAAAATATGCGTGTCCTGCCCACGCCCCACTTGTTTTCAGATATTAAAATTGGACAAAAAAAATGAAATGAAAATGCTGTTTCGAAAATAAAATTTTTTAAAAAATGGGACAAATTTTGTCCCGACAGGATATTTAAAATTTAATACAAACTACGGGACATCTGACAACACTACTTAGAATATAATTGGCTGTGGTAGTATTTCAACTACAGCCTAGCTATACATAAAATTTCTGATAATTTTTTAAATAAATTCTGTTGAGCATGTCTATAATATGGAGTTCTTTTCAATTACCAACTCTTACCTAAATTAGTTTATTTCCAAAAATATCTTACTTTTGAAGCTTCCTCAATGTCATCGATTGAACAATTTTAATAATTTAAATATTTTTATTATAATTTTTTTTCTTATATTTAAAAAAACAAACATACTAGACTTAAAAAGAACTTGAATAAATATTTTTCTGGCTTAATCTATGAGAACTCTGAACTATTTACACGTGTACTCCTCGTAATTCTCTTCACAGACATCGCATTGCACCTGACAACACCACCGAAATTGACAACGGCATTGCGTGGTACGTTGTATTTGGTGTGTATTGTAGCCACGCCCACAACAAAGTAGATCACAGCTTTGGGGCCCATGTAGAGTGCGATTGCAAATGCGTCCCGTAGTACCTAGCGTACCAACCTGTACATCACGTTCGCAATAGTTCGGTGATGTTTGTAAATAGACAAGCTCCATACGTTTTGGGAAATTTAAAATTTTCCCTAATCGGATTTTTCTACAAAAAACCACAAGAAAAACATTCTAATTTTGATCAATATTTTATAAATTTGTTTAATTTCACTCACTTGCTTAATACTAGTTTCAGTCCATTTTTGCTTTTGATAGCTTGAACAATTTTGGCTTTATTGTATCTTTTCATGAGGACATCTCCCACCATACGAAAAGAGGGCAAACTCTTCCAACACGTCTTCATCACACATGAGCCGCTGACGCCGTGACACTTGCAATCGGTTTTTAGAAGGTTTTTTACAAGCTTTAAAAAATAATTCCAAAATTATATTTCACATTTGCAAATTTCCACTCAATCAAACTTACCTTGCGTCCTGCTCTATTATTGTGCAAATTCATTAAACTTCTCGCATCACTTTCAATCTCTCGCGCATCGAGAAATTTTCGTGCAAACTTTATGCCAAAATCCACATCAGCCGAACAGCCACCCCACTTCCAAGGCTGTTCGATGCCACCAATGCTACCGTGTCCATGTCCACCACCAAATTCGGTGCCGAACGTGCGCTTTGATGTTATTTTTTGATGTAGATCGCAGCCACAAAGCGAAATGTTGCCACGTGCACATGCTGCCGTGACCGCATGTGCAGCGCCCGCGCTCGCAATGGCGTATGTAAAGGCTGCCTCTCGTGAACCTTGGAAATTAACAATGGAAGTATGAATTATTATTTGCAGTGAACTTGTCCCAAAAGAGAAAATACTAATTAAAGAACATAGACTGACCTACAAACATAACATGTCCGAAAACATTTGGTTGCCAGGCTTGCGAACAATTCCAACGGTGACCCCTGAACTGAAACTGACATTCTTGTGCGCCCAACTGATGGCCCTCTCCCAAAGCTATTAAGGCATCCGGTGATTCGCTGCAGAGCTGACGTTGCGGTGACGTCAATCCGGGTATGCGGGAACAGAGTATTGATGATGTAAAACTGGATACTAATCTAACATTGAGATATAAAAATTTTTTAGTGAGAATTATTTAAGTATTCAAATATAGGGCTTAATACAACTAAGGAAATAATCAACTACCAATATTTCAGAAATCAATAACACTGTGCATGTAAAAAAATTTATGGCATTAACCGTTTTTTTAGTCCATATTCTAGAAATTAGAGTTTCAAGATCAAGTACACGTTAAGGGGGAGATACCTTTATAATTTCGAGAAAATTCAAAATTTTTTTTATATTTCAAGTGTATAACATGTTAAAAATATACTGTCGAAAGAAAAAAAAGCGAAATATTGAATATTAACGGATTTATGGTAACTTAAAAGATCCTGAACTTAAAGATCTTACTCCATTACTTGCCGATAAAATGAATGAACATTTTCTACCAATTTACATTGATTTGTCTAAAGTTGATTTATTGAAAAGATGCTTGGGTAGCCCTACCCAGAATGTCAATTAAAGTTTCAACACGGCAGTTTGGTGAACATGTCCGAAGCACCTTAATTTAGGGCTGAAAATTGTCGAAATTTCAGCTTACATTGCAGCTAGAATGTTTAATGAAGGCTACATCTCCATTCTGAAGCTTATCAACGAGCTGAGTATAACTATTCCCACCTATTGAAAAGTTTTCGCCGAAAACATCGATGAGGCACTAGTAGCGATGCAGAACCAAAAGAGTTTCCTTCAGAGACAAGATAATCAGTATTTTGAGGAGGTCGAAGGGCTATTGTAAGGACCCGGAATCGCAGATTGACCCGTAAATCACTTAAACTTATGGTTATACCGTATTGAAACTTTAAACTTGATTATCTCGAAACTACTTTTTAAAAAAATACTCGTGCTGTAACTCAAAAAGTTGTTGACCGATCAGGCTGAAATTTGGCAGGTTACTCTCTATAGTACTACTGAAAGAATGTACCTTCAAGTTTGAAGATATAGTATGAATAAATAATTTTTTTGGGATCAAAACTGTTAAAGAAAATAGTCATAAATCTGGATTTTCGATTTAACAGCCGCTATAAATTTTAATTATTAACTTTTTTACTATTAAACAGGTTTATCCTTTCCTTTAACATATCAGCAATTTAAGAAAAAACCCTCTTTTGTTACAGATAAGTGAAAAAATGTTTGCAGCTGCAATACTTTTAGTTGCTATAAAAAAATGTTTTTTTAGAGTTCAAAGGTGTACTAAAAAGAAAAGAAAATTATCTAATTATGTTATCAACTTCGAAAAAAATTCATTAAACATGACTAATTTCACCCTGTCTTAAGATATCTCCCCCCTTAATGCAGTTTTTAATAGAAATACGTTTTTTAATAGCTTTAGCGGTTTCATGTCTTCAGGTGAAACATTAACAATTATGTAATAATTTCGTAGAACAGTTTAACTCTCAAAACCAAACCTTTAGGGTTCAAATTGACCCCATGGTTAAAAAAAGACGGTGTTTAGTAGAAAACTCTGTTTGAACAAAGGATTAAGCTTTTTTCAACTATAATGCTATAGGGTGGATAGGGCAAAACAAACAAGTCACCAAACTCCCATTAGGCAAGTCGTTATCGTGGTGGAAGATCACCTCCTTCCGATTGACCAGCTCAGGTTGTTTTTGTTGGATGGAATAGCTTATTTTCTTTAGTTGCCTACAGTAAACTTCAGAATTTATGGTCACATTCATATCTCAGCAGATTGAAAACATAAGCTTCTTCTGGTGAATGTCTGCTTTTGCTTGTCTCTCCGGCGCTTCATCTTTCTTGGACTAGCTTCTTTTTCTGTTGACATTGTTGCAGACCATCCAATTTTCGTCATCCGTAATCATAATTTCGAGAAATGAGCCGCTTCTTCACGTTCTATAAGCCGATCGAAAATGACAACTCAATTCACTTTGTGGATTTCTTTCAATTTATGCGGGACCCGAACATCCAATTTTTTGATGAAACCAGAGGACTCTAAATGACCGTAAACGCTTTCAGTGGACAAATTTAGGCCACCCGCAATTTCTCTGACTGTCGAATTCTTGTTTGTCTTCACTAGTGTCTTGATTTGATCGTCGTCAACATCCAAGAGCCAAAACGAGTAGCAACCATGATTGAAAATTTCCATCATTGGAAATTTAATTGTTGTCTGGGTTCAGTTGCGTTTTTGAAGTAAGTAATAAGTAATAAAGTCGTACCTATATGTATTAGGCTGAGTCGAATTGTATGGAGGTAAAAAAATTTATGTTGCCTGGGCAATTTTCGGATTGGGCATGAAAAGTTATTAAAAAAACAAAAAAAAAAAAAAGGGAGACGATAGTGGTGCACTTTACCCTATCACAAAATTTATAAACTTAAAAGTGCATGTTCATTCTTTCAATTAATACTATATTTCATTTTAGATTTAATGCTAAGAAGCTAACGCTTTCGTCAGCAGTCCTGACGACTGAACCCCGGTTTTTTTTAAAGAAGCTACTACCCTAGTGGAAATCAGTTACGGAAAATCTTTTTTAAGTACTGATCAGATTTAGTTATGACATAGATAGCCCTTTTAAGGAGACTTTATAAATATCTAATTAGGTGGATATAAGGATTTCCTGAGATATACTTAAGGAGTCCTTATCAAATTCTGATCCGGTTATTACCAGGGTCTGGTGGCTTGGTCAGAATGCATATCAAAAAGCGCATCACTTTTGAAATCAGATTCTTGTTGAAATAAGAATTTCCTGATAATTATCTGAGTCTATCCTTAGGAAAATTTCCACTCGGGTACTAATACTGTTTCTAATTTATTTAGTATGGCAATTTTGTGTTTAACTTTCGAAGAGTCTTTAAAAATAATTTGGAATTTGTTTTGCTCGTACTTTATGAATTTGCACTTCGAAAATGGGATCTGCTTAAGTCATAGTTTAAGATAGTTGATTAGGTACTGATAACATAGTTGGGAATATAATTTGCAAAGTAAAAATAAATGAAGTTTTTTAACATAAAAAAAACGTATGACACTTAAAAACTAAATTTTTTTTTATATTTTTTATGCAATCATGTCGTATGTCGTATTGACAATAAGATGCCACATACGAGAAAACAATGCATCCGATTCTCGGAAACAACTTAAAATATCGAAAAACTGACCACGCCAAACGAAAGAGAAACCCTCAATACATAAGAAACCTACTCTAACTCAAAACCGATAAAATGCAACATACGACACTTAATTTCTCAGGCAACGAGCAATCTTATCGCTGTGAGCAATTAAAGCTTAGAACAACATTCAAAAATTTGAATACAATCGTCGATTTCCGGTCTATCCTGCAGATATACACGTATGTAATTATTTATTGTTTACATTTGTTATAAGCAATAATTATTGCATAGATATATAATATATATGCCACCCAAACAAAACAATTCCATCTTAACTGCACAATAAAAACAATCACTGAAGCGAGTTGTGGTTCAACCTCTCCAAGGTTGAAATGAAATAAAATCGTGCAACGTGCTTAATGCTGCCGGGCACAAAAATTCCTAGAACAATAAGAAAGATTAATATATCTGATTACAAAAAAATTAAAACTCAATGTATTATTCTGTTTATTTTGCATTATTAAATATTATTGTTAATATTATTTAAACTAATATTGTAACAACGCTTTTTTTTTCTGCTGTACTTACACAAAAATAGTCATAATTTCTGGTGTGTGATCAGCGTGATTTGCGCCATAAGCTAATAATTTAGCAAAAAAAAAAATTGCAGCAATGAAAATATTGAAGGTTTATACATTTGGATATCTCTACTTTTAAACGTGGCCTAATCCAGCGCTTGATTAATGGCACAAATTATATGCTCATTAAAGTATTATAAGCCATGAAAAAGTTTTATGTTTTTATGTCGGCGAACTGACATTTGCGTGATAACTTCTTGCCAGGCGATCAAAAACCTGTCACATTGTCTGTTAGATTTCTTTTATCGCTGATTTTTTTGCTTTTTTTTTTTTTGTTTTATGTTTTATTTGCGTTTTGTGCTTGCGCTGCAACTAGCTTGAAAAACATACCTACAGTTATAGATTAACGAGTATTAGCAATAATTAGGTAATACGATGTCGTTTGAGGCTATTTACTGTCGTGTAATCAGATTTCAAAAAAATTTTGTTTTATATTGCATTGCGACGCCTAAGTTATGAACGGCTCCAGACATTTCCACTGAACTCGCAGTTTGTTAAGAAAAACCAAAATAAAAAACAATTGAAATGAAATAAAAAACTGTGGGCTGGTTACGTTAACATGAATACGATTGAGTTTGGTCTGGCTAATATGTATACGGTCAACATATATTATAAACTTTTTTGTTTAATTTCAATTTTAGAAATATTAAAAAAAAAATAAATAAAAATTAAATAAAAAAAAAAGAATCGTTAAAATGATATTGAGGCCAAAATTAAGGCCCACTTTAAGGTTCTAAAACTATGCTTATGCAAAGTATGGTATAGTTAATGCTAGTCGTAGAGAAAAAAATTCAATGTTTCAGATAAAAGCTGCAATAACTCATAAAGGCTGTTGCTATTACATTAGTATATAAAATCATGACATAAAGCTTGCGCAAAGAAACTAGGTACATTTACTGTGCATTCTGATAATTGCACTAAGAAATCAAAAGTTTAATGGTACAATTACACTAGTCTACAGCGACATGGCTCCAAGCATCTTAATATTTTTGAAGTGAAAATTTCTTTAGGCGCGTCGAGCATTTTTTGATAGAGAGCCAAACTATAGATTCGCGATATCATCACGCTGTTAGCTGTTAGCTGTACAGCATTGCTTATGTCGTGATTATGCTAGGCAAATATGTTTGGTGATTTTTTTTTTTACTATCGAGGCGATAGTAAGACCAACCGAATACCGTACCAATTAATGATTACCGAAGTAATTATCAACCGATTACCTAACCAATTACCAAAGCGGTTACCAACCGATTACCGAACCAATTACCGATTACTGAAGCGACTATCAACCGATTGCCGAACCAATTACCGATTACAGAAATGGTTATAAACCAATTACCGAACCAATTACCGATTACCAATCAATTATTGAACCAATTACTGATTACCGAAGTGATTACAAACCGATTACCGAACCAAATTCCAAAGCGACTACTAACCGGTTACCGAACCAATTACCGATTACCGAAGCAATTGCCAATCGATTACCGAAGCGTTTACCAACCCATTACTTATGCGATTAACAACCGATTACCAATAACGGATGCGATTACCAACCGATTGCCGATTACAGAAACATTTTCCGAATATCGATTCGATTACCAACCCTTTACCGATTACCTAAGCGAGTATCAACCGATTACCGAAGCGATTACCAACCGATTACCGATTCGATTACCAACCCTTTACCGATTACCGAGGCGATTACCAACCGATTACCATTTACCGAAGCAATTACAAATCACCAAAGCGGCTACCAACCGATTACCAAAGCGACTGGCAACCGATTACCTAAGCGATTACCAACCGATTGCCAACTAGCGAAGCGATAACCAACCGATTACCGAGCCAATTGCCGATTACGCAACCAAAGAAATTGTGTTACAAATATTTTTTATATAAACATTAAAAAATAGGAGTTTATTCATTAAAAAATGCATAAATTAAAAAAAAAGTAGAACGCGTCTGAATTGCCGACTCTAGCAACTTCTTCGGAAATTCATAACAGCTATGTTATTTCATAACTTTAAGTTTTCACTTTGGTCGGCAGTCCCGACACTTATTTTTTTTTCTAAAGTATTTGTTCTCGCTGTTCCTGAAAATTGCGTAGTTAGATGCAATATTAGCACTTCTGTTAAAACTGCATTTTGAGATATTCGCGTTTAAAGTTTTTGATGTGTGATAAATTTTTTTCTTATTTTAGTTAAAAAAAAAGATTTTGATATGGGAGTCTGCATTTAAAAACCACGCATTAGAAAAAAACTTTATATTTATTTATACATAGGAAAAAAAAAACGAAACCGCCATTTCAGTACTTGAAAGGGCTTTTTATGATCAATTGCGTGGAGCGTGTTGTAAAATGTTAGAACACAAATGATCGAAAGCTGGACCTACAAGCTTTATGCCGTCTTCGAACGGCTTTTGTTCTAAAGAAGCTTTTCATGGCTGTTTTTACTCTCTGAGGCTTGCCATTGTCTGCAGAGAGGTGACGACCGAACAGAAAAATTAATTCAATTGAAAAAATTGTCTATGTCGGGTGGGAATTAAACAAGGGTTGTCTGGGTTAGTCTGGGACTAAACAAGGGAATTAACAAGTTTTGACAAATTTGTCGATATAATTTTTGAATGGCTTAAATCGCAAGAATTGACATATTTCTTAAATTCTATGCGCTATATATAGATTTGAACATTTTTGATTTCGGCAAAAAATTATGGGGATACTTCGAAAATGTTCGTGTTTCGATTTTTGAAAAATGTTGGCGTGAAGCATTTCACCAACAGAATCCTTCCGTTGTCATGTATAAACATCAACATAAATAGGTTTAATGGCCTCGGGCAGGCCCTTAAATCAGCAAGAAACTATTATACTGAATAAAAATCATCGAATCCAAATTTATTATTCATCGCTAACATCGAGGTCAGAGTCGCAATTTCGACAGGTGTAGTAGCCACGGTTGCCAATGTCGACGCATTTCAAGTGATATGTCCGATCGCATTTGTTGCAATGAATTGAAAAATGCCAAAAAAACTAATAAAATCGCTCTAAACACACACGAACGAAAAAAAATAAAAATTTACCATTTCAGCACTTGAAAGGATTTTGACCGAGCTTCTTATGATAATTTGTGTTGTGCGTGTTTTAAATTTTTTGAATACAAATATGATCGAGAACTATTGTGTCGGCAGTGGCGTAGTGGGTAAAGTGTGTAGCCCATACACCATAGAACCTTGGTTCAATTCCCACCTGGCACAGACATTTTTTTTAATTGAATTAAGTTTTGTTTTCGGCCGTCACCTCTCTGCAGACAATGGCAAACTTCAGAGAGTAAAAAAGTGCCATGAAAAGCTTCTTGAGAACATAAGCCGTTCGGAGTTTGCATAAAACTTGTAGGTCCAGTTCTCGATCTCGATCATTAAACAAACACAAAAAGACTTAATACGCATTAAAACGAAGTTTGTGGGGTGAAACGTATCATTTTAAAAACACGGCTGGCATCACACAACCACTCGATAGATATTTCACAAACATTTCATATTTTTTAAGAAAAACAAACCGAACGCGACTGATGCATTTTCCATGAATTTGAGTTGAGTAGTAGGCATAAAACACGATAGATTCACTCGATCAACAATTTTGGGAAAAACACAACAATGTACGTCTGAACGCTTCGCTATATCAGGAAAAACTGTGTGTTTCCACCGAAACGCTTCACCCCAACGCACCCTATGAAAACTCTTCTATAAATAAATAAATTAAGGAATCACAATAGAGAACAAAACTGCTTCAGGTAGTCCCACCTTGGCCGCTGCCGGGCAGTTATAGAAAATCGGTCTGGAGTAACAGACACTGAAATGATCATAACTCCGTTAATTTTGCTCCGATCGACTTGAAATTTTCACACAACATTCTTGAAATGTTTTATAAATTAATTTAAATAAAAAATAAAAGAATGCAAAAAAAAAGTATAAAAATCTTAGTCCCTTCCTTAATAGAGTAACCTATTAAGTATTAATGTTTGTTCGCTTAACAATATTTTTCAGCCAAAAATTTGCTCAGCTAAGTCAAGATTATTTTATTGACATAGCTCATAGTTGCCGATAGAAGCACTACATATAGTATGACGTCAACTAACCAGAAACCCGAAGAAACCATGTCGAAGTCTTTTTGGTGTTGTGCACATGGAATTCTTCTTGAAGGTCAGACGGTAAATAAAAAATATTATCTGGGCGTTATGCGGTGTTTGAAAGAACATCTTCGTTGAAAAAGGCCAGATTTGAGGAAATACTCATGGATTTTGCAAAACGACAACGCACCATCTCACCAAGCACACCGTCATTGTGCACGAATCTTTGGCCACCACCGTATTCACCTAAAATGACTCTGGTATACATTTTTTTTTTTACCAAACTCAAATTACAACTCAAACTCAGTAGATAGAAGACATAAAAGAGAATTCGCAAAGAGAACTGAAGTTGATTCCGGAAATGCGTTTGAAAAATGTGTTGATGATTAAATTATTCGCTGGCATAATAATAAGTGTGTTATATCACTACTACATTAAATTTGAATTAATAATAAATATTTTGGGTGTTTTTCACCAATTCCTGATACTTTTTTAACAGAATTTATACCATCTATAAGAGCATTATTGTGTTCTACAAACGACCTTGATTACTTGGTGCTCTCACAAATTCGTGTACCAATTCTGGTTCAATGTTCATTTAAGTTGTACGTGATTCATTTTTTTTTTTTCAAGCAATTTAATTTACCCATCATTTAGTTTGCCTTTTTAAAACTTTAAATAATAACATATTAAGAAGAATCACGAAAAATTCATAAAATCAATAATAATTGGATACTTTTAAACGCATCAGCAAAATGATCAAACATTATAAATACAACAACAAAAACTTTACCAACAACAATAACATGTCGTCATGCACTCTCATTTAAGCTCATTGTTTTTTGTTGACTTCATTCATTTAATTTGCAGTCTGTCATTAATTGACCCCAGGTATGTTCGAATGGCTCTTCCTCTTTCTCTTTTTTAAAATGTTGAAGCTTATTTGTTGGCCATCATTATTGAGCTTGTTTTTCCTCTTATTTTTTTTATTTTTTGTGTTTTACAAATTGGTAGTTTGTAAACTAATAATTAGTTGGGTTTTATTACGAAATCGTTTTGCCACCGCAGCAAAACGAACTGAAATCCAAAACAGGCAACAACTTGGTTAAGTGATGCTTGACTCCTGAAGATCGCAATGTGTGCGTGTGTGTGTGTGTGTGTCTGTGCCTGGATAGCAAAAGTGAATCTCGTTGCATTACAAATGCTTTCGCGACGAAAGCGTAAAATTGTCTGTTTCCCTCTGGTTGAATATGTCATTACTTAGCGTGACCGTCATGCCCTCAAAGTTTTTTTCTCTTTTTTTTTTCTTTTTTTATGTTTATGTTCTCAATTGTTTGTTCAACATGTTGTCGCCTTATTTGTATTTTCAGTTTCATTGGATTTGTGTTGCTGTGCCTGTGTTCTGAGCCTAAGAAGGCGACTGACTGGTTGCGTAGTCAACCAACATTATCATCACATGTTTTCTCACTTAACTCAGTTCATGTTTATATCTCGATTGTTATTTATTTTTTATCACATCAACTTTCCTATCGTCTGGCAGTCTTACTATATCCGTTCTTTTCATTCAACAATTTCTATTATTCTGTTTTTTTTTAGTAAATTAATCGCTCACTCACTCAAATAAATCAAAAATACACACTGCCATTGTTCACAATATCGTCATTATGGCCATCAAATCATCTCCATTAAAAAAGAAAACAATGGTTAGTAAAACAAGCAGTGGTAGCGGAACAAACTTAACAGAAATTAAATAAAAATTAAGGATGTATGCCTCAAACAGTATAGCAGAATGGCAAAAAAAAAAAGAAAAAAGTTTATATTTAACAATGCTAATTTTGGACAAAGAAAAAAAAACAAGATGTTTTCAATATGTGTTAAAATAAGTTGCTACGATAAATAAAAAACAAAAACTAGTTTCAATCAATCTATTAGCTTGATGCTAGACTTGCATTATACATACGTACGTTGATGACCAATCCGTTCTGTATTATACAGAACAGTTTTGTATTTGAAGCTTGTGATTTATTTCAACAAATAAAATATATAAATTTTGTGTATTTTAGCATACGTTTTACTGTATTTTACAAAAAAGTTTTTGAATGTTAATCAACATTAGAAAAATTGTGTATGATTGAGATTGTCCGATGCAAATTTGAGTTCAAGATTTTTAAATTCAAATTTTTTTTTTGGGGTTCAAATGGAAACTCGATAGTTTATTTAAGGGGGGAGAGGGATAAGAGGCTTTTTTGTGAATTTTTTTAAGAGTATGGATTGAGCAAATTTATTCAAACCTTTATACTTTTCACAATATTCTGTAATTTTTTCATGCGGAAATATTGAAAAAAAATCCGGTGACAGCTTGCTCCAGAACGTCTTAAAAAAATAAAAATTTGGGGTGTGCACTTTATCTCGGTCGGAAATTATCTGATATCAAAAAACATTAAAATTTATTCAAAGTATCATCAAAGTTTCCCCCAACATTCTATAATAATTTTTTATTTAAACATTTTTGGTGACCGTCTTTAGTGTAAATTGCTATTTTTCACGAAAAACCCCGCCTTTTTGTGGGTGGGAAACCCCTTCATGTAAAAAAAACTTTTAATTAAATGTTGGGGGCAGGTATTTTATATGTAGAAAATGTGTACCATATTTGAAATGAATCGGTCAAGTAATTTTTAAATGGTAGTAAACACGGACTTTGCAATAGAAGTTTTAAAAAAAACGCTTTTAAAAGTTTGAGCTTATGAATCGACTCCTGCCTTGTAGGCCTAAGTACTTGGGTCTATAGACCGAGGGTATAGTTTATGGAACGGACGACCAGCACTTATGTGAACACTCCATCAGCGGATCCGTTTGTGCATTACAAAGTAAAAACACACGGTCTTCCGGCAGAGTTAACACGAACTGGAAGCCGTTTCACAAACATAAAGCACACCCAATGCCCTCATGAAGCCGCACTGCTCCCAATAGCAGTACCAGTTTAACTACCAGTAGTGACGTACCTTCATTGTAATCTACTGGTGAAGACGTCTCACATCTCGACAATCTCTTGCATGCTAAGCAGGTATGCCAGCCCAGTCGTACCACTGCGTGACCCCGCTGGTCAATCTAGACCTGTGTAGCATAAACACAACCACAACCAGGTCGAGTCTCCTCGAAGGGCCAACCAATGATAGTCACCTGGGCAACTCGGTCCCGCTAAAGAAGCTCCACAAATCCATGCATGCATGAGTTTTTGTAACTGGCCGTGTCCAATTAGAGCACTTCATCATGCTTGACCGGCAACTTCAATCCAGGCATGAATCTTAAATTCACTTACCGTGGAAGAAGTGCCTATTCGCCATGTTTATACAACACAACAATGCATCGAATATTCTGTGTCATTGATATCTCCATTCATTCACCCAATTTATACAGCCCTCAGTTGTCTCCTTGCCTTGGATAGATAGGGTCGTCCTCTTTGACAAGTATGACTATCCCCGTGCTAGCAAGTTTTAAGGTCAATTGCTATACCTTCGCAAGCTATTCTACATATTCGATATACCGAATATGACTTCCTAGCAAGATGGGCGCCTCCCCGAGCTCTTGGTTGGCCCTGTCAGTTTTTACGTTTGCAGGACGTATCCTACAAACAACCATCCTCCTTTATCCTGGCTTTGGACATGCAGGTTTGTATCCGAAGATACCTCCCCTGGTGGAGTTGCATTGTCTTGATGAAAGAACAATTTCTTTTCTCCAAATGCGGCCGTTTTTTCTTGATGTCATCACTCAAATGCTGCAATAAGTTCGCATAATATTCGCCGTTGATTGTTTTTCCTTTTTGAAGATAATCAATGAAAATTATTCCACGCACATCCCAAAAAACTGACGCCATGACCTTGCCTGCAGATGGAGCTGTCTTTTTTTTTTGCCATTTTTGGAGCCGATTCTCTTGACTGTTCCTTCGTCTCAGGTGTGAAGTTATGGACCCATGTTTCATCCGTGGTTATGAATCGACGCAAAAACTTCGCTTTACTGCTTTGCAACATCGCCAAATAAACGATTCAAACATCCTCACGACACTGTTTTTGTTTCAATGTGAGTAAACGCGGTTTTCTCATTTCCAAATTTTCAGTCAATATGCTAATAGGTCATTCAATAAGTCCGTAGGATAAGTAAGAAAAAAACAAAATTTTGATAAAACTCGATTATATTATTCAACATAGTTGCCTTCGAGAGCGATACAACGAGTATAGCGATTTTCCAACTTTTCGATACCACTTTT
Organism: Coremacera marginata; assembly: GCA_914767935.1. Taxonomy (NCBI): domain Eukaryota; kingdom Metazoa; phylum Arthropoda; class Insecta; order Diptera; family Sciomyzidae; genus Coremacera; species Coremacera marginata. Next base: position 189,588,714 of record OU612044.1, on the reverse strand, counting down.
ATAGTACGATTTCTCTTTCTCGTCAAAATAGGCCTCAGTTTCAGCGATTACTTCATCATTGGACTTGAATTTCTTTCCAGCAAGAAGCATTCTCTTGAGATCTGAAAACAGAAAAAAGTGGCTGGGGGCTAAATCTGGAGAATACGGTGGGTGAGTAAGCAATTCGAAGCCCAATTCATTCTATTTTGCCATCGTTTTCATCGATTTGTGACACGGTGCATTGTCTTGGTGAAACAACACTGTTTTCTTTTGCAATTGTGGCTGTTTCTTGGCGATTTCAGCATTCAATCGATCCAAAAGTGCACAGTAATAGTCGCTGTTGATATTGGTTCCATTTTGCAGATAGTCGATGAATATTATTCCTTTCGCATCTGAAAATACAGACGCTATTATCTTACAAGCCGACTGTTGGGTCTTTGCTCGCTTTGGATTCGGTCATTCGACGTCGAAACATTCCTCTGAAGCATCAATTTATCAATTCTTTATCAAAACTCGAAATTTACTTTTTTTAATTTTTTTTTTTTTCAATAACAATAGTTTCACACAAAATGTTAAACTCACAAATTAATTGTCAGATTGTTGTCAAATTTTTATACGTACCATTTGAAGGTTGGTACTAAATAAAAATCATATGGAGAAATCTAGTAACGCCATCTATGTGTCATCCTATGGACTTTTTGAACCTACTGTTACTTTATGGTTGTGAATTATTCGCTAGTTGTGACTCGTTAAGCAGACATAAACTTAACGTTATTTATAATAACATCTCACGTTATATTTTCCGACTTAGGCGATCAGTTCGCATATCCACGTTTTCTAGACAAATCTTCAATATGACTTTCGACAATTTATTAAATTTCAAAACACTTGTATTTTTGCAGAAAATAATTGTTTAAAAAGAACCTAAATATTAACATGGCCGACTACACTTTCTCAGATCTAATAGATCTACTCAAATAATACAATTAAGGTATACTCACCTAATTTCAGAGAGACAATTCTATATAAATTCTATTCGTCTGTGGGACTCTCTACCCACTAATATTACATCTCCTACTAATCCTACTAATCCTGTGCAATTCAAAGGTAAACTTCATAATTATTTCTCTATGTTGTAATATCTTTAATATTTTTATGTTATCACTTATAGATTCTTAAAAAACTTGTTTTTTATTATTAATATTATTACTATAAATTTATTAATATTATTAAATTAATTTATTTAATTATTAATCAAAACTTTTTCGGCTGGCTGGACATGACAGGACTATAACCACTTTAAGTATTATAATGATTTTAAATTTTGCTATCTTCAGTTTTTTTTTCACTTTTATATGAAGTTTCAAGTAAATTTTTTGTGAATTAATTAATTAATATTATATTATCTCTGTTGATTTTAAACCATAATATCACTAATATTATATTAAGATTATTATATCTTTTGTATAAATTATAAACAGTTCCAGAAAATTATGTTGTATTATAAACAGGTCCAGGAAATTCCCTTAATATCACTTAAAAACCTAAAACATTTTCAATAAAATCATTTTTTAAATTTTTATGAAATATATATAACTAATTTTCTTTATAAATAAAAACAAAAACCAAACATTACAAAATTTATTAAGACACACGTTGATTTATTTTACTTCCGATCCAATTAACATCATGAATAAAAGCTTTAAACTTAATGTCTATGTTAAAGACACATAAAAATACAAAAATTCTCTATTTAATGGCACACACTAGACAACAGCTCACAAAAAGCTGCACTTTACTCAGTAACAACAATAAAATCCACAGGAACAACAACAATCAAACTACTACAACATTAAAAACACACACACAAAAAAAAAAAAAGAAACGAACGAACATGTGCCAATATCAGCAAAAAAAAATATGTATTATCGACCCACCGCTGTGTTGATTACTCTATAACCATTTAAAATGTCCAGCAAACCACTACAACTCAACAGTTTTCAAAATAGAACAAAAATAAAGTAAATAAATAAATAAAAATAGTATAAGAAAAATATTCGTAATACGGCTCCACGACAACGATAATTACTACTTCACTGACAACAGCGGACTTGGTGCAGCATTCATATTTCTTTATGGCAACCCATAAATGTGAGAAGCTGTAGTTATGAGCTTTAATAAACACTCGCTAGGATGCCTGCGTGTTTTGTAGATAGAGAAAAAAAAAAATGCGAAGATGAGAGAGGAGAAGTTAGAGTGCAATAGTAGTTGCAGACTAAACACGGCAACCTTACTATTTATTGTTAAACCGAAATCTGGCGCTTTTTATCATTTCACTTACAGAAAGCTATACATAAACTTCCAAAGTCCATTATTATACGTATAAAGTTCTTTTTTTTTTGCAAAGTGGCTTCACTTGCATAGCATTAATTTTTTTTTTCTTACCACATGTGCACATGTTGTTCTTGATCCTGTTGTTATTGTTACATTTATTCTTTTTTCTTTAAATTGTGTAAGGAGTTGTTTTTGTGCTTGCTCCGTGCAAATTTAAGGGAACTCATAATAATGCTGCCAATTGTCTTCAAATGTTTTTAAGGGAGTTGTTGAAAGTTTTGAATGTTCTTTTTTTGAGATGGTAAAACTAATCTAATTGTGATATCTTGTTTTTATAGTTTGAGTATTATTTTTCATAATTCTATATTTACATGCTATGAGCAGACTAACTAAAAAAGTTTTGTTTATAGCACTCTTCCTCAAAGTTGACGCGTGAGGTCTTCAAGGGGTAGCTAGAAAATTCAAAGGGAATTTAAGTGTGCATTGAGGTGATCTGAGAAGGCGATAGCTGAGTAAAAAAAAAAAAGCTATGAAATAACAGTGTTTTTTTTAATTTTCAAATTATTTGGGTATCAAATCATTCATATTTCAATTATTTCAATATATTCCAAAAAAGATACAATAGGTTTATGGTAAGTAAAGTAAGGAAAAAAAATGTTTGATTGAAATTTCTTTAAGTTTCGTGTAAAAACCTACCACATCGGTTATCGTTTTACATTTAAAAGTACTCAGTTTTTAATCATTGACCATAATCAAATCTAGTGCTTCATTAAAAAATTCAATTAGTGGTAAATTTTTATTATCTGCAAAGTAAAATTGAAGTCTTCACTTAGTATCATAGGTACATCGTCAAATTTTTCGGTAAATTGTTTTTAAGTCTTTTTAGAACCTTCTTTAAATAAATCATTTACTTTTCGAATAAACAAAAATCTTTCCCGAATTAATCCCTGGTTCTATTATTTTGTACCCTTAAACATTTCTTCTGAGTAAACCTAACCCCTATTTGTCACCCTTCTGGAAGGCCCCTCTTATATTTATTGCTTTCCCATCTTTCTTTTGAACACACCTTCACCCTATCTGTCATCTGGGGGTCGCCATACAAAGAACAAAAAACTGTCGGCTTTAGTTCATATCTCTCCCCATTGCCCCTAGTTGGATGCATGAACTGCTTGTATTATTTTTGTCCCTTAACATTTATCTTAACACAACCAACAGCTACCTGCCACCCTTCTGGGAGTCCCTATACAAAGAACACAAAAACTATCTAGTATAGGTCATATATCTCCTAAGTTGACCCCTAGAAGGGTTAAATTCATGAGCTGTTCCAATTATTTTTTATCTTTCAGCACTTCCTCTGAACTCAACTACCTCCTATTTGTCACCCTTCTGGGAGTTCCTTTAAAAAAAACACAAAAACTGTCGATTATAGTTTGTATCTCTCCCGAATTTAACTATTATTTTTTGCTCTTCAACATTTATTCTGAGCACACCTTACCTCTATCTCTTCTTCTGGGAGTCCCCATACAAAAAACAAAAAACGTGGGCTATAGTTCATATCTCTTCCGAACTGATGCCTAGATGGGTCAGATATATGAGCTGATCCTATTATTTTTTGCTCTTCAACATTTCTTCTAAACACACCTTCCACTATCTGCGACCCTTCTGGAATCCCCACAAAAACGTTGCTGTATTTTCTGCTTGCCTGGTAGGTGAATCAGAAATTTTAGCATAACCAATGCTAATCAATGGCGTCCGCAGGGGTAATAAAGGGAGGTGCAGCTTACCCACCCTAGAACTAAGCAAAACAAATGTTTATGATTTTTTTATATATTTTACATAACCATACAGAAATTGAAGAATTTAGAAATAATTTAGTCAAATAAAAATAAAAAAAAAATTCATTTTTATCTAGCAGAGCTCGGCCGTTGAAAATTTGATTTGTGTGCTTACACTCGCAATAAATTAACATCTTAGTTTTCAAACAAAAAACCTTCATGTCGTCATAGTTCAATATCAGTAAAACTGAAACTAAGACCGACTTTGAAATAGAAGAACAACAAATAACTCAACATTAAACTTTCAGTAATTAAAAAGCTTTAATCTATCTTCGAAAAGGGAGCTTATTTTCACCAAAAAGTATGCATGAGAAGAACTCTAAACTGCTTCATCATAATTTGTACCATGTGCATGTATTTCGAAGTAATTTACTTGTAACTTGTAAATCACGCAAGACTACTGATGAGCTGGTGGAGAGGCCAACGAAACAGTCTGTCTAGTCTGCTGTGTCATTACTACTCTATACAGGGTATTGTTGTTGGTTGCTTTCTTCAAAAATATATCCTTCTTCAAACATTTGCGTCACCGAGCAACACCCTTTATTTGAATAATTGAGAATCCACTACTATTTATTTACAAATTAAAAAATCGAAATTTTTTCTGTCAGGTCAGAAAGATTTTGAAATTGCATTGTTATTTTACACTTTCTTAAGCATTTGAATCGATAGGTAAAAAATGAGGTTTCTCCCCCAAAATAGTATGCTGGATCTATACAGCAATTGTCCGCCTCATACATACTTATGGCTCACTGATGTGGTGGAGGGCCCTTGATAAAACAACTGCACTTCAGAAATTTGCTAAGGTGCAGAAGAAGTGCAAGTCTATGTATTACTGGAGCACTGTCCACAACACCAACTGACGCTTTAAATACTTCACATTCCTCCTCTTGATATCTTTCCCAGGGAATGTGCTAACACAGCAGCTCTCAGACTAAGAGAATCAGGAAATTGGATAGGTAATGGATGCGGTCACACACTTATTCTGAACTCCTCTGTCCCCGACAAAACAGACTACTGTGTGCCTTGCTTAAATCTTGAAAAGAACTACGAAGTTCTCATCCATTCACGGCTAGACTGAGGGGGTATTTACTCCCAAGACCTTGAAATCGAAGTATCCTTTTGTCTCCCAAATTATTGTAGCATCTGACAAGCGGAGATGGTTGCAATTCACGAAACCGCTAAGATTCTGGGTCAAAAAGACCTTGAAGGAAAGAAGTATTTTCATCTTCTCAGATAGCCAAGCAGCGCTCAAGGCACTGAACTCATATACTGATAACTCTAAAACTCTTACTGAATGCCGCAGATCTCTTAACGAGATGGCAAGGCTATTCAGGATCCACGTCATATGGGTACCTGGACACAGGGATATCAAGGGCAATAACTTGGCAGACGAATTGTCAAGGAAGAGTACGACCTCTAACACCCTCTTAAATGAGGACCTTATTGGCATACCCATATCCTCCTACAAACTCCAGTGCAGGAACAAATCCTTAAGTTTTGTACAAGAACGCTGGGAGCACCTTGATACATGTAGGACTGCTAAGCTGACGTGGCCTTCCTACCACTTAAAACGCACCAACTCACTGATTAAATTAAGCAGGACAAACCTGTCAAAAATAATAGGAATCCTCACGGGTCACTGCCTAATCGGAACGCATGCTCTTCGGTTAGGACTTATAGGAAATGATTTTTGCAGAAGCTGCAGATGTGAGGAGGAAGTAGAAAATGTTCAGCACCTCCTCTGCGAATGTCCGGCCCATGCTAAAAGGAGGATGGCAACTCTGGGTCATACCTTTCTAAATGGACTTACCGAAGTCTCATGCCTGGAAATTAGGCATATCCTAAAATTCATTACCCGCACGAACTGGTTTGAGGAGGGAAATCTCTAGGATTCAAAGGAGATTATGTGGTATCACAACGGGTCTGCACTGTTCTAGGTGTCGAGTCGGCTATAGACTTAACCACTTTAACCTAACCTATGCATTTGAATAAATCAAAAAAAATATTTTTGAAACATAATAATTAACTAGTTTAAAAATAAAATTAATGATAAAATACAGTTTATTAAAAAAATAATTTAATTAAAGAGCATAGAATTGTCTAGGACCTACAAGTTCCTCAATTCTCAAAAACATACACGACATTTCTTTATATTTTATTTGTCCTTATATGTAAATATTCATTTTAACTTACAAGTCATGAGGGCAAGTATCACATTTATATGTAAGTCATTTTAACTGTTAATGGTTGCACTCTCAAGCCTCTCCGCCTCATATCTTTAGGATCTTGCTTTACCTGAACATTCTAGAATATTGCAATGACCTCAAGACTCAAGTAAGTAGTACGTAGGGTGCCTTTTATATTTCGGGATTTGGCAACCCTGGTGTTGCAATCTGTTAACTGAAAGCTCTATCGCAAAGTTTGACATTTGTTGGCTTATACGTACTCAGAACGTTTTGACATACGAGAGCTATTTGTGTTGTTTATAGTAACTTAAAAGATTCATCTCGGTCTAAAAATGGAATTAAATCGTGAACATTTTCTTGCGATTATTTTTTACAACTTTCGACGTGAATTAACACAGCAACAGTGTATGGATGAACTTAATTAAATTTTTGGCGATGAAGCTCCATCAAGGACCAGTGTTTATCGATGGTATGGTGTATTCAATCGTGGTCGTAGTTCACTCCAAGACGAATTTCGTGAAGGTCGTCCGAAATCAGCTGTTGTTCCGAAAACCATTGATGCTGTGCGCGAACTGATATTGCAAGATCGTCATGTTACCTATCGTGAGATTGAGGCAACCTTAGGCATAAGTGGGACCAGCATACATTCAATATTGCATAAACATTTGACTGTCAAAAAAATTTGTTCGCGTTGGATTCCACACAATTTGTCAATCGCTCAAAAAAAGGCTCGTGTCGATTGGTCGAAGGAAATGCTCAAAAAATACGATCGCGGTGCTTCGAAAAACGTCTATGACATCGTGACAGGTGATGAATCGTGGATTTACGCGTATGAGCCCGAAAGTAAACAGCAGTCGACTGTATGGGTGCTTCAAGATGAGCCAAATCCAACAAAAGTTGTTCGCGCACGAATCACTTCCAAGCAAATGGTCGCCTGTTTTTTCGGAAAATATGGACATGTCGCAACCGTACCACTAGAACAACGCAGAACAGTCAACTCTGAGTGGTACACAACCATTTGTTTGCCAGTTGTCTTCCAAGAAATCAGGGAAACCAACCGCCGAAGACGGATCACTCTTCACCACGACAATGCGAGCTCTCACACATCGGCTCAAACAACTGCATTTTTGAGCACCCAAAACATCAATTTGATGGGTCATCCGCCGTATAGTCCTGACTTGGCACCGAATAACTTCTTTTTATTCCCAACCGTGAAGAATAAACTGCGTGGACAACGATTTTCGACGCCCGAAGAAGCGGTTGCGGCATTCAGAATGCATGTTTTGGAGATACCTCAATCAGAGTGGCAAAAGTGCTTCGACAATTGGTTCAAACGCATGCAAAAGTGTATAGATCTTAATGGAGAATATTTTGAAAAACAATAAAGTGATTTTCGATGATTAATATTTGTTTTTGTTCTCTAATCCCGAAATATAAAAGGCACCCCTCGTATTTGTATTAAATGTGTTTGATCATACGAAGGCATGTAGATAAATATTCAATAATAAGTAGTTTAATAAACCAAATTTATATTAAAGCAACAAGTAATAAAAAATAGGTTACATATTGTCAGACTCATAAAGTTTAACTGCAAAAATTTTGAATTTTGTCCTGATAGTGTGGTCACATCCCACACAGTAGAACGATGTAAATTGTGACGTCGTTTACAAAATTTTCACCAAACATCTCAGAAATTAGAATTCCATAGGCAATTTTTTTAATCAGCATTCCAGAATAATTCCCAAATACGTGAACTTTCCATATAGACCTTTGCCCCTTCCTAGGAAAAATCCTGCGGATGCCCATGGTGATGACACGTACTAAAGTTAACATTGCTGACGCGAATCCATAACTTTCATCCCTACCAAAAAGTGCTCAACGCACCTAAAGAAGTTTGCACTTCAAAAAACTATATAATATTGAAATAAGATTTCAAACTTGAAGAATTTTAAATTTTCAAAAAAGTTTAGCATTAAAAATAATAACATTGCTTTTTGGATGCTAAAATACAATTTAAAGCTCGTTTACTTGAAAAATGTATTGATACGATTAATCTTATTTTTCAATTTTCTTTGAATTCAAAGAGGTATTGATTCTTAACAGTTGTCAATAAAATCCAAATAGAAATAATATCATCAAGGTGGCAGCACTTTCATTGGCGACCAATACAAATGAATGTGTAAATGTGTAGTTTTGTGTTAAAATGTGTATTTTTTTTTTTTGCAATAACTTAACACCTATAATTAAGTCTGTCGATTCAGAAATTCATTGCAAAAAGCATATTTTTGAAATATGTGCAAAATTTTTACTTGGCATGAATTCATCATCGCATTTTATTGCCTGTTCTGGGTAGCTGACATGAAAGGTAAGCTGCAAACAACAACACTCACTCGACAACAGACACTGCTGCGAACCTGTTAAATTTCAATTGCAGCCCATTATTGTTTGCTGCAACAATACCTTCTGCAATCAATGAATTGTTGGTCGTCAGTCATCCATCCATCTATCCAAGCATCCATCTTTTCATATGTTTGTTCGTTAGTCTGCTCGTTCATGCATTCTAAAATCCTGGACCAGATAATTTTACTTTTTTGGTTTATCTGGTCGATTCAACCCATTTTCTTCCATCATTGTTAAAACTTATTGAGACACGATCGAGAGCATTGAATGCATTCTAGTTGAGGAAATGCACAAAGTGGTTGGCAGACAAGTCGATGTACAGACAACGAGCAGTCAGTTGAACAGAAAAACTGACGAACAGATGGTTAACCAAACATTTGGATGCAACGGACCAGAGAAATGAACAGACAAACAGTTAGACAGACATACAGATGGTCGGTTAGTTAACGTGCCATCGACAGACAGATCAACGATAGTTTAGTTACTTTTTATAGTTGCAATTTTGGTTGTTTTTGTTGTTGTTGTTGGTGTTGCTGTTGGTCTTTTAAGCTTTCAACCATGAATTTACTTGGTAGTCTCAATGATCTTGATCACAATTTCGACGTACAACGTGCAACTTAAACCACCACCGTGTATTGATGTTGTTTCTGTTATATAGCCAACGTTGTTGTTTTATTTCCTGTTTATTTTGTTGTTGTTGTTACTGACTGATGTTGTTGCTGTTACTTTCTGCCCATTTAAGTACGGTATGCGTTCAAATATTGCAGTAACCTCAATTACACACAAATTTAGAGCCTGATTTAGTCTGTTACAGAATTTATTGATGTTGCATTTGTGGGCTGAGCATATAAAAGGGCTTTTATACCCATGCAAGTAGTTGTCGTTTCTGTTCTTCTTGTTTGCTCTTGCTATTATTGCTGCGTTTTTTGTGGTCGTATTGTTAGTTTGAATCAAGCAATTAGATTGAAATATTCGAAACGAGCTCAACTCAATTCGTATAAGTTTCAGCCTAGCTTTGCTTTGCAAAAGCAATTGTTGCATTATAAGTTTAAAATGGATTTCATCGTCGCGCTCCGCATATAACTCTTAATAGGGATGGCAATGGAAGTTAAAACGGGCGAAGCAGCATAAGTTGCAGCTTAATTTTTCCACCAACCTTTTGGCTTAATTGGTTATTTTAATGAGGTTTTCTTTTTTTGGTGCTGATACATTGATGAGATACAGAAAAACGCCTCGTTGTTGTCGTTTACAATTTTTTAACATCAAGATGAGAACAAAAACAAAAACATAAATACAAAAGTAATTATACTAGAAGACCTTTTGAATTTTTTCTTTAATACTTTGAACTATCTAGAAAATACAATACACATGCATCATGACATTTTCATAAAACCGCTGCACTTAAAAAATATTTTAATTTCACGCAATTCAATGCAATTTTTCTAGGAATGCAGTCTTTCCCATGAATTTGTGATTTTTTTATTTCGTTAAAAAGTTTTTGCAGAAAGTGTTACAATGAAGACGTTGTTAAATAGCATGAAATTAATAATTTTTTGTGTTTTATAAATTCTTTTGGGTACACTTTATGGGCGGGCAATGTTGAATTCTTATTTGTTTCTAAGTTTGTAACATATATTGAGTGAAAACCATCAGTCACTATCCTCGTTTATAGATTACTAAAATTTCTAGTTAAAATTTATTAAAAAATAATTTCATTTGTAGTAAAGGATCTGTGGGTCAAATTTTTGTGCTAAAGAGCATATCAAATACAAAAGGTGTATAAATACTGATGTAGGCTGAAGTGGGGTGATGTGTAACAAGTTTTTTAATTGCTTCAATAAAAGGGTTAAGAAATTTCATTTTTTATTGGCTTAAAGGGTTATCCCTTGCAGAAGAAGCTTTTTGAAGTGAGTGTTTTCATGGCTGTTGAATATTTTGAGAAATGGATGAAGTAGAACAAAAATTTCAAACATGGGTTTTTTGGTGTTTTTCATATCGGTGGCGTTGATGTGTAACACCAACAAAATGTTGGTTTAAAGACCAGGAACTTTAGCTTTTTATGTTTATTTTTACTTTTTATGTTATCTCGTAAATTTATCTGATTCTCAATGTACACCCACACACATATGTTGGATTATAAAAAAACTGATCGTTAACTTCAATAGAATACATGAATGGCTTTATTAATTGTAAAAAAAAAAAATACATTTCAAATGTAAAATGATTATTCGTCGCAAATACTCATATCGGAGTGACAGTTCTCACAAATAAAATGGCTCACAAAAAATGAAAAAGCCGCTTGCATTTGTTGCATTCAAGTGAATTTTTGTGATTCAAAATGTTTTGGCAAAAAATTGCAACAAATCATGCAAAAATCTCGATCTTCTTCGGATGACGACAAAGAGCGCCGGTTTTGCGGGCGATCACCTGCAGTTTTGCTTGTCGTTTGTGTGGTTTTCTTTTCCTACATTTTTTTTCCACGTCCTGCATTTGTAAACGTTTCAATGAGCGTGGCTAGAACACAGCCTTTCATTGACTTCCTTCCACATTTGGATTTTGGTCTGGTCTAAATAGTATGAACTGGGCCGATCTCTTTTAATGCCGTTAATGTGATCTTTTGTTACATTTAAAGATATTAAGCAATACCACATTTAACATCTGAAAAAAAACGAAATGTCCACTTCAGCCCTTGAAAGGACTTTGATCGAGCTTCTTATGATCATTTGTGTTATGTGTGTTGTGAAATGTTTGAACACAAATGATCGAGAACTGGTCCTACCAGCTTTGTACCGACTCCGAACACCGTATGTTCTCAAGAAGACTTCCATGGCAGTTTTTACTCTCTGAGCTGTTGCCATTGTCTGCAGAGAGGAGGCGGCCAAACAGAAAAATTAATTCAATTGAAAAAACTTTCTGTGTCAGGTGGGAATTGAACCAGAGTTCTCTGGCGTATAGGCCACAAACTATACCCACTACGCCACGGCCGCCACACGTTTAACATCTACTCATTTGTAAAATCTGAAGGAAATTTCATCCGAAACGCTATTTTTTTGCTAGTTAAAAAAAAACTTTAACAAACATTTTTCACGCTTTTTAGAACTCTAACGAAATAATGTCTACCTACTTCCAACACTTATGGAAAACTAGATGGTGTCAAAAGAAATATATCACAGTTGTTCATTCACTCATATGTTAATATTTTATACGAAAAATCGCCGTGTTACACATCATCCCATGGTACACATAACCCCACCTCACCCTATTACAAAAATGGGTAAAAACAAAATTTTTTAGAAAGATTGAAGAACTGAATATTTTCGGATTCATACACTTGAAACTTTCGTTTACTATTAATTTTAATTGGAATATGCAGCTATTATTTGGAATCCATTTTATGTGTCTCAAAAGTTGCATCTTGAACGGATTCAGAAATCTTTAACGAAGTTTGGATTGATTAGATGAGTTACCTCTTTCATATAGTAACCGTTAACTTTTAATAGGATTAAAAGTTTTACAGAGTTGAAAAAGTATTTTGTCTGTGCTCTTTCTTTTTGATATTATTAATGGATCGGTAGATTTCTTCGCACTATTGGAATTGATCGATGTCAATGTTCCTGCTAATATTATGAAATAATGATCTCTTTTACTTAAAATTGTGTCGTTTAATTATTCAGTTAATACATTAATTAATCGGTAACGTTTAACTCCATAAACTATAATTATGATTTAGATTTTTCAGTCTCAAAGAATCAAATGAAATCTTTTTTAAATTCATTTTTTTAAACTTTCTATTTCTATTGTATAATGCTCTATATGAGTCCGTCCAGATCATCGGATCCAACACTTGTTGCTCAACCATTTTTAAAAAGTTGATTTTTTTATTAAGATTTGTCAAATGTACATATTTGAATCTCATATGGTCGAGATATGGCCTTCAGAGCGTTCACCGATTTTTCCATGACCTCTTCTTTGCTATGGAAACGTGTTCCTCGAAGCGGTTTTTTGACTCGATCGAAATGGAAAAATTCACACGGAGCCAGGTCAGGTGAATTTGCCGGCTGGCTGCTGAATGGTTATCGTGTTGTTTTTGGCCAAAAAGACACAAATAAGATGAGTTCTTTCGGTACAAACTTCGCAGTGACACGTCTCAAGCCAAATCCTTCTTCAAAATGTTCTGAACGGATTCAGTTGAAATGCCGACGTCCTCTGCTATCTCTCTAATCGTCAATTTGCGATTTTTTACCAACATTTTTTTGATTTTTTCAACGTTTTCTTCGGTGGTCGGGCACGGTGGCCGCCCTCGAGAGTCGTCTTCTACTTCGTCTTGGCCACTCACAAATCGGTTAAACCACTTGTTTGCCTTCTGATACAATAGAGCAGAGTCACCGTAACATTTCACCAATATTTTACGCGTATCGGCGCAGTTGAAACCATTTTTCACACAATATTTGATACAATTTTTTCTTCCATCATAAAAATCGAAGACACGAAAAAAGTTGTTGTAAACAAAACACTCTCACTTTACGAAATGTCAACGCTGATATTTGGCAGCCTTGTCATAGACACATGTTGCAACCTACTAAAAAAATGTTCGAATTGGACAGTTAAGTCCGGTTCACAGTGTGAATGTACCTTTCTTTTTGAACAAGGTGGTATTTCTCATCTTCTATTATACATAGAATGATAAAGTAAAAACCATGATATTAAGCACACGTTAGTTTTTAATCTGACATATAAGAAATGCATATGAAATAATTTCTTCATATTAAAAAAAGTATTACATTTTTGTGTTGAAAATATGATGCCTTGAAATTTTAAGAAATTTTTTTTGCGAAACTTTTTACGCCTCTTTCTGTGATTTGCTTGACTGAAATCTCAAAAACGACACTTTTCTTTTTTCGACATCGTTTTTCTTAGAATTGATGTTTCGCATTTGCTTGCTTCCATTATAACAAAAAAAAATGTGATAATAATTAAAAATAAAAATAGTATTAAAAATATTTCTTGTCCCACCGTGGGATTCGAACTCGTACGCCATTGAATTATATTTCTATACACGACCGATTGATCCAATCACCTTCGTTACAAAGGAGATGAGCCTCCCAAAACTAACTATAACAGATCGGATCTGACGCCGTAAAGTTTCTCTCATGACCGAAGAAATTCACTTTTGGTAACATTAACACCCTTTTGGTATTCTACAACCAAGTGTTACCAGTGCATATTATTACCATCTCCATAGGTGGTAGCAAGCAAAACAGCCAGCTGCAGCCATGAGTGACGTTTGACAGCGTTACCCAGTGCACAGAATACCGATTACTACGAGTAAGACCGGTAAGGAATTTCGGTAACAAGTTTACCAATACCGGTAATGGACAGAATTGATCTGTCAGGCTTTTATTTCACCCGAAACTAAGAAAATGTTTTTGTTTTTTACCGTGGCTCTTATAATATGCTCACCCACTTTATAAATAAGTTTTATTATAATTTATATTAAATTTCGTTTTGTTAGGCTAAAGGTGTCAGATTTGATGAACACTCCATGTTATTCATCAAATATGGAATTTCGTATGAAGCATTCAAAACCACTTTAAAAATGTCTAATTTATGGTTTATGTTTATTGTTACTTTTGACTTTTTGCAGGTCTGTGTTTTTGCATTGACATTAGTTAAAAACAATTAAAAGAAGAGGTTTTTTAAAAAAGTTAAGTAGTTACGAGTTTTTGTCAAAAAAAAAAAAATTTTAATTATTTTTTTGTTAAAAAGCTGTTAATTATTTTTTTTTTTTTTAATATATTGTTTTTTCTATACGATTCATTATGTCAGATTTGGATATATTAATTGATTCTTTCCATTTAAGAAACATGTTTATCTTAAAGCAATCACAGAAGAAGATTATATTTTTTAATGTATTTTTAATTGACGTAATTAGAAACTTTATCTTCTCAAATAACTATAAAATATTTTCGCAATTATTTAAAAACTTTGCTCAGAAACGAATAAAGTGAATTCGTCATAGTTAATTACTTAATAACATACTGAAAAAAAAACTATCAGAATTCACTTGAAATGTTGTTTTAATTTTTTAATTTTTGCTGCTGCTGATTTAAAGTTAAAACGCATAAAATGTTATACAATCGACCAACCATGACAAATTAGTACTTCCGAAGAGGTGCGACTCAAAAAAGTTTACACTGGGCCCTAGTCATGGTCGATAAAATTTTGTCCATTGTTCATTATTTAAACTTTTCTTTTAAAATTTGATATTTTATTTTATTTTTGGTCTTTTTCGATAAAAGAACTGAGCTTGAAAAATTTCTCAATTTTTTATATACATGCAGAGAGAAACATTCCTCCAGTTTCATATGATCGTATTGCATTTGCAATTAAGATTAAATATATTTTTTAATATTTAAATAAAAACTAGCTGGAATACTCGGAGCCACCCGGGGGGTATGTAGCATTCAGGGTGTGTAAAATGCGTGGATCGTGATACAACCAACAATGCACAATTAGCATACTACTATTAGAATACCCCCCCAAAGCAAAATAAACTCTCAACCCTTTACCGCAGCAACTCATCGGATAGATCGGATTGCATTGCTCATGCAATGACGTCGAATTTTCCTTCATATTGAGGATAGTCAACATATGATATACCACAGGATATGAGTTGAGGTTCTTGCAGCCGATATTATGAATGACGCGTATAAAGCAGGGCTCCGAAGCTACTGATTGCTGATACGCTTGCACAGCCTCAACAAAGCTCAAATTGTTGGCTTAGTTGTTGTTTACGCACTGCTTTGAGGAAGAGAATTGGACTTCCTGTAGAACTCTCTATACTTCCTAGAAATTACTAACTAAACGCTTAATCTGAACTAAGCACGCATCGATACTTGAACGATAAATATTAATATGAACGAAAACAAAAGTCAATCCATACACATTTTGTGCTCACATTTTACATTTTTGTGTTGCATTGAAACACTTTTTGCTTATATTTTCATTTTGCATAGTTTTTTTGCTTAACAACTTCTGTATTATTTGAAATTTTCATATATTTTGTGTTCACCATTATATACTTTTGTGTTGCAATTTAAACATTTTTTGACGTATATTTAAATTTTGTAAACTTTTTGTTAAAAATAAAACAATTCCTGCTTCTTTTTTATAAAATGATACAAAAAAGTATTAATATTAGGCAACAACTGAAAATTCGACAAAATTTGTTTTAATTTGGTTAGCAAATTTCAACAAATATTTTATAGTGTACACATTTGAGCCTAGTCTTTTTCGAGTTTTAATACTGAATTATACGTTTTCCTTTATATAGTAAAACAGTTGCAACGCCGTTAGTAGGTGGTTTGAATGGGCATAGAAAATAAAATATATCTTCAAACCTGACCTGACTGATAGCTTACCTCCCTGGCAAATTTCAAAGAAATCGGTAGAACTTCCGGAGATGTGTAACATTTTCCATTCGAAATACAAAACTCCCATACAAAAACGCCTATTTTTGTTTTCGCGATTTTCCAAATTTTTTTACCAAAATTTTCCAATTTTTCCCTGTTTTTAAACCATCCCTGAAGAATTGCCAACAAAATAAAAAAAGTCCCAGCCATATCGGTTGAGCCATTTTTGAGTTTTAGAGCAATAGATAATAGATAATAAATAATAGATAATAGATAATAGATAATAGATAATAGATAATAGATAATAGATAATAGATAATAGATAATAGATAATAGATAATAGATAATAGATAATAGATAATAGATAATAGATAATAGATAATAGATAATAGATAATAGATAATAGATAATAGATAATAGATAATAGATAATAGATAATAGATAATAGATAATAGATAATAGATAATAGATAATAGATAAGAGATAAGAGATAAGAGATAAGAGATAAGAGATAATAGATAATAGATAATAGATAATATATAATTGATAATTGATAATAGACAATAGATAATAGATAATAGATAAGAGATAAGAGAAGAGATAAGAGATAATAGATAAAAGATAATAGATAATAGATAATAGATAATAGATAATAGATAATAGATAATAGATAATAGATAATAGATAATAGATAATAGATAATAGATAATAGATAATAGATAATAGATAATAGATAATAGATAATAGATAATAGATAATAGATAATAGATAATAGATAATAGATAATAGATAATAGATAATAGATAATAGATAATAGATAATAGATAATAGATAATAGATAATAAATAGATAATAGATAATAGATAATAGATAATAAATAATAGATAATAGATAATAGATAATAGATAATAGATAATAGATAATAGATAATAGATAATAGATAATAGATAATAGATAATAGATAATAGATAATAGATAATAGATAATAGATAATAGATAATAGATAATAGATAATAGATAATAGATAATAGATAATAGATAATAGATAATAGATAATAGATAATAGATAATAGATAATAGATAATAGATAATAGATAATAGATAATAGATAATAGATAATAGATAATAGATAATAGATAATAGATAATAGATAATAGATAATAGATAATAGATAATAGATAATAGATAATAGATAATAGATAATAGATAATAGATACTAGATACTAGATAATAGATAATAGATAATAGATAATAGATAATAGATAATAGATAATAGATAATAGATAATAGATAAGAGATAATAGATAAGAGATAATAGATAATAGATAATAGATAATAGATAATAGATAATAGATAATAGATAATAGATAATAGATAATAATAATAATAATAATAATAAAAAATAGATAATAGATCATAGATCATAGATCATAGATCATAGATAATAGATAATATATTAACGGATCTATTCTGGCTGTCAATATACAATAAATAATTTGTCAACATTTTTTCAACCTGGCTTGCAAAACCTATTATTCACCACAAGAAGGTGAAAAGGACATTGTCAGAAAGCAGCTGTTAAGTGTTGCACTTTTATTGAAAAAATTATCCCAATTTTTTTAAGTTCAGTTTTTTAAATGAATATATGAATTTAGAGTTGAGAATGTATCACTTTTTTCGGATATTGAAGCCTTTATAAGAACAATGACAATAAAAAATTTGTTTCTCTTTTCTTTTTTTATTTTATATTGGTTCTAAGTTATATCTTAAAAGTGTGATATCTCTTAAAGTAAATCAGTAACTATAAAATAATTTATGTCAAACTAAAATATAGAAATATGATTTTTTTTATTAAAATAAGTAAAGCATGTCATAATAATCTCTTTTTTCTTAAGAATAAGTTCATTGGAAAAAATCTTAAAAAAAAATTAAAATCGTTATATCTGAAAAACCATCAAGAATTAGGAGAAATTTTTAGCAAATATTGTAAATGTGGCGGCCATGACGCAGTAGGTAGAGTGCATGGCCCATGCGCCAGACAACCCTGGTTCAAAACAACCTGACGCAGAAAGGCATTTCAATTGAACTAATTTTTCTGTTTGGCCATCACCGCTCTGCAGATAATGGCAAACCTCAGAGAGTAAAAACTGCCATGAAAAGCTTCTTGAGAACATAAGCCATTCGGAGTCGGCATAAAACTTGTAGGTCTCCAGTTCTCGATCATTTGTGTTCAAACATTTCACAACACCAATGATCATAAGAAGCTTCTCGGTCAAAGTCCTTTCAAGCTCTGAAATGGCCATTTCATTTTTTTTTCGTAAAAAATAAATGTAACCAAATTACCTTTTCAATGATAACTGCATTTAACTTCTAAAATGAAACTTTGTTTTACTATATTTTCTAAATCAAAAGAGAATTGCACTTTTTCTTTTTATAATCTTATTAAACGCTTCAATATTCTGAAGCTTGAATATTCTGAATTATATTTATAATTAATTTAAAAATCTTAAGCTAAAACTTTCATTTTGCATTTGAATACTTCACCGCAACATATTTGATAAATACAGTATACAGGAGGCAACACTTTGTTTTGACAGTTTTTAAATTATTTCAAGAAAATAGACGAAGCGCAATGAAAGTATGTTCTTATTGTTTTATTGTTATATAGTGTTATTTATTATAATACAGTTGAAATCATTTATTTGATTAGACGAGCAAAATATGAGCGAACAACCCAGCAGCAGCTGGATTTCTACATTCATTCCATTATTTTCACTATATAATTTCTTTTAAAATTGTGTTGCAATGTTTTGCTTTCGACAACTGTGTCAAGAAAAGAGCTTTTAGAATTGAACGAGAATAAGAAATATTTACAGCTCTAAATAAATTTACTATTGTAAATGTGGAGAACTTTGTCAACTCACCAGAATATGGCTGCAAGTCAGATTCTAGCGTGTTAAGCCATTACATACAATACAATTTTAACATTTTCACCAACTAGCTTTTTGTGTTTTTTTAATTTTTAAATGATATTTAGTGGTCGCTATCAAGCAAATATTGGTGCAAATGGCAGGGAAAAGTGGCGAAAACTAGAAGACGATCTCGTGTCCACATGAAATAGGGTACCTTTGGGTTTTTGGGGTCGAAAAACACGAATCTGAAGTCAAAAATTTTAAATTTAAAATCGCGGCTTCAATATGGCGGACATGCAAAAAACGCACTTATGTGAAATTTTCAAACGGCATTTTGAACCTTTAAACCTGAGTTTACGAACCTATAAAAAAATACAAAAATAGATTTTTGTTCTCTATCACATATTCGAAGCTAATTCAAATCGGCTAATGCATAGTTTTGGAGGTTTCTCATTGGGATATTAAAATGTATCATTTAATATCTACTTTGACAACTCGTAGCGACCTCTAAATCATATAAAAAAAATTAAAACAAAAAAATATCTTTCATATTTATTTATTTATATATTTAGTTATCATCATCAATGGAACAGAGCTTTCTTACTGACTACAGAATATTAGGCAAAGCCACTTAAAGTTAAGTTAAACATTTTTTAATAACAAAAAAACATTATATCTATAATATCAATAATAATAATATCAATAATATAATTTACATTATAACAATATTATACGTTCATCGATGGAAATTATCTAAAAGGATTTTTAACGCCTGTTTCGTTAGCATAAAATCAATAGCAATATTGTTTGAAAGCATATTGTATTCTATTAAGGCTCTATTCAAAGGAGCATTGATCGCATAATTGGCTTTAAGCATTCTGATAAAAAAATAGATCATAGTTTCGGAGGTTTCTCATTGGGATATTAAAATTTATCATTTCTAATAGTCGAGGACAGTCAACTACACCTCTAATTAAATCAGAGACAAATAGAAGCGATAAACAGTTCTTATATTTTGTAGTGACCTCAAACCAATAAGCAAACAACGAGCACTATATGAGGAGGTTGGCTCAGAAAAGTTCAAAGACTCAAGAGCATATCGCGTCAAATGATTTTTGAATGCGTTCAAGGCGATTTATATGGGGGCTATTCCAAATAAAAGATGCATATTCAAGCTTGGACCTTACAAAAGCCGAATAGAGAGATTTATGAGTATATAGATCAATAAAGGCTGAACTGTATAATAGCGTTGATGTGGCTTACAAAAGAAAACTTGGCATAAAAAAATCACACCTAAATCAGATTTTTCATCAACAGAATTTAAGATATGTATAACAAGAATGAAAGTGGTGGCTGTGGCGTAGTGGGTAGAGTGTGTGTCCTATACGCCAGAGAACTGGTTCGAATCCCACCTGACACAGAATGTTTTTGCAATCGAATTAATTAAAAAAAAAAAACAAATGGCCATTTCAGCCCTTGAAAGGACTTTGACTGATCTTCTTATGATCAATTATGTTGTGCGTGTTGTGAAATAATTGAACACAAATGATCGAGATCTGAACCTAAAAGTTTTATGCCGACTCCGAACGGCTTATGATCTCAAGAAGCTTTTCATTGCAGTTTTTACTCTCTGAGGGTTGCCATTGTCTTTCTGAGGGTTGCCAAACTTTCTGCGTCAGGTGGGAATTGACCCAGGGCTCTCTCTGGTGTATGGGCCACACACTCTACCCACTACGCCACGGCCACCACTTAATTAAGACAATAAAATTATACAATATTGCTTTAAAAATACTTATTTGCTTTTGACTTTTCCAGCTCTAGTTACAAACAAAATGGTAAAACTACGCATTAGAAAAGCATCACATATAGAAAGAACTTACAAAGCCATCGATTAAATAAAAAAGGCCAGATTTAGGGGGACAATTTTCCCTCTTCACTGTCCCTACCTACGCCCTTGCTCGTGCTAACGAGCTTAACTGGACGATTGCTACTGCATTCACAGGCACGTGTCAAAGTGATAAATCAACTTCTATTCCTGCTCCAAGAAATGACCGCCTATGTCGGGCTCCAAGATGGGCCTTTTTTTTACTCAGATAAAACAAGACTAGTTCATGTTGGCAACCATGATTCATCTCAAGGCATCTTATACTGCAACCATCCTCTTTTTTCCTGACTCAATATATCTTCCATTCTCTGGCACTTTTCTTAATTTCCGTATTACATGCAAAATTGGAAAATTCTTAATTATATATGTAATGGATGTTAAATGTTATTAAGAAAATGCATCTTTTCTAGCTTGTGCTTTGAGCTTCAGATTATTTTGAGCATATTCTTAATATTCTTTATATACTATATTCTAGAAAGTTTTGAAAACCTTACCGAACTTTATGTACTTTAAGATTTGACGCAATATCGAAAAATATGCACAAAAAAAATGGAAATTCAAAGCACTTTTTTTTAATTGTTTTATTTTACCATACAAAGGCAAGACACATTATGTATATCTTATCACAAATTCACTGAAAAATGTATGCTTTTTGAGAAAAACTATTCTCTTAAATGTAACACACTCTATAGTCCTTGATCAGAAAATTTGATTGTTCAATTTGTTAAGCAAACTATGTCTAACCATCGTTTTTCATGACAAACAATTAAATTTCAGATCACATCACAGTAAATATATATAATTTTTTTTGTAATGCCAATCCGCTCCCACATAAACTTAAATTTCTTCCTTATGCGGTAGCATTAACTCTGATAATAAATTATATCTAATCATAACCATAATCGGTAGCACCTAATAAATTAACGAATAAAAATAATTACCTAATTTCCATAATCCACAGTAGAAATATTAAAAATTTATTACAATTTTTCCACATCTTCCCATAAACTTAAGCAATGTTAAATCATTCTCTGATATTTGCTAAATATGGTGGTAGTATCAGCGGTGCTAAACGCGCTTAACCGGGTGATCATTAATAAAATTTTTACCGCTGCTGATGTTGTATTTGAGGTTTTAGCTTTATCTGCTGACATCTTTGTATCGAATCACGTATTAAGCTTGAGACATTTGTTTCAAATTTATTTTTAAACTCATTTGTGTGCTTTTTTTAATTGAAAAATTTTCGCGCCTTATCTAGTTTTAATGCACGCTTAATGCATAAAATTATCATTTTTTTGAAATATTTAACTTCAATCGTTTTTGAGAGATTTTTTTTTCATGCATTTATTTATTTTTATTTTTTAATTATGTTCGCTTAACTTGTTTGACTGCGTTTACAGTTGAATAATTTTCATATATCTTGGGATATAATCACGCATTTTTATGCTAATTCACACATAATTCTTATGGAGCAACAACAACAAATGGTCATTAAAAACAGTCTCAACTTCTAGACAGAAAGTCAGACAAGCTGAGGAGTAACCGAGTCAAGAAGACAAAATTAAGTTATAAACTATAAAATTTTATAAACAGAGAGATTTGCATTAATCATTTTTAAGGTTGCTATTCAAAAGATGATGAAATGTACCCATCATACGACAATATCATCAAAAAAATCATCACTACACATAAAACTTGAGCATCAGCATTTGTTACCGCTGTGCTAAAAGCTTTTTCCAACTTCTGGTATTATTCAATTAAAATTTATGATATTGTGCGCCTGCGTTGTCACCAAACGCGGTTGCAATTGTCATAAAACACACAGCAGGTGGCAACTACCAAAAATGCTAATCCACGACGATAACAATTGGAGAGCGAAAAATGAAAAAAATCGATCTGTATTTTAAATTGTCGGCTTTTTTTATATTCACGACAAACCCAACGCCGACAAATAATTCAAGCCTCATTGGCAATATCACGTTCGTTTTTACACTTTTCCGTTATCAACCAACAACCTTATAGTACGAATGTTGAATCAGAACTGGACCATTGATCGTGAGAATAAAGCTGAACTAAAGTCTGTCGACAAATCAGCAGCACCTTGCCTGAGCTGATCCAAACTCTCGCACCACTTACCTGTCTTTATGCGGAGTCTCAGTTATGAGTTAAAAGTGTGTGTTGTGTATTAAGTTCGCAGTGAACGAATATGACTTGTTCGTCGACTTGTTGGTTGGTTGTTGTTTGGCTCGATGTTGGTTGTGTTGGAAAAATCAAATGCAGTCAAAGCC
The DNA here is from genome assembly GCA_914767935.1 of Coremacera marginata. Classification (NCBI taxonomy): domain Eukaryota; kingdom Metazoa; phylum Arthropoda; class Insecta; order Diptera; family Sciomyzidae; genus Coremacera; species Coremacera marginata. Next base: position 189,565,483 of record OU612044.1, on the reverse strand, counting down.
ATGTTTATTTAATTGCCAATTTTGGGGCTTACATTAGTTATAAGTATCAAACGAAGTGGAAGTGATAATGAACTATTTTTACAGATCAGTAACAAAACTAAGTGCAATTAAAGATGGTGCCAGTCAATTTCACTTAGGTGATTATATGGAAGGCACATATATTAGTAAAATGATAATATATTTAGTTTTCAAACTTTAGATTTTAATAAATTTTCACGTTAACATTAAGGGTGGCAGATGTTGAGTAAATGTTTTTATAGTAGGTATTCGAAAATATTTGATTACAAATTGTCGCTGGATGGCTCTAAAATTGAATATCTTAACAGATAAATTGCATCTGGCAATTATAAAACGTTTTTGAAAGGTGACATTTTAAGCTTTGTTTTGTTAGCAGACTTTATTAAAATCACATTGTTCTGTGAAAAGTTATCTAAGTTTTAAAATGAGTGAAAATTGGGAACATTATAGTCATATTTTACTTTTCTATTATAGAAAAGGTAAGAATGAGTCGCAAGATGCTGAAAAAAATTTATGAAGTTTACGGAGACAATGCTCTAACTAGAAAAAAAGCAGCGAAGTGGTTTGCTCGTTTTCGATGTAATAATTTTGATGTAAAAGATGCACCTCCCTCTGGTCGACCAATCACTGAAAAAGTCGACGAAATCATGGAAAAATTTGAGCAAGACCAGCACATAAGCAGCGTGAACGTTGCTAGATGACTAGGCATTCGACACCAAACAGTTATCAAACATTTGAAGAAAGTTGGATACACAAAGAAGCTCTATGTTTGGGTGCCACATGAAATAACAGCGAAAAATTTATTTGACCGAATATTCATTTGCGAATAACTTCTAAAACGGAATGAATTCGAACCATTTCTAAAGCGAATGTTCACGTACGTTAATAATGTGCGAAAAAGATAATTAACGAAGCAAAGTGAAGCTTCACAAACGATGGCAAAGCCAGGATTGACCCCAAGAAGGGTAATGCTGTGCGTCTGGTGGGATTGGAAGGGAATTGTACATGATGAGCTTCTACAACCTGGTCAAACGATTGATTCTGTTCTCTACTGTCAACAATTAACGAAATTGAAGCAAGCAATTCAATTAAAACGGCCAGAATAGATCAACAGGAAAAGTGTTGTGTTTCATCATGACAACGCCAGACCATACACATCTTTGATGACCCGGCAGAAACTGAAAGAGATTGGCTGGGAAGTTTTGATGAATCCACCATATAGGCCGGACCTTGCACCTTCAGATTATTATTTGTTTTAATCACTGCAGAACTCTCTCAATGGTGTAAATTTTAATTCTGTGTAGGCCTGCAAAATGCACTTGGATCAGTTTTTCGCACAGAAAACCCAGAAGTTCTACACAGATTTGGGCCTTAGCCAAAATGGCAAAAGGTTATCGATCAAAACGGCACATATTTGGTTTCATAAAGCTTGTTTCAATAATAAGAAAAAAGTGTTTAATTTTTGGTCAAATTTGTAACCGAACTTTTTCGAATACCCAATATATTCGGAATCGGATTTTGAATTAACCGATTTCCGATTTGAAAAATATTTGAAAAAAAATTAATACCCTATAGTCAAATATGAATAGCCAAAATTATCGGGTTAACCGGACAAAAGCTTTTCTTTAATAAATAAATTTCTGTAGACATTTGACAAAGCAATTTTTTCTTCCTCCTCCTTTTCATCTCTCTAACTTCTGCAGAAATCGTTGTGGAGGATAGGCCATGTCCAGTTAAGACACCAATCACAGTATACATAAATGTAATCCCCACCTATCACTCACTGCCTTTTTGCATGAGTAGAGGGCTATGTTAGCTTTTTGGGCTCTCTCAAGTAGTTAGGTTTCCAGGTTAGTTTCCTATCCAGGATGAGACCCAGCTATTTCGTTTGGTCCGAGAATCTTAGATTTCAATCCAATTTTGGAAGACTGATTATTGGCAAATTGTGTGTTTTTTTAAGTCTTTTTTTTTAGTCTACGGCTGTTAACCCAGTTAACGAGAGTATTTAGACCGTTTAGCAGGTTCAAATTATATGGTAGATAGGTGCGGCTGTTCACCAATCAAGCTCATTTGTAGGCAAAATATTTTTAGTTTTAATTTAAACTGAGAAACAGCATTTCACTGCATATTTCTAAAACGAATCGTATGTCGTCATTACTACTCTAGTTGTATGGGAAGTAGAAGTGCCAGTTGACTTATCATGCCCATTTTTTTTTTTTTGGAATTATAGTTATTATATTTATTTTTATAATAATTAAAGTCTTAAAAAAGATTGTAGAAATTTTTTTTTTTGCGATATAAAATTAGATCTGAAGTACAATGAAATATGTTCTCCTAAAATTTAAAAATTGTACTGTGTAAAACCATTTTGCAAACTTGTTAGATGCAGATTAGAATTAGAATGAGTATTTTCTCTAAAAAACTATTACCTCTTCTCGAAAGATATAATTGATAGTAAGCAATTTACCAAAAACAATATTCAAAATCTGATTCGGCAGAAAAATATCCGGGATCTCGAATTATACAACAATCACCCTGATCATGCACTACGGCGCACTGTGGCTCAAGAATTAAATCCATTGACCAAAATATCCAGTTTTTGTGGCAACCGATTTTATAAAATTTTTGCGCCATTTTGTAGTAAATATATCCAAAGTTAGGTAGCCAAAAATTTAGGTAAAAATATCTAAAACTGTGGGCGTGGCATGCGTTTAACCGCAACTGTTTTTGCTTATTTCAGAGAAAGGTGAGTTTATTTATTTTTTCATCGAAAATGAATGGTCGTTGCTAGCAAACTATAATCAATAGAGGGTTGAATTTTTTTTTTGTTAGGTTGGTTGGACTATTATCGTTAAATTATTGTATGAGGTTGCAGCTGTACTACGAAATGTTTTCAAAATTACTGTTTTTTGTATAAATTTTAAGTTTAGTGGAATAGAACTTCTAAGGATCAAAACGGATCATGAAAATGAACGCATCCAGTTAAAGGTGAAAGTTTCTTCTTTCATTCAATATATACTTATATACCCCCCACGATCCCCCCGTAGAAGGTTTTTTCGTTTTACTGAAACTACTCACACAAATATTCGAATAACGCTAATCTAAACACATCCCTGATTAAACGCATGCAATAATGTATTCTATTTAAGCTTTAGGTATTTTATTGCATGCAATTTAAAGGATTTTTCAATTTTATTTACCCTTTTTATTCCAACTCTATAAGACAGTTGCATATACAAAATATATATTCAGGTTCTGGTAATTATAATAGTGCCTAGAGTTTTCTTAATTAACCTATTTCATTCTACCTGTATGAAACATGTGCAGTTTTGGAGTTTTCAGGCATTTAGAGTTTTTTTTAATCAACCCATTTCTTTCTATCTGAATGAAACATGTGCAGTTTTGGAGTTTTAAATTTTACCTTTATAGGACTGGTGATGGTAATAAGTAAATATATACAGATACTGATACTTGATATAAAGCTTAGGAAAGCACTACGGTATGGAATAGCTTATAAGGAAGTGATATTCGGATACAATCTCAGTTGCTATAATATCTCAGCCATTGCAATTGGAAATAAATAAATTGATTCAAAAATCATGGAAAAATCGAGAAAAATAAACTTCGAAATACCATTAAACTTAGAAGTGAAATTATCTGTTTTCGTCAAAAATTTAAAAAGCGCTAAACATAACGATAAATAGCTGGAATGCGAGATTACTGTGCAGAGAGCTTCAAAAACGACCAACAAAATCAGCGCAGGAAGACCAAAAACAGAACTTGGCAATTGCAGCGATACACTGGATATCATTGAAAAAGTTATTGATGCTAGTCCAGTGAGTACAACCTGATTCATAGGAAATAATTTGTCCGCACTCTAACCTGCAGTTATTCAATATAGAAAAAGAAAATGAAAACAAAGAAAAATAAAATATCACAAATGCCAGTATTCCAAGGAGTTTTTGGTGCTTTTAATTTTTAAAGTTTACATAACAGTAATTTTTTGCATAATTAGTGTTGTCACCGCTTCTTGTCCGGAGTGTTATATTTTGCTCTAATCTTTATTTTAGTCACTGATGTGCCGTCAAGTGCATAACTGCAAGAAAACACATGATTTATCGATTTCAGTTTTAGTGAATAACTGACATCAGCGGATTATGATAAGTACAAATTTATATGTCAAAAGTGTTATTTTGAGTTTTTAGTGCAGAATTTTTTTCAACAAAAATATAAAAAAATCGTTAAAAGATCTGAGTGTTGTTTCAAAACCAGTGTCTATGCCGCCAAATTGATAGTCCTTTTTTTTTTTTTTTAATTAATATTTTCTACAGAAACTTTTAGTACACTCAAGACAAAAAGCGTATTCACTTCTGCAGAAACTTAAAAAAGAAAATTGAACAGAATTTTTTAAAGAGCGTAACAGTGATTTTGGTTTCTATATTAATTTTCACAACAGCGGTCATGTTTAAAGTTGAATGACATTAGTTGGAAAAATTTAAAATTGTCTGCCATATCCATATCCATATCGTATTTTTAAAATTTACCCATATGTAGGGACTCATAGAACCTACGTCCCAAGTTATACTATCAAAACATGTACAAATCAGAAATTATAATAATTTTTGAAACACAAAATTTCTGTTTTGAGATTTCCATACAAAAATACTAATAAAATTTCCGACATTTCCGGTTGATTTTTTCAAAAATTTCCTGTTTTTTTATTCTAATCAATAAATTAAAACATAATCAGCTGTTTTACAAATAATCAAAAAAACACGGGTCTGCATAAAAGGTTTGCATCCACTGACGTAATCAATTACTTGTTGGTGTTTCGTTTTGACAGCTAATTCAATCAATGCAATCATTTGAAAAAATATTTTTACTTCAACACATTTTCAATATAACATGTATTGACAAGCAAGCGAGGCCAACTAAAATTTTGCAAAAAGAAATATATCACTATAGGTAATTTTCGGTAGTGTTGATTTTTAGCTCAAATGAGAACGTAAATTAAAAATACTTGATTTCTATAATCATTGTACAGAGAAGGTTTCAAAAATTTAAACCAATGTTAAAACTGTAAACTGAACGTAATTGAGAACAAATTATGTTGTAATATAAGTAGGCAAAAAAAAAATCATTTAACTTTTCATATTAAGTCACACACAGAGACAAGTTTATTAATCTACATAAGTCAGATTTATTATGACTGATGGGGTTTGCAGAAATACTGAAGAACATAAAATTATAAGCTAAGCCCATTCAAAAAAATGATCATCATAATTAAGTGAATAAGAAATACATTGAATATCTGGAGTAGTTATATTTTTCCAATTGGTCTTTAAATGAGCGTTGTTATCATGTTTGTTGTTAGTATGAAACTCAGTAAAGCCAACAAGCGCCTAACATGTTTGAGCGCACATCAAACAAAACACTCTCGATGAATAGCAAATTTGTACGGAAAGCCACTGTTTACACGTCATTCAAATTGAAGGATTATTCAAAATTTGTTGTTGTTTTCCTGGCAAGAAAAAAAGAAAGATGAACTCTCTGCGAGAATGAAAATTAACTATCAACACTTCATCGCATCTATTAAAATTTTGATTGAGCTTCAGACCTACATCAATCAATCACAGGGTTGCACAGACAGGGTCTACACAGAGCAAAATAGTGCCACATAACATTAAAAAGATTTCTTCTAAATATGTATTTAGAGCAAGGAGTGTGAAAGACTAAAGAAATGAGGTATTTTTTAAGTAGAAATCTTCTTGTTGCTGCACAAAAATTCTTCTTAATTTTATTTAAAAAGATGTCTTAATAATTTCTCATAAAATACACAGTTTTGGAACTTTTACGTGCTTATAAGATATTTCTTCTTAAAAAAAAAATTAAGAAGGTAATCTTGAAGCTTACATTTTTTTTCGTTCCTAAAACATCTTCTTGAAATTATTTTAAAAGTCGACCTTATTAAGGGTGGTTAAATTTTAAGGACCGATGTTGATTTTGAATAAAACACAAATTATTTAGGAAATTATTGTCATTTCTTTTTATTGTGATACTATTGGTATGGTTCAATTATGTATGGAACAAAATATCGGCCAAATGGTCGCCCCGACCTCGGCACCGACACCTCCATCCGATGGTCCAAATTTTCGATGACGCTGAGGCATAAGTGAGGTTCTATGCCGTGCTGAATGTGCCGAATTATCTCATCCTTTAGCTCTTAAATAGTTGCTGGCTTATCGACATACACCTTTTCTTTCAAATAACCCTAAAGAAAGAAGTCCATCGGTGTCAAATCACGTGATCTTGGCGGCCAATTGACATCACCACCACGTGAGATAACACGGCCATTGAATTTGTCGCGCAAAAGAGCCATTGTTTCGTTAGCTGTGTGGCAAGTGGAAGTTGAAACCACCATAAACCACCATATAAGTTGAAACCACATATCGTCCACATTCATATCTTCCAATTCGGGCCATAAAAAGTTTGTTATCATCTCACGATAGCGAACACCATTCACAGTAACTGCCTGACCGGCCTCATTTTGGAAAAAATACGACCCGATGATGCCGCCAGCCCATAAACCGCACCAAACAGTCACTTTTTGTTAGTGCATTGGTTTTTCGACAATCACTCTTGGATTATCATTCGCCCAAATGCGTCAATTCTGCTTATTGACGAATCCACTGAGGTGAAAATGTGCCTCATCACTGAAGATGATTTTCGTCGAAAATTTATCATTCACTGTTGCCATTTCTTGCCATCATTCTGACCATTGACAACGCTTGAAATGGTCAAGAGGCTTTAGTTCTTGAGTCAATTGCACCTTGTAAGCGTGTAAATGCAAGTCTTTATGCATAATGTTCATCAACGACGAGCGTGAGAGGTGCAATTGTTGGGCACGACGACGAGTTGAGGTGGACGCTCTTCAGCCACACTATCACGAACAGCAGCAATATTTTCTGCAGTACGAGCTGTACGAGCATGCACTGGTGTTTTCACATTTACTACAGACCCGGTTTGCTCAAATTTTTGCACGATTTTTCCGATTGTATGCACATTTGGACGATCAAATTGACCGAAAAAATCACGAAGTGCACAATATGCATTTTGATTTGAACGCCCATTCTTAAAAAATTTAAGAGAATGCATTCTACTCCTATTATATTTGTTTTTAAAGAGAATTTAAGAAGACATAGCCAATTACTTCAAAAAGAAAACCTTCTTGGGTAAAAACCATAGAGAAACCTTCTTAAATGTGATCTACGTTATTAGGTTACATTTACCTGGCATCGGCCATTCAATCAAAATATCACGTGTGAACAGCTATTCAATCAATTATCACAAAGAGAGTAAAAGAGAACAACAAATGCGTTATTCTTCATTCAATTTGAATAACGTCTAAACTCTGACAAAGAAAATGCAAAGATAAATGTTGCCATCAAAAAGCTCTTGATAAACCATATTCTGAGCGCAAAAAAAGCGCTTTCAAACTTTTTACGCTGCCCTACACTCTGAACTTGAACGTGATCATTGCTCTTTACAAAACATTATCCACACACACACACACACATAAATTTCACTCATCTCAATAGCCCTTAGAAACTCCCTCAAACAACATATAGTATTCTCATGCCAAAGCTAACAAATTGACGCAACTTAAGCATGGCTTATCGCATTGTTAACATGCCTTTCGCTACACGAATCCAACTCTGTTAAATGACATCTGATCTTGCGGTATTTTGTGATCAATCTTGTGTGATCAACTAATAAACTTCAACAACCACGAAAAAAGTCGGCATTTTGAAACGAAAAAAAAAAAAAAAACTAAAACAGATAAATTTGAAGCTCACTTGAAGTGTAGTAATTAAAGCACTCTACACACTTACATTGGATACACTTGAACGGCTTAGATTGGAGAGACCCTCGAGTAAAGCTGAAGTGAGTGGGTTGCTGCCATAAGTAGCTTAGCATCAAATGACCAATTAACCGTTGAGACGATTCAACGTAAGTTGTAATGCTTGGGATAAATGGTGTATTTTTGTTTGTGGTGGCTAGGTACCCAGGTGTGTGCCTGCAAGTGTTTCAACGATGGCGCTATCTTTGTGATGTTACTGCTTTCGCTATTGCGTATTTGAAGCATACAATTTTCTAGCGCTTACATTTTGATAGATCAAAATACATACCAACAGTTTAAAATTAAACGTGTTTGATGCAAAAGTGCTAATTATTTATTTTTTTTTTATTTTGTCGAGTCACGATTTTTAGTAATGACAATAATTGAAAGTCGTAATTAATGACAATGAAACGATAAAAATTACAAAACAAAATGAAGACGAAGTTTTAATGTTGGAAATTTTCTCTAATGTGGGTATTATCAAGTGTACACGGTTACACAAGTACACGGTTAAAAATCTTGGAGTAATTTTTAAGCCAATGGTTGGAATAATGTATTTTTTAAACCAATGGTTGGAATAATGTATTTTTTAAACCATTTTTTATTAGAATTTAATTTAATTTAAAATTTAATACAAAATAACTAAAAAGTAGTAAAATCGGTTTCAAAAACTCGTACAATTGGAACAGATTTTGAATCACGACATCCATGATATTAGATTTAATGCAACATGTATTCGTTTTAAGTCATGCTGCATTATATTTCAATACTTTGCGTCTTAATTTTCAGATTGTTAAGATTCAAAAGCTTTATGATTCAGAGTTACTGTTTCGGTTAACAAAGCTTTATAATACAATTTTTGTGAAATATTTTTTATTTGATTATAGATTATAAAGCAACGTTTATAGAGGACCTCTGCCGTTAAGACTTAATTCCTCTGGGTCCATAGACGTTGAAGTTATAGTTCATGAATCGAACATATAGTATTAAAAAATGCACATTCAAAAAAAGATGTGCAAGTGAAATACTCTTCACAGATCTGTATTATACAAGTGACACATAGAAAAGCAAGCACGTACTAGATGTCACATTCATAAACACAAAAGCATTACCCGGTGCCCTATTCTGTAAAAGCAGTATGCAATAAGAATTCCATACTGCCCTTAATAGTACCAGTTTGGCTACCGGTAGATGGCGTACCTTCATTGTCATCTACTGGTCAAGTCGAGACCTATCCAATCTCTTGCATACTAAGCAGGTATGCCAGCCCGGTCGTACTACTGCGCGACACCGCCAGTCAATCTAGACCTGTGCAAGCGATGTGCACAAAACACAGCCAGCACGAGTCTCCCCGAAGGGCCAACCCATGATAGTCACCTAGGCAACTCGGTCCCGCCGAATGGGAGTCTACAACATCCCGGCAAATGAGACAAAAAATTCTTATATGTATATATCGAATTTTTGTATTTGACTGTGCACATAGCACTTTTTCGTATTTGACTGGCACTTCAATCCAAATGGTAAATTACTTACTTACTTACTTAGATGGCCGTGACAACCCGTGTCCGGATTTCGACCGACCTCATCAGCTCTCGCCAGGCGCCTCTGCTTTGCGCACGCCTTCTCCAATCGGATACACCAAGCGCGGTTAGGGCTTCCTCAGCCTGGTCCATCCATCGGAGGCATGGTCTCCCTCGTCGTCGTTGACCAGCGACCCTCGCCTCGAGCACCTTTTTCGCTGGAGCTTCGTCGTCCATACGATGGACATGACCCAGCCAGCGTAGTCGCTGCACAGTTATTCGCCGAACTACGTCAATGTCTCCGTAGAGCTCATACAGCTCGTGGTTCATTCGGATGCGATAGTCATCGCCGACTCGAACAGGACCGAAGATTTTGCGAAGAACTTTTCTCTCGAACACCCCCAGAGCGGCTGCGTCAGTTTGCGAAACTACCCATGCCTCAGCGCCATAAAGCAGCACAGGTAGAACGAGCGTCTTGTAGAGTGTTAGTTTTGTCGATCGAGAGAGGGCTCTGGAACTTAGTTGCTTACTGAGCCCGTAGTAGCACCTATTAGCAATTATTGTTCTTCGCTTTATCTCCAGGCTGATTTCGTTGTTAGTGTTAATGGCGGTGCCAAGGTAAACGAACTCCTTGACTACTTCAAAGTTATAGCTGCCGGATGAAACGTGGGAGTCTAAACGCCGCGCTCCCTTGTTTGTAGACAGCATATACTTTGTTTTACCCTCATTTATCGTCAAACCCGCTTTGGCTGATTCCTTTTCGATAGCGGCGAAAGCAGCGGTAACATCTCTCTTGGTTCTGCCAACAATATCAATATCATCAGCGTACGCAAGGAGCTGGACACCTTTATAGAAAATGGTGCCATTACGATGCACACCGGCCTTTCGTACGATCCCCTCCATGATGATGTTGAAGAGATCGCAAGACAGTGGATCGCCTTGCCTGAAACCTCTTTCGGTATTGAAGGTTTCGGAGAGGTCATTTCCTACCTTGACGGAGCTGCGTGTGTTGCTCAACGTCATTCTGCAAAGTCTAATCAACTTTGCAGGTATACCGAACTCAGACATGGTAATGGTAAATTACCATACCTTAAACGAAGTGCCTACGATTTTTTGACCTGTGACTCGCAACAAGGTCCACACATTTCCGTGTCTTAAAAGATACCAAATTAAATCTTTGTTGGCCATATAGACCATGTCTCCCTGCCGCGGATAGATAAGGTCACCTCATTCGACGGGTTTGACTATCCCCGTGCTAACAAGTTCTCTGGACCATTGCTATTCCTTCGCAGGCTTTTATCACAAGGATTTACCATAGTGACCTGCTACCAAGATGGGCGCCACCCCGAGCTCTTGGTTGGCCCTATCAGTTTTTACGTTTGCAGAACGTATCCTACAAACAACCATCCTCCTTTATCCTGGCTTTGGACAGGCAGGCGCTACTAAGTTGCTAACCTGGCGGAGTTTTCGAAACCTACAATAGGAGTATATAAACAAAACAAAGTGTATAAACAAAACCAGTTTCGTTTTTAGTACGCTATGGTTTAAAATCGAATACAGCTTGTAATCAGGTTTTTAGTCCACATCGGGTATTGCAGTTTAAACCCATGCGGGAATAAAACTGAGTTTTAGTATTTGGCGTGGTTTAAAATTTGAATACAACTACGGTGTCGTTGTATATACAGCAGAGCTGTAAAAGAATGCAATCATTTGTGATTTTAAATCATGTGGTTTATATTCAAAATGAATGCATTCATTTTTTCAAATCATTGATTGGGACTTGAAATTTCAAAAAAAATTGATTGCATTAATTTTTTTCAAATCATTGATTGGGACTTGAAATTTCAAATCACAATCAATGATTTTAAATCAAAAATTATTGCATTTTTTTACAGCTCTGATATACAATACAGGATTTACTAAAATTAAATCCAAGATTTTTAACCGTGAACTTATGCAATGATGCTATCAAAATAATTTCAAGTCAAAATCAGAAATCGTATTAACACTGGAATAGATAAACACGCTAAAATCTGTAGTTTTTGTAGTTTAGTTAAACTTGGAATACACATATTGTATTAAAGTATATGTAATACTGAACCAAAATATTTTCCTTATGTAACACAAAAATAACTTTAATTCGACAGTTAAGTAATGACGAAAAGGAAAGTTAGTTTTCGTGACCTTGCTATAGTACGAAAAGGCCAAGCCTTCCAAATACGCATCGGTTTCCGCGATGACTTTGTCATTTGATCTAAATATCTTTGCCTGTAGCCAACGCTTCTATAGCGCTTCTTCGCCATATGGGGCTGTTTTTCTTTTTTTCGTCTGTGACTGTTTTTCCCGATTGCAGGTAATCTATAAAGATTATGTCCTATTTATATATCTTTTAAATATCATAATAATTTCGATATATTTATTACATTATTATTGTATTTATTCCATATTAAAAATATATTTTGTTTGCTAAAACTTAAATTTTGAATTAATTTAAAATATATATAAGAGCTTTATTGCAAGAAAAATAATAAATTCATATTATTCAGAAATATTTTTTTCCATTTATTAAACATAACATTGAATAACATTTATTTTTAACCAACATAAAAATTTAAAAGAACCACAAATTCATCACCATATATATAAAACAAAGAATTATACGTCTACACTTACGATACCATCGAAACTGTTTTTTTTTTTTACTTAACCATCGCTCAGGGGATGCCCCCTCCAAATGCGAAAGCATTGCGTTGATTCGGAAGATTCGGATGATAGTTAGTTGGAAGGTAGAAAGATGGAGTAGTGACGGTGCAGATTTGCTTTAAGATTACACAAAACTGCCGGGGAACACACTCACAGGGAGATTACTCCAAAATCTTACTGTGCGACTAAAAAAAACGAATTATCTCGATAATGCGAGGTTCTATTGGGCACCGATGCAATGGTAAAGGGATGGGCTTGGAAAGCTGCCCGAGTAGACCTAGGAAATACACGAACTGGTGGCGTCAGGCCACACCTCCCTTGTACACTTCCCATGGTAGAACCTATACAAAAGTTTTAGGCAGCCAACATTGCGTCGATGCCCAAGCGAACTGAGAGGAGGAGGATTCATATCTACAATAATTCCTAGTAATAACAGTCGTGGTAGTTCCAAAGACAATCGTTATGCTCTAATTCGAGTATTAAGCAGGCAGGCAAAGGTATGTCATCTTAACGCCCAAAGTCTAAACAATAACATCGATGAGTTCCGGTATGGTTTCAGCCTTCTGTTCAAGATAGTGTCTTCAATGTAAAGGGTTACAGATCTCATTTCGTGCGGATAGAGAGTCTCAAGCCGGTGGTGTTGCAATTTTTGTTAAAGACAGCATTACATGTAAAATCCGTAGTAAATCAAAGCCACAAGATAACATTAAATTTCTTTTTGTTGACATTATTTATGGATCCAAAAAACTACTTGTTGGGACAGTCTATAGGCCAATTCGTAACATAAACTCAGCAAATTTAATGCAAAAAATTTAATCAGTGCTAAACTGTTATACTGACATTATGATATGTGGCGATTTTTATTGTGATTTATTGGTTAAAACCCACTTAGTGGAGGACATGTGTGCGCTAGGTCTTATGTCACCAAACTACAATACACCCACTCATTTCTCTAAAACTAGAGACACATTGTTAAACCTCTTTTTTGTTGGTGATTATCTGCTCCTGTTCTTTTTTCAAGCATGTTCTTTTATTCCTCTGCTATGATTTTCAGCTGCTTACGCCAGAACAAAAAATGACATACCTAGATTTTAAAAATATCGATTTTAACCCGCTTCAGACAGAGCTGGAGCTTGTTGACTGGACAGAAATTTATCACATGCTTTCTGTAAATGATCAACTAGATTTTCTGCAATATAACATCAATTCCTTATTTGATAAATTCGTTTCAATTAAAGCATAAATTTTGAAACACCACAAAAGAGCCTGGTTTTCTTACTATGATTAAGAGCTTACCCCTAGGATGGGCAACTGCATATCTTTATTTTCAAGTCAAATCAACAGCTGACAGCTACCTGAATTCTATGACCTTTCAATTCCGAATCCAAGGATTACTTTTGAATCAATTTGTTTAGTTTTTTAGTACAAATTTTTAATTTTAAGTTTTGCACTGCTAAGATTACCTACTCTGGTGTGGATTGACCATAACAATATTTACCTATGCACTTTTAACATTCTCCTATATATTAAAATACTTTACTCAAAAGCATGCTTATTCATGAAAAATCTTAGTTTGTTGTGGCAACCAGCACAATGCCGTTTTTTGATATTAATCTGCGGGTGTTGTTTTGGTTGCTCATGCAGCTAAATATGCAATTAGCATACGGCAGACGCACATACTTTCTATTGCTATGTATATACAATACAATTAAACACATTCTTTGCATACAAGATCATCCGTCTAGACATTAGGACACTTTGAACAAAACAAGTCAGTCTATGGGTCTGACCAGACCCACTTGGATAACTTAAAGGCATAAAATCAGTTGCCCATCCTAGGGTTAATTAAAAATACGTGATATAACAGTATGTTCCAAAAGACCATAGGATGACACATAGATGGTGTTACTAGATTTTTTCCATATGATTTTTATTTAGTACCAACCTTCAAAGGATACGTATAAAAATTTGACAAAAATCTGTGACAATTGATTCGTGAGTAATAGCATTTTGTGTGCAACTATTGTTATTGAAAAAAAAAAGAAAAAGTGAATTTCGAGTTTTGATAAAGAATTGCTTTTTGATGAAAAAAAAAAATACAGAAGAAACCAAACAATGGCTTGATAAACATTATCCGGACTCTGCTCCATCGAGACAAATAGTAGAAAAGTGAATTGCTGAATTTAAACCACACAAATGATGCAAAGCGCAGTGGACGCCCAAATCAGACTGTTATTCCACAAAACATCAAAAAAATCCACAAAATGGTTATGAACGATCGCAAGTTGAAGGTGCACGAGCTAGCTGACATTGTAAGATATCAGATGATAGTGTTTTTAGCATTTTACACGAGCATTTGGGTATGTGAAAGCTCTGTGCAAAGTGGGTGCCGCGTGAGCTCACAATCGACCAAAAACAACAACGAATTGATGCTTCAGAGGAGTGTTTGGCGCTGTTAAACCGCAATAAAATCGAATTCTATCGTCGATATGTGAGAATGGATGAAACATGGCTTTACTATTACACACCAGAATCCAAAAGACAGTCAGCTGAGTGCAGAGCAGTCGACGAACCGAATCCAAAGCGAGCAAAGACCCAACAGTCGGCTTGTAAGGCGATGGCGTCTGTAGTTTGGGATGCAAAAGGAATAATATTGATCGACTATCTCCAAAAAGGAACCACCATCAACAGCGACTATTACTGCGCACTTTTGGATCGATTGAAGGTTGAAATCGCCAAGAAACGGCCACATTTACAAAAGAAAAAGTGTTGTTTCACCAAGACAATGGCACCGTGTCACAAATCGATGAAAACGATGGCAAAATTGAATGAATTGGGCTTCGAATAGCTTACCCACCCACCGTATTCTCCAGATTTAGCCCCCAGCGACTTTTTCCTGTTTTCAGATCTCAAGAGAATGCTTGCTGGAAAGAAATTCAAGTCCAATGATAAAGTAATCGCTGAAACTGAAGCCTATTTTGACGAGAAAGAGAAATCGTACTATAAAAGTGGTATCGAAAAGTTGGAAAAATCGTTGTATCGCTGTCGAAGTCAACTATGTTGAATAATATAATCGAGTTTTATCAAAATGTTGTTTTTTTCTTACTTATCCTACGGACTTATTGAATGACCTGTTATTTGTTATATGTTTATAAACATGCATACGAGTTTTTTTAAAATTTTTTGATAAAATCGATAAAAATCGTCACATCGCCGCCTAAGAAGTTTCACTTCAAAATTGTTAACCCAAAATGATACATTTTCTAAGTTTGTCACACAATAATCCTGATGTTTTACATCCACTCGAATTGAAATTTTTTCGAAGTTTTCCCCAAGTAATTCGTTTCAGACTTAGTCTCATAGCCCGTATTGACCGACTATATTTCGTCTACTTGTCATAACATTGATTTTTGCTTACACTTCAAACATACAATGTAACGTAATTGATTTAAGCATTAATCTGGGTCAATTTGACATGATTGGACATTTTCTTGAACTTCTACCATCCATACATTGTAAATCTTGCTTAAATATGCATTATAACTCAATTTTCTTACTACCAAGATACAACAACAACTGTTGTTGTGATACCCAAAAAAATACAACAAGAAATATAAATTCGTAAGCTTGAATTTGTGGCGTTTGGTTGGTAGTTGAATAAGTTAACTTGCTGCTGCATCTTCTACTACATTCGCGAGATGTTATCATTTGAGCGATGTCGTTATTCAACGTTATATAAAAAAAAAAAAAAATTGCAAAGCGCTATAGTACATTTTCAGTTAGTTCAAGTAATTACCATCAGTGTTTTAAAATTTAAATGTTAAAATCTGTTGGTATTTTTTTTTCCAGCGGAAACTTATTTGCATACTGAATTTGAAAAAAAAAAAACATTTTGTTGTTAATCGGCACGTCAACATTTGAAAATGATCAGCAGCTGGCGGCAAAGGCGCTGAACAGCCGCAGCAGTCAGATAACCAAACCACAAAAGACTCTTGGCTGTGTGTAAGAAACGTTAATAAAATTTGTTGCACATATGATACGTCTTTGAAATTCCAAATATTTAGTCGATGTAATAAAATAATCATAAATCATGTATAATTAAAGATACCAAAAAGTAATGTTAAAAAAAATGTTTGCATACTTTGGAGGTGTTTTAGTATTTTTGAAATCTTGTTTGTAATATAAAGATTAAAAAGTATTATTTTCATTATGTGTTGAAATTTATTGTAGTTGACTTTAAGGCGTTATGACATGAATAATTAACTGATTACGTTTGGGAAAAATTTTCAATGCAAATGTCATGAATATTTCATGATTATATATTATTTACAATACTGCTGTTTTAATTAACGCAAATCTACTATAGTCTGTCCAAATATTTGCAATAATCGCTAAATTAACGGCTAACAACATTGATGTCTGTAAAGTGAAAAAAAAACAAACAAACTACATACAAGTTCACAAATGTTGCATGTCATACATGGTGGACTTAAGTTGCAAAAGAAAAAAAAAAAAAATAATAATAATATACAATTTATCTTAATTTAAATACAACTTCATCACTTGTTGTAATTAATTTTATCAGTGTGTTTGTGTTGCAGCGCTTATCAAGAATTTAGGTAAAATAAAACATAAAAATCTCTTTTTTTTTTGATTATCTTAAGTAAATTATTTATTATTGTGATTTTATTTTATAAAATATTACATTACTATCATGTATGAAACGTTAACATCACGTTTGTTTAAAAATATTCATTCACTTGCCTTACAACTCACTCCTTAATGTTTTTCATAATCACAGCTTTCAAATTCTGTGTATTCACTCATCGTGCTTTATTGGTTGCTCAATCGATATTGATATCTAATAACAAAAATTTGCATGTCTCGTCTATTCGACGATTTCCAATAAATCAATTAACAAACCGCACTCAAGCAAGTTATGTTAAAATATTGAAAGCTTAGAGATGGGTCAAAATCACCTTTTCTCCAGTTTTTGTTGTATAACTTTATCCAAACTATTAAGATTATGGACAATATGTGACTTAGCTGCTGTACTAAATGAAATGTCAAATAGCTGTTTTCTTTAGGTTTTTCAATTATACACCAAGTTGACAATGATCTCTTTGTATAAGTTCTGTAGTATATGTTTCCTAATTTGCATACAAATTTGTTTTCTTGAGCTATTAATCGCGTCTCATTTACAAGTATTTCACATTTGCGGTCTTTTTTATTGTTGGACAACTTTTTCTCTTCATTCTTAAATAGAAATTAATTTGAAGGTTTTGATTTTAAATAAGAAATCTTAGTAAATGTACACTAGAATGGAATGAATTATTATGCTCATGTGCTTCATATGTTTTTGAAAACTACTAAAAAAATAAATTTCTGCATCTTTAGTTTTTTTTCTGCGACATAACTTTTGAATGCGCCCGAGGGTACATATATGGGCAAATCCCAAAAATGGTCAACCACAGGTGAAAAGTTAAAATTTATTAAAATCTAATAATTTTAGGATATTATCCTGGAGAAACATTTAAATTTTATTTATTTAAGCAATTTATACATTAATTCATTTACCATGATAATCAAATTGCCCGCAGTGTTTCACAAATGTAGTTTTTCTTTTAAGTAAATGTTTAGTAAGTGTTTCGTAAATGCTTTTGTTTTATTAAAAATGGAAGGCATTGGCTAAAGATAATAATGAAATGATTGAGGCAAGGAAGGAACAACGTATTAAATTTGTTTCTATATAACTTAATTTCTTTATTACTAAGTTACTTAATATGCACATAATGGAAAAATCTGAAACGTCCGACACGAAACGTCCGAACAAATAAAATAATTTACTGTGACCTCACTATGCCCTTAATAAACGACGACGTATGGCTTTTATAAAAGCTTGTTTAATTGTAAAAAATATTGTCTTCTGACTTTATTATTGTCTTCTGTCGCAATTCGAGTTTGGGCGCGGATTTGTAGTTGGCAAGAGATTACGGCATCACGTCCTGCGATTAACTCGTGTGAACGAACGACTTGCCATAATCCGCATCAAGGCTAAATTCTTTCATAGAAGCCTAATATGTGCGCATGCTCCGACAGAGGACAAGGACAATGAGATCAAATATACTTTCTACGAGCGCCTTAAAGGCGCTTACCAGCGCTGTCCCCGTTACGATACAAAAATTGTGCTTGGTGACTTCAACGCTAAGGTGGGCAATGAAAACATTTCAAACTTTGGTCCAACAGTCGGAAAGTGCAGCCTTCACGACAACACATCCGATAACGGAATGAGGCTGATTGACTTCGTGGTAGCACGAAACATGGTTATAAGTAGCACTAGATTCAAGCATCTCAATATAAGGCCACCTGGTTGTCCCCTGACCAAGAAACGCGCAACCAAGTCGATCACGTTTTGATTGAGGGAAGGCACTCTTCCAGTGTATTAGATGCACGCAAGATCCGTGGTGCTAACATAGACTCGGATCATTATCTTGTCGCTGCTAAGATCCGTACACGTCTGTGCGCTGCAAAGAATGCGCGCAATCCTACACAGCGAAAGCTAGACGTCGACAAGCTGCAGTCAAAACGGACAGCCGAAGCCTTTGCCACTCGACTCTCACTCCTGCTTCAAGAAAGCACTCCTCTGATTGACGGCAGTGGGCACACATCTCCCACTCTTTGTGTACGGCTGCCAAAGAGGTTATTAGCTACCACCGTCCCCGCCGAAAGCAGTGGCACGACCAAGAGTGTCGCGACGCCACTGCAGAGAAAAACGCCGCTTACAAAGCCACCCTGCAGTCGGTTGTAACGCGTGCTGCTAAGGAGCGATACAGAGAGAAAAGGAGGGACGAGAGAAAAAGAGGCAGAAAAGCCTCTTTTTTTCTTTCAGGCGCCTCTTTTTTTCTTTCAGGCGGAAAAAAAGAGGCAGAAAAGCGCGAGTGTAAGAAGATTGAGATGTATGGTGACAGGAACGAGGCCCGAAAGTTTTTCGAAAAGATAAGACGCCTGGCTGATGGCTCTAAAACCAGGGCCTCTTTCTGCAAGGATGAAAACCTGAATGAATGATATCCCGGAAACCCCAATTATGGATGACAGCGTTGAAGTTCCGCTGCCCGACTATAATGAAATAATATAATGACGGCAATAACACGGCTTAAGAACAGCAAAGCCGCTTGAGCCGATGGTCTACCCGCTGAGCTGTTTACGAACGGAGGCGAAGCTCTATTTAAATGCATTCACGAGCTTCTATGCAGAATATGGTCGGAAGAATGCATTCCAAACAATTGGAACCTCAGTGTACTCTGCCCAATCCACAAGAAAGGCGATCCCACTATTTGCGCCAACTACCGTGGGGTAAGCCTCCTAAATATCGCATATGTCTGCCTGGGTTCTGTCGAGCGTATTATGTGAAAGACTGAAGCCCATCGTAAACAACTGATTGGGCCTTATCAGTGTGGCTTCAGACCTGGAAAATCTACCACCAACCAGATGATATTCACGCTACAACAAATCTTGGAAAAGACCATAGAGAAGCAAATCGACACCCACCATATTTTTGTCGACTACAAAGCCGCTTTCGACAGTCCTATAAGGAATCACCTATACTCCACCATGTCTGAATTTGGTATACTGCAAAATTAATCCGTCTATGCAGGATGACACTGAGTAACACCAACTGCACAGTTAAAATCGGGAAGGACCTCTCCCCCCCCATTTGTTACCAAACGAGGTTTCAGACAAGGTGATTCCTTATCGTGCGACTTTTTTAATCCAATCATGGAGAAGATTATTCGAGCTGCTGATCTGAGACAAAGCGGCACAATATTCTATAAGAGTGTTATGCTGCTAGCGTATGCCGATGACATTGATATTATTGGCCATAACACACGCGAAGTCAGTGCAGCATTCTCCAAATTAGAAAAAGAGTCGAGTCGCATGGGTCTTGCAGTAAACGCAGATAAGACGAAATATCTGGTGTCAACAAACAAACAGTCCCAGCGTATTGGCACCCACGTCACTGTTGACAACACCTCCTTCGAGGTTGTGAATGACTTCGTCTACCTCGGTTCCAGCGTTAACTCCACCAACGATATCAGTAGAGAGATAAAACGAAAGATAACTCTTGCCAACAGGCTCAGTAGGCAATTGAGAAGCAGAGCCCTCTCTCGACGAACAAAAGTCACGCTCTATAAGTCACTAATCATGCCCGTCCTGTTATATGCAAAGAGAAAGATCCCTCGTAAAGTTTCGGACCAATCTGCGTCAATGGCGAGTACCGAATACGATGGAACGATGAGCTGTATGAGCTATACGCCGACAACGACATAGTAAAGTGCATAAAAATCGAGCGGCTTCGCTGGCTAGGTCATGTTGAGCGGATGGAAGATGACGCTCCAGCAAAGAAAATATTCGATTCGGTACCCAGCGGCTTCGGTACAACGCAGAAGAGGAACCGCATCTCCGTTGAAGGGACCAAGTGAAGGACAACCTGACAAAATTTGAAGCTTACAACTGGCGCAAGCAAGCGCAAAACAGAAATGACTGGCGCAATTTCGTACAACAGGCGGAAAACGACCAACGTTTGTAGGCGCCATCTAAGTAAGTAAGTAAGATAAATTCGCAGATCTAGGCATAGTATGAACTTAGTCCCAAAATGACTTCCGTTTCGTGAAACGTCCGAACGCATGTGTAAAATAAAAATTTTGTTATAAATTTGAGTTGAATAAAAATTATTTTATTTTTTTTTTGTACTATACCAATAGATAGCTATTTTCGACTAATTGTGATGATTTAAATCATTTTATTTCACATCATGAACTGTGGAACGTAGTCTATTAACCATTTCACCAATATCGCATACCGTTTTTCTCTTATTATAATATTTGATAATCAATTTTTTTATTTCTATCGATGTTTGACCACGTTGTCGACCCATTTTACATTCGTTTAATATAAAATTCAAAAAATAGCCACACATACAACTTCAATACCTTCACTTTACTTCACTTCAATTTATGCACTTCAAACTTTCAATTCCGGAAAACGTTAAATTGCTTTAATGCTAATTAGTGCTGCCGCCTGTCCTAATTTTTTCTGAGGCCTTATTTCTTAATGTTTTTTATTTGGATTTTTTTTATAGCTAATTTGAAGTTTACTTCTACCGCTTTTGTTTATTTGCATTTATGGAATGCAACTTAAAAAATAAATTTACTTTTTATTTATGAAATGGTATTTTCCATTTTATTGGTTTTGATTTATTAACTTACCCTTGTCCGACTTCTTTATTGATCCACTGTACATTGCAGTCATTTATAAACCTTGAACTACTAACATCCTCCTATGAAGACGTAAGAACATCCAGTGTTTATATAAAAAATTCACTTTGGTTTCATTAATTTCGTAAAAAAATTTACAAACAATTCGAATTCGCGGTAGCCGTAAATAATAAACTCTTTATTTATACTACCAGCTAATAAACAAAAACCCATTCTTCAAATACAAAAACACAAAAAAAAATAAAAAAAAACAAATTATAAATAAAACACTGTCATTTGTTGTCATCGTATCAACGCTTGGTTTCACATTTCTGATTAAAATCAGCCATCACTTTGTCATACACACATACATATGTAAACATACATACATTAATGTCTTAATAATGCGAAAATGTTTGACAAGTATCTGTGTTTTAGTATCTTTGTGTCAGTAAAAACTGTGTTCGGTGAACTGAGCAGACAAATAAAAACCGTAAACCTTACTTCCTGGCCAGGTATGCAATTACCTTGGTTATTTTTTTTCAAAATGAACGGAAGAGATAAATCTTCATTTCAACTCTATTCAAATATCGAAGTTAGTTTGTGTACATAAAGATTTGAGTACCAAAATAAAAATAAAAAACTGTCATATAAAACCATTAAAACAAAATAAACTTAACGTAACAAAAACAAGTGGCTGTAGTTGTTTTTTTTTTTTTTTGTAGATACTATTTTGAAATTTGATGCTGTTGTTTATGAAAAACATTTTCTGTGTAAAACATCTTCTTCTGTGCTTGTGTGTAAAATATTATTTGGAGATAAAAATTCTTTACCAACTTAAAATAAACTTGTCATGGTTAATTAAAACAACAGCTCTTTTTTGCACGTAATTTTTTTTATTTTAATTAATATTTTTTTTAAATAACTTTTTTAGAACAACATTTATGAGTTTTAATGATTAAAATATTCATGAAGTATCAGGTCGCTACGACAAAAACAGTTTTTTACAGAACAAACCACCAGCAGACTATGTTACAATTATATAACTGATGCATTGCTTATGCAGAGGTAAAATACATTTTTAAAAAGATAATTAAATAAAAAAAGAATTAAATTAAAGTTTTGAGAACCGTAAACGATTTTGTTCTAGTTTAAGCTGATGATTTTACTAGTGAAAATTCTATAAAATTCACACATAAATTCATAACATTATATGTTTTAATGATGAAAAATGTTTTAATTTTTAAGTATTTAAAATATACCAATTTTAATCTTCAGCTTTTGTATAAATTTTTGTATAACAAATTATTATCTTATTATCCAAAAATTGCAAAATCGTTCTAAAAGTTGCGATTTCATTAATTGATTCAATACATTTCATATTTCAATATTATACATTATACCTTACCATCTATTTCCTTACCAAAATACTTTCCTTCACATGATACAACCATACTATACCATCTCTTGATACCATACATTGTGCCCATCATATCGTATTCATCAAACTCATCATAATATCATAAATACCATCATGTCATACCACACCATAATACCACACTATCATATCATATCATCATACAATACCCTCATTAATGCGGGTCAAATTTTTACCGGTCTGGCTCATTGAAAAATGTAAAATTTGGTTGATTTCAAAGAATTTTGTCGAAGAAAGCATATGAGGAGGTCCATAACAAAAAGCAATAATTACACTTTTTAAGTTTTTCGCTTTTTTGACTGAATCCAATTCTACGTATTAAAATCTATGTTACCATTTTTATAAAACATACCAAGAGTCAATATTTTTACCATTATTCAATTCCAATTATGATAGTTCAGATCAAAATGCAACAAGTCCCTATCTAATTAAATATGTATCCTACTGGCTTGAATTACATTTCTTCGTTTATCCCAAACAGTTTTATTGTGCAATTATTGCGTTTTGTTATGGGCCTAATCGTATGTTTTTAGTACAGTTTAACCCTTCAGAAATCTTAAAATATACTTTTTTCAATAGATGCTTAGTATATGTTTATGGGAACAGGTGGGAACCTTCACATGGCAACGTGTCTGACCGCCTCAACCTGGCGAGGCCAGCATTATCCATGTCGAAATCGTCTCAAGTCAACTCAAACCTCCACGTGGTATTCCCTGGGCAACGGCAAACTGGCATCCGTCAGTTTGACGGCTAATTTGAGCGGCGGGTCGCTCCATAGACCTTAAACATGGAATGTGCGCAGGGTTTGGGTCCCGCCACATTACTACTGCCCAATGAAAACTAAACCAGCATCAGATAAGAACCTCAATTACGTTGACGACCACCGCAAACGAAAAACGGACAATGATTTACGGATATGCACCTGGAATGTCCGGACCCTTTAGAGGGAAGGTGCCATTATCCAACTGGCGGAAGCCCTCAAAACAATAAAAGCTGACATCAACGGCATCCAGGAAATGTGATGGAAAGGGCAAGGCTGCTCTAAACAAGCACACTGCGATATCTACTACAACTGCCATGCGTAGAGGCGCGAATTTGGATGTGGATTCGTCGTTAGTCGGAAACAACGCCACCTTGTTTCCCGGTTTACACCTGTGAACGAAAGATTGGCCACGATCCGCATCAAGGCAAAATTTTTCTTCATCAGCCATATTTGCGAGCACGCCCCGACGGAGGAAAAGGACGAAGCCGTCAAGGACGCTTTCTACGCTAGTCTTGAGGACGTATACGACCACCTTCCAGCCCATGACGTGAAAATAGTCATCGGCGATTTTAATGCGAAAGTCGGAAGGGAAGGCATCTTTGGCCCCACTGTCGGTCTGTTTAGTCTTCATGAGACCTCCACGAACAACGGTCTAAGACTGATCGACTTCGCCGCGGCACGAAACATGGTAGTTAGTAGCACCAGATTTAAGCACCTCGACAACCACAAGGCCACCAGGCTGTCCCCGGATCAAAAAACGCGAAACCAAATTGATCATCTTGTAATCGACGGAAGGCATGCCTCTAGTGGTCTAGATGTGCGTACATTTCGGGGGGTCAACATTGACTCCGACCATTATCTTGTTGCAGCCAAGATCCGCATGCGATTATGCAATGCGAAGAACATACGCACAGGAATGCAACGAAAGCTAGATGACGCTAAGCTGCAATTACAACGGACTGCCGAAGCCTATTCCGCTCAACTCTCGGTTAAGCTCAACCAATCAACCTCTGGACCCGACGACGCCGGCGGACTTTGGGCGCCATATCCCACTCCATGCGCGCTGCCGTTGAAGAAGTCATTGGTTTCCGGCGCTCGCAACCTCGGAACCAATGGTACGATCAGGAGTGTCGCATCGCGACAGTAGTAAAAAAACGCCGGATATAGAAAAACGCTGCAGTCAGCTGCAACGCGAGCCGTGCGAGAAAACTACCGCGAAAAGAGGAAGGAATAGAGGCGCCTTTTCAGACGCAAGAAAAGAGAGCAGGAAAAGCGTGAGCGTGAGGAACTACAGGTATATCAGGGCAAGAAGGATGCACGAAATTCAATCAACAGGTTAAGCGTCTAACCCACGGTTTCAAGCCCGGAGCATCCACTTGTAGAGACGAAAATGGAGATCTGAATACACAGTATGTGCTGAGATTGTGGAGACAGCACTCTCCAATTTACTTACTGGCGACGATTCCACCAATGCCGCCCATGGAGAGCGCAGTTCAGTGCCACCAATCAACGATGGCGGAGTGGAAGTACCACCACCTAGCCATGAAGAGGTTCGAGTTGCTATCCAACGACTCAAAAACAACAAAGCAGCGGGTACTGGCGGCCTGTCAGCTGAATTGTTTAAAACCGGCGGCGACGAATTGATAAGGCGCATGCATCAGCAAAATATGGCTAGCAGAAAGCATGCTTTACGATTGGAACCTCAGTGTACTGTGCCCTATATTTAAGAAAGGAGACCCAACAATCTGCGCCAGTTATAGAGGTATCAGTCTTATTTCCATCGCATATAAGGTTCTCTCAAGCGTTCTGTGTGAAAGATTAAAGCCGATTACAAAAACACTGTTTGGACCTTATCAGTGTGGCTTTCGACCTGGAAAGTACACCATAGACCAGCTTTTCACGCTACGACAAATCCTGGAGAAAACCCACGAAAATTAAATTGACACACACCATCTCTTTCAATCCCTAGAAGCGATTGTCTATACGCAACAATGTCTGAGTTGGGTATACCTGCAAAATTGATTAGACTTTGCAGAATGACGTTGAGCAACACACGCAGCTCCAAGGAAATGACCTCAAGGTAGGAAATGACTTCTCCGAAACCTTCAATACCGAAAGAGGTTTCAGGCAAGGCGATCCACTGTCTTGCGATCTCTTTAACATCATCATGGAGGGGATCGTACGAAAGGACGGTGTGCATTGTAATGGCACCATTTTCTACAAATGTGTCCAGCTCCTTGCGTACACTGATGATATGGATATTTTCGGCAGTACCAAGAGAGATGTTACTGCTATCGAAAAGGAATCAGCCAAAGTGGGTTTGACAATAAATGAGGGTAAAACAAAGTATATGCCGTCTACAAACAAGTGAGCGATGCGTCTAGACTCCCACATTTCATCCGGCAGCTATAACTTTGAAGTAGTCAAGGAGTTCGTATACCTTGGCACCTCCATTAATAACAACAACGAAGTCAGCCTGGAGATAACGCGAAGAACAATAATTGCTAATAGGGGTGCTACTACGGGCTCAGTTAGAGAGCCCTCTCTCGATCGACAAACCTAACACTCTACAAGACGCTCGTTCTACCTGTGCTGCTTTATGGCGCTGAGGCATGGGTAGTTTCGCATACTGACGCAGCTGCTCTGGGGGTGTTCGAGAGAAATGTTTTTCGCAAAATATTCGGCCCTGTTCGAGTCGGCGATGACTATCGCATCCGAATGAACCGCGAGCTATATGAGCTCTACGAAGACATTGACGTAGTTCGGCGTATAACTGTGGGTAAATTGGACTACGCTGGCTGGGTCATGTCCATCGTATGGTCGACGAAGCTCCAGCGAAAAAAGTGCTCGAGGCGAGGGTCGTTGGTCAACGACGACGAGGGAGACCATGCCTCCGATGGATGGAACTGGCCGAGGAAGCCCTATCCGCATTTGGTGTTTTCGATTGGAGAAGACGAGCGCAAAGCAGAGGCGCTTGGCGAGAGCTGATGAGGTCGGTCGAAACCCGAACACGGGCTGTTATGGCCACCTAAGTCAGTTAGTAATTAAGTAAGTAAGTTTGCATTCCGAGATTCATCGTCATACTGTAAAAAGGGTCTTACTTATAGGTGTTATATTTCACTTCCGTTTCTTACACCCCGTGCCATATGAAGTTTCACTTAAAACATTATGTAAATGTTAAACTTCTTTTTAATTTTTATTGTTTTACGAAGCATTATTTTAAATATAAATATAAAATTATTTTTTGTATTGATGCCAAAACTGCTCGTTGCTCAGTGAGATGCTTTAATGATAAAACAAATTTTAATATTATTAAATAAAATTTAAAAAATAAATTAATTTATAAGTTTAGCCCCTTAATTTAACTAGTAATAGTTCACACTTTGTGCCATCAAATTATTCTTGAATCTACTCATTTCAAATTGTTTAAGGCGCAAAACTATTCTTCGCAATAATATATTAATTATAAAACAATTCCGTGGTCAGCACCTTTTCATGCAACCTGCCAAATATATTCACTATATTAGCTGGTTAGCATGTTGCTAATTGAGAGAAAATGCATTCTGTCATTGTTTTTGTTTTTTTCTGTATAGTTGTTTTTGTGACTGTTGTTACTGTTGTAGCAAGGTACGCTACGATGGTATACAAAAACACAACTTATGCGTTCGTTTTTCATCTCACAAATTTAATTCGAGCAGGAACGAAACAAAACAAAAGATAACCGACTCAGGATCACATAACCGACTTAACAGCTGGATTTTGATATGGAATAGATGATGAAATGTGAGCAGTGAAGGGTCATTGTATGTTGTAAGAATAGAAAAAAAAAACAACTAACAACTAACTACAACTTAAATATCGCAGGTAACCAAATAGAAGCATGAATGTTCTTTTTCTTTAAGCTAATCATTGCCATGCAATGTTGCATGGTATACGACACATATTGAGTGCTATGTATATCAATTATTAATGCAATGATTAGAAACATTTAAAATTTTCCAAAAAAACTAGCCCTTAGCATCCTAACCCTTTTGCATGATAAAATGTTGATGTTATTGGCGCCAGTCAGTTAATCAGTCTTGTTTTTGTTGTGTGTTCGTCCTTTTTCACATAATAAATTTGTTATCATGCAGCCAAGACAAATTGGTAACTAATTGGAGGCTGGTCATAGGAAAAAACTCGCGATATGTTTATGTCAGGAAACATAAATTTACTGAAATTCCTGTATTGTGAATGGGTTTCACAAACTCTTTTTCACTGTTAATAGCAGGGACACGAGTATTAACAACTCATTCATGCGCCGTAATTTTTTATATTATTATTCGGATAATAAATTAGCCATTATTTAGATTCTACTACAAAGTTATGTAAATATACGAGGGCCGTTTGATAATTCAGTCAAAAATGAAACAAGGAATGATTTTTGCGGCAAAAAACTTTAAAAAAAAAAAAACCGACTACAAAATCATTACAAAGTAAGAAATAAGTTTAAAATAACTTTTCCTTTCAATTTCTTGGTCATATTTGATAATTTATTTAAACATCATAACATTGGAAAACTTATTATTTTCATTTTTTCTAATTTGTTTTATTATCATAAATATATTAATTTCTTTATGAATACAAAATCGTTGAAGTTGGCCCTTCTGATTAAAAGTCTGATTGTATTAGCACCGACCTTAAAAGCTTTTGTATTCATAAAGATATTATTATTTTTGTCATAATAAAACAAATTAGAAAAAAATTAAAGTAATAAGTTTTCCAATGTAATGATATGTTTAAATAAATTATCAAATATGACCAGGAAATTAAGTTATTTTAAAATTATTTTTTACTTTGTAGTGATTTTGTAGTCGGTTTGTTTTTTTAAATGTTTTTTTTTTATTCAAATATTATTGCAGCTGCGATTTGAATTCGTAACTTAAAGAGATAAAGATACCAACTTTCAAAGAGTATGTTTAAGATGGACCAACTTGAAGCCTTTTAAGTCTTGAAGTTGCATCAAGTAAGTAGTTTATATTCAAACTAATCAAGTTTATTTTTAAGTTACTATTCAACCTCTGACGCTAAAAAGAAAATGCTAATTTTTCTACTTACCAATAATACGAGGGGTGCCTTTTATATTTCGGGATTAGAGAACAAAAACAAATATTAATCATCGAAAATCACTTTATTGTTTTTCAAAATATTCTCCATTAAGATCTATACACTTTTGCATGCGTTTGAACCAATTGTCGAAGCACTTTTGCCACTCTGATTGAGGTATCTCCAAAACATGCATTCTGAATGCCGCAACCGCTTCTTCGGGCGTCGAAAATCGTTGTCCACGCAGTTTATTCTTCACGGTTGGGAATAAAAAGAAGTCATTCGGTGCCAAGTCAGGACTATACGGCGGATGACCCATCAAATCGATGTTTTGGGTGCTCAAAAATGCAGTTGTTTGAGCTGATGTGTGAGAGCTCTCATTGTCGTGGTGAAGAGTGATCCGTCTTCGGCGGTTGGTTTTCCTGATTTCTTGGAAGACAACTGGCACACAAATGGTTGTGTACCACTCAGAGTTGACTATTCTGCGTTGTTCTAGTGGTACGGTTGCGACATGTCCATATTTTCCGAAAAAACAGGCGACCATTTGCTTGGAAGTGCTTCGTGCGCGAACAACTTTTGTTGGATTTGGCTCATCTTGAAACACCCATACAGTCGACTGCTGTTTACTTTCGGGCTCATACGCGTAAATCCACGATTCATCACCTGTCACGATGTCATAGACGTGTTTCGAAGCACCGCGATCGTATTTTTTGAGCATTTCCTTCGACCAATCGACACGAGCCTTTTTTTGAGCGATTGACAAATTGTGTGGGATCCAACGCGAACAAATTTTTTTGACAGTCAAATGTTTATGCAATATTGAATGTATGCTGGTCCCACTTATGCCTAAGGTTGCCTCAATCTCACGATAGGTAACATGACGATCTTGCAATATCAGTTCGCGCACAGCATCAATGGTTTTCGGAACAACAGCTGATTTCGGACGACCTTCACGAAATTCGTCTTGGAGTGAACTACGACCACGATTGAATTCACCATACCATCGATAAACACTGGTCCTTGATGGAGCTTCATCGCCAAAAATTGAATTAAGTTCATCCATGCACTGTTGCTGTGTTAATTCACGTCGAAAGTTGTAAAAAATAATCGCACGAAAATGTTCACGATTTAATTCCATTTTTAGACCGAGATGAATCTTTTAAGTTACTATAAACAACACAAATAGCGCTCGTATGTCAAAACGTTCTGAGTACGTATAAGCCAACAAATGTCAAACTTTGCGATAGAGCTTTCAGTTAACAGATTGCAACACCAGGGTTGCCAAATCCCGAAATATAAAAGGCACCCTACGTATTGTATCTCCACTTTTCATTCTGGTTGTCAAGTTGGTGCTGCCTACACGGATTTTGCAAAAGCTTTTGATAAAGTTTCCCATTCACTATTGATCAATAAATTAGAGAAACTTGGTTTCCACTCTACAGCCCTTATGTGGCTATCGTCATATCTAAGTAACAGAAAATGTTTTGTTAACATTGAAAATTGTAACTCCCTTTCTTTCATAGCCTCATCTGGGGTTCCACAAGGTAGCATTTTGGGCCCACTATTATTTATTTTATTCATAAATGATATTACCAATGTCTTTAAGCATTCTAAGTGCCTACTCTTTGCAGATGATCTTAAGATTTTTTTAAAAATTCGAAATTTCTTTGATTCAATTTTGCTGCAGATTGACATTGATGCTCTTTATAACTGGTGTACATTAAATCGAATTAGTCTTAACATTGATAAATGTGTTTTTGCCAGGTTCTCGAAGTCTAGTCGCCCAAAATTGACGTCCTATAAGTTAGCCAATGTTCCTTTAAGGTGTGTAAATGAGGTTAAGGATCTTGGTATAATTTTTGATGCTAAATTTTCTTTTGTTAGCCACTTGGATTACATAATTCCTAAAGCATATGCGTTGTTAGCTTTCATGCGCCGGAGTAGTTCAAATTTCTTAGATGCCTACACACTTAAATCTATTTTTACTTCTATTATTCGTTCAAAGTTGGAATATGGTTCTTTTATATGGAGCCCTTTTTATGATGTCCATATCTTACGACTGGAACGTGTCCAAAAATCTTTCGTTCGATTTGCATTAAGAACTTTAAATTTCGAAGAACCTATTCCCTCTTATAATGCCCGGTGTCTACTTATTCATCTTCAATCTCTGCAATCTCGACGAACTATTTCATCACTTTTGTTCATTTTTGTTCTAGTATCGGGTAATATTGACTGTCCTGAGTTATTAGAATTAATTGATTTCAATGTTCCATCAAGAATGCTCAGAAGATCGGATATGTTTTACCTTGAGACGTTTAGAACAAACTATGCTGTTAATTCTCCATTATATAGGGCGTTATGGAATTTCAATGTTTTAGCAGCTAAGTGTAATGTTGATTTCTCTATGTCTAAATTGTCAATGAAGCATTTATTAAATAGTAATTTTTAGTTATGGTCCTATATAATTTGAATTATGGATTTATTTATATATATTTTGGTATTAACATTTTTTTTTTTTTTTTTTATTACTTGCGTAGTCTGTAAGAACCTTGTTCATAGACTGAAATAAATAAATAAATAAATAAATAAATAAAAAAACTTAATTAATGCAGTGAAACCCGCTTATGTACCTCCCCCTTTAAGTACCTAACCCGCTTTAGTACCTAAAATTTTTCGTGCATTTTTCACGAAAATTGATGAATGCTTACCCTCTAAGGTACCCAACCCGCTTACGTAACTTAAAATGTTGACATTTTTTGGTGAGGTACTTAGGCGGGTTTTACTGTATTTAAAAACAAAAAACTAAAAATTTTGAAACGTTTTCATTTATACATTTATTTATTAACATTTATTTATTAACATTTATTTATTAACATTATATTTGTAAATTAAAAGAAACAAAAAATAAAGAAAAAAAAATAAGTATAATTTTTTTAGTACAGCAAACTTTTTTGTTTTTAAAGATACATTTATGTTATTGGCGTCATTGAAAAGAAAATTGAATAAGTTACACAGTTGATTTTAAAAAAAAAATTCATTTATTACGCGAAATTCTGAGAAATTTGCATTCAAAGTTAAAATTTGGTAGTTTCAACCGATTGATTTCATCTTTGAACGAGCACAGCTTGGTAACGGTTATGTCTGTGCTGTTTGTTGATATACCGTTGAAAAAGTGATTTTATTGCCTTTGCAATGAGCTATCAGATAAAGTTTTCCATAACTTAGTTTTTGTGCTAGGAATAACGTGAATCAAAGTCGTGAAATGTTAATTAACCCTGTAGCTCCTAAGAATGGGAAAATAGACCCCCTCTTATACGATTTTGTTCTCAGCTCGACATAACCTTGCACCTCCGTAAATAGTTGCACTCAATTGCGGGACACTCTGAATAATCGGGTATAAAGATGGTACGGGTATTAGCAGGTCGATTTGATTTATTTTTACACCAACTATTGCTTGCTATAAAATAATTATGCGAGCTAAATTTTATTGATCTGGGATAATTTTTTGGGTAAATATACCAGATTACCGATTTCGGTTATGGATATACGGTTGGGTGGTTAGCGTGTTAGTCCACGGAATTAGTTTATTTTTACACCAACTTTTTTCTGTGACAAAAAAACTATGCGTTAAAATTTTTATTGTTCTGGGTTAATTTTTTGGGGATATATTGCCAATTTCGCCTATATGGGCGGTAGGCATATTTGT
Source organism: Coremacera marginata (assembly GCA_914767935.1). Classification (NCBI taxonomy): domain Eukaryota; kingdom Metazoa; phylum Arthropoda; class Insecta; order Diptera; family Sciomyzidae; genus Coremacera; species Coremacera marginata. The sequence goes on along the minus strand of OU612044.1, from coordinate 189,533,096 downwards.
CAGCCGATATAGTTTGTACTATTTGTTGCTGTAAAATAATAATGAGTACAATTTTATTGATCTAAGATAATTTTTTGAGGAAATATAACAGATTACCCAATGCTGGCTATGGTTATATGGGAGGTGGGCGTGTTAGTCTGCCGATTTGGTTTAGTTTTACAGCAACTATTTCTTGCTATAAAGTAATTAAATTTCGGTTATATGGGTGGTGATCGTGTGAGTCAACCAATTTGGTTCATTTTCACACCAACTACTTATTGTGACAAATAAACTGTGTGTGCAAATTTTTATTGTTCTACAATAATTTTGTGGGAAAATATACCAGATTACCGATTTCGGTTATATGGTAGCTGGTCTTTTCATTCGTCCCATTTCAACGGAATTTTGTGTGAAGAGTTCTTTTGACGTAAAACTTATTTCCAAGAAATTTTATGATGCTGCAGCAACTTCTTCTATTTTTGTTCGCGGCTTATATGGAGCCGCAACACTGTGCGTCACTTGAGTTTTACGGATGTTACGAAGCAAAAAAGAAGATATATCGGTTTTTTTGCCATCACATATGGAAGTGGTGGTGGCGGGCCGGAATGGTCAAAAAAAAATAAACTCAACATTTTTTTTTTCTTCAATAGCATCTTTTTTTCACTAACCAACTTTGATTCGGGGAAAAAAAGTTTCAATTCTTTATTCACCTAGTCAAGCAAGCGCATAAAAGTCGAGCGGTTTCGATGCCATGTTGCGCGGATGGAAGGTGACGTTCCAGCGAAGAAAATATTCAATTTGGTACCCAGCGGGGCAGTTGCGTCGCTTTCAAAATAATCAATATAGAATGTATCAAAATAATCTACATATATGACTACATTTCTGCCCTTTTGTCGTTGACGTTGAAAGACGTTGTCGTCGTCAATGTGTTCCATGCATTATTTAGAATTATTGAATCACTTTGTTTATGCGAGGAATGAATAAAAACGCTTTCGCTTTATTTTGGAATTTTAATAAAACTTTGAATCATTTACAATTTACAGAATCAGAAAATGTATAATAATTTTATATGTGTTTAAGTTATATATAATCTATATATATATATTTGCATGTAAATATGTGAAGTTAATGGTAACAATTTAATGTTTTAAATTTTCAAAAACAAATTAAAAAGTAAGTAAGTCAGATTTAACATTTTTTTTTTTATGCTAGTAATATAAAGTAATTTATGTATAATTTTGGAATTTATGAAATATTTGCGATTTACTTGAAGTGTCAGTTAAGTTTCGAGAGAATTTAAGTACTTAAGCGTTATATTTGTTCTGTACTTAGATATGATTTTATTTTTTTTCTACTTCAATAGCAGAGACAACTTGTTTTAACTGTAATATATTTTGCATTTCTGAAGACTTTTTTATGGTTTTTATATATATATTTTATATATATATATATATATATATATATATATATTAATGCTAAAATTGTGTAAATGTTTATTTTAGAAGCTACGATTTCGATTATGTATATTAATTTGTTTTTTTTTTATTTTATTTTTTCTATTTTTAGTAAGTAGCAAGTTTTTTTTTAAGAAATTAATTTAAAGCTTTGCATATTTTTGTGTGGCTTTGGGATTTTTTTTTCAACTTAAATATAAATATTTTTTTTTTTGCTGCTGCATTAAAGTGTAAGTTTTACAACAATAGTTTTTTATATATATAATAGATTTCAACACACTTCAGTGTTGCTCGAGTGCAAACTAATAATTCAAGTTAATAGAATTCTTCAGTTAGATAAACTTTTAAATACATCGTTTTTTTTCGTTTAATCAATTTATCTTAAGAATTGGTGTTTTAAATTTCACTTCTAGTATTAATTTAATATCTTCTTAAATATTTGATAGCAATATTTTTTTTTTTAAATGTTTGTTTTTTATATATATATATATTTTTTTTATTATATTGTAATTTAATGCCAAATGGCTGGCTTAGGTACTTAAGTATGAATTGTAAGTGTGTTGTTTTAAGGTAAGTTGGATGCTTCTATGCTCAGGATCAAAAACGGAATTACTTGTTATTAAAATTCGATATAATTCGCATGCAATGAAATAAATTAATTTTTGCCTGCCTCTTCTTCTGTACAGATAATTTAATTTCGATTTTCATCCAAGTCTCATTATGCCTTTTTTTTTTCTATATTTTCAATCATTTAAAACTCGAATATGGGATACATAGAAGTTTTGAAAAAAAAATAAACATAAATTCAAACAACTCTATTACAAAAAATAAAGGGACACATTAAAAATTGTTAACATCCTGTGGTGCTTTTTGTTATGTCTTCTATATTGTTAAGTTGTCCTTTTCGCCCCTAAGGTGCTTATCAAAACTATACGACACCAAACAAATGCTATTATGCACTCTCGCGAAATCTATGTTGAAAACAGTCAGACGAAAGCTCAAGCACAGAATAAGAGTACAAACTGTACTACTTTAAACAAAGTTTCTTTATCAGCTCTTATCACTGATTTGAAGGAGTACCGTTAGTAAGCATTGAAAAGCACTCATTTCTGCTTAACTGCAATCGTATCAAAATTATACGTCAGTCATTTAAAAGTTGATCAAAAGAGAGGTTGTGTCGTTGTTAGTCTGAATATAAACATTGTTTGTGATTCCCAGAACTTGTTGATTAAAATACCGTGCGGAACTTTGCTATTGAAAAAAGAAAGGGGCAACATTATAGCATATAATGACCAGGTGCAAAATTTTTCACAAATTTAAAAAAAAAAAATTAGTCGTGTTATTGCCTCCTTTTTAAAAAATCTGAAAATTCACGTGATAAGCGAGAGATTATAACGGAAGCCAGAAATTAAACCATATCTTGTGCCTAGCTTGTTGATCAAGCAATCAGTTTCGAAAATTACGGCTTGGCGAGTCTTAAACAGTTCCGAAGCAATTGTTAGATCCATAACGAAGAAAGCTCATAAGACGGCGCAGCTTATAGTTTGGATGTCAACTGGGAATTGGTATAAAATAATAGTTATCATCCTAAAACGTCTTGTTGAATGGCACCCCCCCATACCATGACGGAACAACTACCAAAATTTCTTTTGGAAAATACAGGGTGTCCCGCAATTGAGTACAACTATTTACGGAGGTCAAAGGCTATCTTGAGTTGAGCAACAATTGTATGGGAGGGGGGGTCTATTTTCACATTCTTAGGAGCTACAGGGTTAATGAATATTTCACGACTTTGGCTTACGTTATAATTTCTATCAGAAAAACTAACTGACATATAACTTATTTTGACTGCTGTGCTCGTGTGAAGATGAGATCAATCGATTGAAACTACCGAATATCAATTTTGAGTGCATATTTCTTGGAATTTTGCATAATAAATGAAATTTTATTTTAAATCAATTTTGTAATTTACTCAATTTTCTTTTCAATGACACCAAAAACATAAACATTTCTTAAAAAATAAAAAAGTAACTAATTGTAATGTCATTATTTATCATTGATTTCTAATAAGTATAATTTTTTTAGTACAGCCAACTTTTTTATTTTTCCAGATATGGTTATGTTTTTGGTGTCATTGAAAAGAAAATTGAATAAATTACAAAATTGATTTAAAAAAAATTTAATTTATTACGTAAAATTCTGAAAAATTTGCACTCAAAGTTCATCTTCACACGATCACAGCTCGGTAACGGTAACGGTTGGTGGGGTTTGTTGATATAACGTTGGAAATGTGATTTCAATGCCTTTAAAATGAGCTATCAAAATAAGTTTTATGTAAGTTCGTTTTTCTGCTAGAAACAATAACGTAAACCAAAGTCATGAAATATTAATTATTAGCTCCTAAGAATGTGAAAATAGACCGCCCTCCCCCTCCCATGCGATTTTTTGCTCAGCTTGACATAACCTTTCACCTCCGTAAATAGTTGCATTCAATTGCGGGACACACTGTATAATCGGGTCGTTTCTTAAACCCTCCAGTAGTATCGGTAGCCATCTGGGACACTCAAGTTAAACTTCTTTTCGTCTGAAATGATACTTGTGGGAAGGATAACTATTATTATATACAGAGTCCCAGTTGGTAACCAAATTATTTGATGCAAATTGAAGCCGTGCCGTCTTATGGTGGACAAGTTAAGTAGGAGCTTTCTTCATTATGGATCTAACAATTGTTTCGGAACTGTTTAAGACTCACCAAACCGTTATTTTCGAAACTGATTGCTTGCAAATTGAGCATAAGATAAGGTGGAATTTTAGGCTTTCTTAATAATCATTTGCTCCGAGAGCTTAGCTTTACGACCTGTTTTGTATTTTTTGACGTAAATTTTTGGGTTTTTTAAAAAAAGAGGCATTAACACAACGTGTAAGACTAATTTTTTTCTAAAATTTGTGAAAAATTTAACACCTGGTCATTATATGCTAAAATTTTGCCCGCACGTCCCGCACGATATTTTATAATCAACAAGTTCTGAAAATCACAATTGAATCACGACCTCTCTATTGATAAACTTTTAAATGACTGTCGTATAGTTTTGATACGATTGCAGTTAAGCAGAAATGAGTGCTTTTCAAAGCTAGCTAACGGTACTCCTTCAACTCAGTGATTAAAGCTGATAAAGATACCTTTTTAAAGTAGTACAGTTTGCTCTCTCATTCTGTGTTTGAGCTTACTTCTAACTGTTATCAACATAGATTTGCCGAGAATGTTTAACAGAATGTGTTTAGTGTCGTTTAGTTTTGATAAGCACCTTATGTGGAAGCATGTTATTTCTATTGATCTATAATTTTTTTTTTTTTTTTGTATTCCAAGGATTTCACAGCCATTTACTACCGTTTCCTTTCAATGACTTTCAAATTCAAATATTTTAAATTTATTTTTAATACTATTGATTAGAGTAGTTTTCTTATTTAGCTTTTATTTCTTAAAGTGACAAGCAGTTCAACGCACTCACTACTGACTGCATGAATGACTGTCTGTCTGACTGAGTGTGTGAGAGGTATTTGCCAAAGTGTTTCAATTGTTTATATATTGTAATAAAATTGTGTTTATTACAACTATAAATTGTTATTAACGCTTAAATTTGCATTTTTCTAGTATGTATTATTTTTTTTTTTTTTTACTAAAACTTTTTCTTACAATTCTTCGGCTTGTTTTATGAAAGCTAACAATGTGGACGGAAGAAAACAACTTTTAAAATGCATTTATTGTATTCTTATAATATTTATAAAGTTTTCTCTTATAATTTATAAAGTTTTCCCATATGTGTTATGTTATGCAGAGTAAAAGAGTTTAAAGTTCATTTGTTTTGTTTTGTTTTGTTTTCAAAAAAGTTTGAGCCAACTATTTTTATGACTTGTTTTTTTTTTTTGTTTTGTAAAGTTTAATATTATAAGTTTGTATTATTATTAGTATTCACAACATCTTTTCATATGAAAAGTTGCTCAACTCTATTTTTTTCAACTCTATTCTATTTAATTAATTTTTTAGTTTTAAGAAATAGAAGTATGTTGAATTTTTTTTTAAGTAACTGTTGTATGTATAAGCATGTTTAATAGAATAAATAGTTTAAATTCAGTTATAAACGAATCAGTAGCTTTGAAAGTTTTAGAGTAGAAGCACAGTGACTCCATTTTATATAGTTTTATATGCAATGAATAAATCACATGTTGTTTAATATATATATATATAATATGTTTTAAACTTTGTTTTCAATACTTCATACACATTAAAGTGTGTGCTTGGTATGTTTCATTTATAATATTCACTAACTAATTTCGTAATTTAATGATTTTCAATCAATTCATGCATATTAAGTTCTAATTAAGAAAAAGTCTAGATTTGTTTAACTTTTAAAATATTTGTTTCTTAAACAAGCTTTCAAAAGTTGCAAAAGTTATTTTTCGCAATAAGAAAAATGTTTTAATTAAGCTATTGAATAAAAAAAATTTATATACAAATATATTCACTACATTTTCTTTTTTTTTTAAAGTTCAAAGGCTTCATAGTTAAGTTCTTTAAAGTTTCAATTTAAGTTCAGAGTTGCATGTTTTAAATATTTGCATTTAGATTTTTTGTTTTTTTTTTTTTTAATTAAATATTCATATATAAAGAGTTTATCTTAGGCTTAGTGTTATAAATAAATAATGTTCACTCTACTTGAATGTAAGAGAAATTATCTCATAAGTTTTACTTAGAAATTAACAATACAAGATTTTATAATTTTGTTAGAAGTGGTGCTAGAGACTCCAACATTTTTAAAACATTTGGTGCATTAAAAAGTTTCACAAAAACTGTGAGAAAGTGTTTAAAATACTTATTTCTAAATTTTCTAATTAAACATTTAATAAAGCTATAATTAAGTTATTAGGATGCGTTTAAAACTTCGAGGGATGTGGTTTTTGTTGTATTTGCTGATGCTGCTTATATTCACTATAAAAAGATATGAAATTATTGTATATAAAAAAAAATTTGATTTATCCTTAAATGCTAACCTTGGTTCTGCTATGCACACAGTTTCCTGTAGACCTTGAAACTGCAAGCTTTGAAGGTATTCCGCCCTGCGTTGGTGCACAAGCTTCTCTTTTTCGGCTCGTTCTTTCTGCAGTCTAACGATAGAGAAAAAGTTAATGAAGAGAGGTTGAGCATTTGAATCATAAAACACTTAGAGCTTAAGAACACATTTAGGATCCAAAGGAAATAAATTTAATTCTATTTAATAGTCTTAAACATTCTACAGTGATGGAAAAAATAATAGGAACGGCTCGAATGTGTTTTTTTCGTTTGATTATTTTTTTTTTTGTTTTGTGAAATTAATTTTATTTTCAAAGTTTACATATAACTTAAGTATTGAGGAAATATTTATCAGAATGTAAAAAAAATCAGCTTAAACGCAATTCATAAAAAAAGAAGCATATCATTTATTGTCCTGGAAAAAAATAATAAAAACAAAATTTATAACTAACATAAGATCACTTTTTTTCTTAAAATCTACCAATTTTATACTGTGATTTAGTTTTACTTAAAAGTTGTGCCATCGCGGTTTTTTAGAACTTCGGTTTTTTTTAATTTAATTTTTTTTAGAGAAGGAAGATAATGAAACCTTGAGCTTTTCGACAGTTATTTATAGATTCTTAAAGTGTAGGAATATATTTGGTTTGGGTTAGGTTAAGTTAAAGTGGTTAAATCGATAGCCGAATCGAAACCTAGGCCAGTGCAGGCCCATTGTGATACCACATAATCTCCTTTGAACCCTAGAGATTTCCCTCCTCAAACCAGTTCGTGCTGGTAATGAAATTTAGGATATGCCTAATTTCCTGGCATGAGACTTCCGGTAAGTCCGTTTAGAAAAGGATGACCCAGAGTTGCCATCCTCCTTTTAGCAAGAGCCGGACATTCGCAGAGGATCATTTCCTATAAGTCTGAACCGAAGAGCATGCGGTTCCGATTAGGCAGTGACCCGTGAGGATTACTATTATTTTTGGCAGGTTTATCCTGCTTAATTCATATTTGTTCAAAATATGTTATTCAAAATTCAAAACTGTAAAAAAACGTAATGTGCGGGACTTCACCAGGAAGGGGGACGTAAAAACATCTTGAAAAAATGTTTGGAGGGAAAGATTAAACGTCTAGTTAAAGAATGTCTCAAAATAAGTGCTGTACAGATTGCCGATGATATTGGAAAATATGATAATGTTGTCCTCAAATCATTCGAAATTTCTTGCATTCAGTACAGTATAAAGCTTGTTTTAGTCGAAAGAAGCCTTTTACATCTAAGACGAATGTTGAAAAGTCACACGACTCTTCTTTTTATTTTTACAGTAAAACATGAAGGCAGATCTGAGTGAGGAATTTGGTTTTTGTGCAGACTACAATGGGAAAGACATTGTATTTATGCATTTTAAAAGAAAAATCTTAAGTGAGCGCATCAAACTTGGGTCTAGGAAACGATTTTCGGTTTGACAACGACCCGAAGCACACATACCGACTTGTGAGAGAATGATTGCTTTACAATGTAAACGAAGTGATTCCCCATCCTCCTCAAAGCCCTAATATTAACCCCATAGAGCATCTATGGGGTATTTTAAAACAAAGTAGTAAGGATGGAGCTTCGGCAGGGTACCGAAGCTAAAATACCCCCCCCGCGGCCATATTGAAGTATATTCGAAGTCTTTAACCACGACATACGTGATGATATTCAGTTTTATATATTAACGTAAGTTTTCCTATTTTGATGACGTCACTTTGTATTAGAGGTAGGCGTTGTTCTGATCCGATTTTGCCATACATCATAAGGATGGTTCATATTATATATCAAAGCTAATGTGCAAAATTTCAAGACATTTCATTAATTTTTGTGGATTTTAAAGAGATTTTACGTTTAAAATAAATCCACTTTGTATGGGAAGTGGGCGTGGTTTTCATCCGATTTTGCCAAATATCATTCAGATGGGTTATTTTAAATATCAAAGCTTATGTGCAAAATTTTAAAACATTTCTTTAATTTTCTGCAGATTTTGAAGAAATTTTACATTTAAAAAAAAAAAAAAAAAAAAAAAAAAAAAAAAAAAAAAAAAAAAAAAAAAAAAAAAAAAAAAAAGACGTGTTTTCATTTGCTCGACAATAGTTTTAATTTTAAAGTGTTGACAAACACAATGTCAACTAGAGCTAAAGCTTTAAGTGCAAAAAATCTGCCATCAACTCCCACGCAAGGTGCCTCTCCCGCTGCCAACAGTGCCAATAACTCAGCTCTTACCCTTGATCAGCTGGATGACCGCCTAAAAAAACAAAGTGAGATGCTCATTCTCAGTTTTCAAACGGAACTAAGCCAACTCCGCAATGAGCTCAACGCAAGAATGAAAGAGATGGAAAGAATGTGGCTTGAAAAAGTAAACAACATCAACGCTACTCTTACTCACGTCGTTGAGCGTGTCGAAAAACTTGAGTCGGATGCTGTAAACTCTGAAGTAGCTATGATTGAGCGTGTCGAAAAACTTGAGTCGGATGCTGTAAACTCTGAAGTAGCTTTGATCAAAGAAGAAGTTTATAGTATGCATAAGCTGGTTGCTGATCTTGACCGGAGAGAAGTTGCAGCTGATGCTGTTCTTTTTGGAGTCCCGGAGAACTGTGAAGAGAACTTATCTCTCTTATTCAACAAGCTTTGCTTCACAATCGGCTGCAGACCTACTCCGCTTAAGAGTGTGTTTCGCGTGAGAAACAATGCACGCAATGCCAAAAGCACTCCAATCATTATGAAGTTCTCTAGCTCGTATGAGAGGGATACTGTTCTCCGATCTGCAGCGGCTTATCGTAGATCTAATGGGAAAAACCTATCGCTGAATGACTTAGGACTCAGCTCTAACACAAGCATTTATTTAAATGAGAGCTTGACTAAGCGCAGCCATCAACTTCTGCAGAGTGCAATCAGACTGAAGCGTCGCAAATTGCTGTTCTCTGCGTATGCGAAGAAGGGGCTCATCTATGTGAAAATGATGGAGAATGGTGAGAGCTTACTAGTTGAAAGCTGTAACCAACTTTCTGCTATTGTTGCGGGTGAGCAGGATGACATTTATCGGAAATGAGCTTTTATGTTAATAATATTTTAGTAATTATAACTTATGCAAAGATTTTTCTGTTTTCTTTCTTATGTATTTTCTCCTCTGTTTATCTCTTAATTTTAGCGAGTTTTGACAGAAAACTCATCTGTTTTTTATTTGATACTATTTTCTTTAATCTCCTTATTATGAATCCAATACCCGTCTTTACTCTACTTAGCCTACCTAATGTTTCTGAGTGCTACCTGCAATTTAATGATTGCATCTAACAACTATTGCAGTGGCGGTAATGAAAACAGTAAAATCTTAATAAATGTTTTATGTAGAAGATATTCGGGCCTTAAAATTGTACATTTTAATGCTAGAAGCTTAAATGCGCATAAGTTAGACTATTTAAAGTTTGTATTTGAAGATTCGTCTGTCGATATCATATGTGTTTCGGAAACATGGTTTTGTTCAGATATTAACAACACTGTGCTTAACATTAATAATTTCAATCTGTTTAGAAATGACAGAACTGACAAAAGAGGAGGTGGAGTTGCAATTTACTGTCGAAAAAACCTGAATGCTGTGATAGTAGGTAAGTCCACTGGTGACACTGCTGAATTTCTAAATCTTTGTGTATCTGACAAAAATACAAAAATCCTTCTGTCGTGTGTTTACAATTCTAACAAATGTAATAGTTTGAATAACTTTTTTTCTGAACTCTCTGATATAGCAATTGACTTCGACTATTTTGTTGTATGTGGGGATTTCAATGTCAATCTGTTATGTAATGATAACATCGCAAAGTCTATGTATGAAAATGTTTCGTCTGTCGGTCTGTCTATTGTGAATGATACGATGCCTACCCGTTTTTCAAATATTAGTAATCCTAGTCTTTTGGATTATTTCATAGTCTCTGATTTATCGTCCGTTCTTTTGTTTGACCAGATTTACTTCATCTCTGACCATGATTTAATCTTTTGTACACTTGACATTCACCTAACTCGTGCCAATTACTCAAAAACTATATCATACCCAGATTTTAAAGCCATAAATTATCATGCCCTCTTCAATGATGTCAGTATAGTGCCCTGGGCCGATATTTGGTTTCTGTCAAGTATTGATGAAAAGGTAGAACTTTTTTCTAATATGCTTAATAATCTTTTTGTTAATCATGTTCCTACTCGTACCATGGTCATAAAAAATGTTTGCTGTCCATGGTTTAATAGTTATGTCAAAAATGCAATAAAAAAACGTAATAAAATGCATAACAAGTGGAAAAAGAATCCATCACAAGAAAATTGGGAGATTTTCAGAGTCGCCAGAAATGCTTCAGTCTTAATAACGAAACAAGCTAAAATGAACTATTGCTCTGCTAAGCTGAATACCGCACTTCCATCTAAAGTGTTGTGGAGAAATCTAAAAAACCTAGGAATTGGAAACAAGCCTACTGCTGACTGTAACGTGGATCCTGACATTCTTAACAATTTTTTCCTCAATAATAATTGTGGTTTAGTAAATCAAATGATTGACGATGTACTGGTTGCACCAAATTTTCAATTTTCTGCCGTAAGGGAAAGTGATGTTAACAAGTCCATAATGAAAGTGAAATCAAATGCTGTTGGTGAGGATGGTATTTCAATAAAATTTTTAAAAATTATTTTACCCCACGTACTGCACTCGCTAACGCATATCATTAATCACTGTTTTACAACGTCTTGTTTCCCTCAATCCTGGAAAATTGCAAAAGTATTGCCTGTTGCCAAAAAATCATCAGCGCTTGAAGCAAACGATTTTAGGCCTATAAGTATTTTGCCCTCCCTGTCGAAAGTGTGCGAAGCTTTAATGGCTGATCAAATTTCAGAATTTCTGAACAGAAATAACTTGCTATCCCCTTTACAATCCGGTTTCCGTGCTGGCCATAGTTGCACAACTGCTACTTTAAAAATATTAGATGATATACGAAAATCCTACGATGAAGACCAAATTACTTTGCTATGCTTGCTGGATTTCTCCAAAGCATTTGACACCGTAAATCATTCATTACTTTGTCAAAAGCTGAAATGCTTCTTTGGTTTTCAAGCTAGTGCCGTAAGCCTTTTAAGAAGCTACTTGTCGGACAGATTTCAGAGAGTTAGAGTAGGTGTGAAGTGTTCTCAATTTAAGTTAGTACGCAGTGGAGTGCCCCAAGGATCTATTCTTGGTCCACTGCTCTTTTCAATGTTTATAAATGACATCTTCTCCATCTGTAGAAATGCGTCCATGCATGGTTATGCGGATGATGTTCAATTGCATCTCTCCCGTAGAACGGGTCTTGTCGAAGACCTATGTTGTAGACTAAATGAGGATCTCTGTAATATTTATAAATGGGCCATTAGTAACGGTCTGCAGCTAAATGCGCTTAAATCATATGTGCTTCCGATTTCAGCATCAAAAATCTTTACTGAAAATATCCCACAGCTGTTTATAAATGATAAAAAACTCAAACTTGTGACAAATGTTGTAAGTCTAGGTTATCACATAAACTCAGTATTAACCTGTGCCGATCATGTGAACAGCATAATACGTAAAATATATTGTGTTTTGAGAAATCTACGAATGTCTGCTGATTTTACACCTGTAGAAACTAGACGTAAACTCGTGATACAGCTAATATTACCAATTGTTACTTACTCGGAACTCGTTTACGGCAAATTAGATTCGCGATCTGAACATAAACTACAGGTAGCATTCAATCATGCAACGAGATATGTCTATGGTATTCGAAAATTTGATCACTTATCGCAGTTCAGGAATGCTATTCTTGGCTGCAGCATAACTAACTACATTAAAGCCAGAAACTGTATTTTTCTCCATAAGCTTATGCATACAAAGACTCCAATGTACCTCTTTGATAAATTGCAATTTTGCCAGTCAACTCGAAGTAAAATGCTTTTAGTGCCTCATTTCAAATTTTTAAACTCAACCAGACTTTTCTTCATTAACGCCGTAAGATTGTGGAATTCCTTACCGAACCACTTAAAATCAATTGATGGAATTGGAAGCTTTAGGCAGGCTATATATAAATATTTTACCTAACCACACGTATTGGAACTATCTCACTACATTAAATTTTATTTTCTTTGTTTTTATTTTTTCCTTTTATTTATTTTTTCTTTCCTTGTCTCTTGCATCTATTCTGAACAATTTTCTATACACCTTTTGTTTTAATATGTTATTTTTAATTGTGTAAGCTAAATAATTAATATGTACTTAAAATAAAACACTTATCCTTATTATTTTTTTTCTTCTTGTTTTATATAGACTCAGAAATAATTTTACTGTAATATTCTAATATTTTACTCCTAAGTTATTACTTTGTATATTAAAAGAACTTGTTCTTATTATACTTAAATCATAAATAAAATTGAATTGAATTGAATTGAATTGAAAATAAAGCCAACTTGTATGGGAGGCAGGCGTGGTTTTCATTTGACTTCGCCAAATATCATAGTGATGGTCGATATTATAAATCAAAGCCTATATGCAAAATTTCAAGACATTTTTTTAATTTGAGCAAATAAAGAGATTTCACTTTTAAAATAAAGCCACTTTGTATGGGAGGTAGGCATGGTTTTCATCCGATTTGGCCCATTTTCGAACTTGATCTTCCTTATTTAAAAATAAACTTATATTTTGAATTTCATCGCGATAGCTTTAAAATTGCGGCTGTAATCGTGTCAACAGACGGACAGACAGACGGACACACGGAAATCGACTCAGGAGATGATGCTGATCAAAACTATATATTTTTCTATACCTGCCACGCCTCCTTCTTGTCGTAACACACGGAATGACAAAGTTAATATACCCCTTACGCAGTAGGCGTTGTGGTATAAAAATACGACAATGAATCATAACTAGCAAAACATGCTGAAAGATGTCATTATGGATGAATGGGGGAAAATCGAATCTGATGTCATAAGTAAAATAGCCTTAGCAATGCAACAACGTTTGAAGGAGGTTATTTTGGCAAAAGGGTTTCATACTAGCTATTGAAAAATGTATTTAATTAATTTTATTTTATGTTCTCTTATGACGTACGGAAAATTTTGTAGGTTTTGTTTTTAAAATGTAATAAAATTATAAGTTTTTAAAATAAAAGTACTGCAAACAAATTTACGCTTATTATTCAATTATGACGACAATATTGAAAGATTCCTTCAAAAATTTATTTTGTGTGAATGTTTTCACATTTCTGTTGATATCTCATGTGTACGGACAATTGTTTGAGACAGTGTATTTAAAATTTAAAATAAAAAGTGAGCGTGGCAGTTTTGTAAGCATGTCCATTTTTTGTGGGAACTCTTCAACAATAATAAGAAGCAAATAGGTGAAGTTTCGTCGTTTTATATAGACTCTCCGATCTTATGCCGAAATATGGCCTTCTGTTGCGGGATTCCCAAACGCCTTAACGACGATTGTAGCTGTAGTTAACTAGCGGAAACTGTCATTTACTATGAAACTGTGCATACAATGACCTATAACGACAACTATCCTGCTACTGGACCACAGTGCACTGATATTTTTGCCGAATTATGCACAAAAGCGTAAACAAAATAGAGAACTGTTATCCAACTGTCGTGTACAGTGGATTACATGCATATAATTTGCTGTAAACTTTAATAGTATTGTTCGAAATGTTAAAGTGCTTAACTCTAGAATACTAACCTATGTAAAATTTACTCACTTCTAACGAGTAATATAACGTATAGTGAACGTTAGGTTAGTATTCTAGGGTTAAAGTTTTTATATATTTTTCCCATCACTGTATGTTCAAACACTTGAAACCTTACCAAATTAGCGACATTTCCATCCCAAATGCTTGCGTGGGGAATGGTATATGAATTAGTGATTTTTTTTTGTTTTTATATTAATAGCATTTTAAAATGTTAACCCAAAAATGTTAATTAAATCTTTATGAGAATCACAGTCAGTAAAGTATGCTCTTTAAACAATTGCCACTGCAGTTGAATTATAAACGAGTATCGATTGCAAAAATGTTAGCCACAGATAAATGCTTCCATTTAACACTTACTTGATTCTCGATTGTCTCATAAACTGTTGAATTTTTCTGGCAGCTTGATTTTGTGTTGATTGTGAATAAGTTCGCCTAAAAGTATGTGTTGCAATAAAAAACACGAGCTGCATAAAATAAAGAAAAAAACTCAATGCATACTTTAAGGGTCCAGATGGACTTGTTTCCTTTGGTGTACTGGGCTGTGAGCCAAGCATATCAAGTTGGTGTTGTTGATCATTTTTATAATGATCGTAATACGAAGACAGACACTGCGAATTATTGCTAGAGTTGTTGTGACTGCTGCTGCTTCTGCTGGCACCTTGCTGCGACTTCTTAAAACGCTTGTGACGACAATACGAACGATAGCCATGTTGAATAACTAAAGCAGCGCTTGTCATCTGCCTATAATAAGCGTACTGTTTATAGCGTCTATAGTAGTTCTGAATAACGATTGCCGCCGAACGTTCTTTATTTTGCTCCTCGAGCTTCTGGCGTCCTTTATAGGAGCGGTAAGCTTTTTGTATGCACTTGGCAGCTTCATACAACTCACGTTGTTCGCTGTCTGTATGTTACAAGTTTTAGTTTTAACAAGGTATAATATAAAATTCCTTAGCCAAAAACCTACCAGTCAAGGTCAAGCGCGAGAAATCTGCTTCGAAGGGACACTGGCTATTACTAGATGCATGCAGGAACTCAGTCAATTGTTTCGTTGATGGCGGTGGACTCGGTGAGTTTACCGAAGGATCGGCGCCAAGTAGCGAATAACTCGCTGGAGATTGTAAAGGACCTGAACTGGCCGGACTCAAGCTGGAACAGGGGGTGCTTACATCATGATAACGATAGCTGTGATCATTGAAATCTAAACTGAAATCACTGTCAAAGTGCGTATTTGGCAATGAGTCAAGTATAGGATCCATGAAACTATCATTTAAGCCAGATGACTCCGAGTTTAGTGTTTCCGTCATTGGACTGCCTAGAACCATCATTTCATCGGCTTCATTCTATCGTTTCAGAAATTGAAAAAAAATTTATATTTGTATTAAAAATGGCACATTTTGGATTTGTTACCTTGATGCGTTCCGGCATAGCTGCAATAATGTGTTCAGCTAGCGTTAGTACTTTAGCATCGGAATCCCCTGCAAAAATAAAAACTTATGAATAATTTTCGTGCTTTTAGTAGCACATATAAAGGCAGACAATAACCGTTTATATTAAATTACGCTACATTTGTAATGAAATCTTGATTGTGTTAGTTTACATCAACAAGCATAGTTTTAGTATTTGTTAGTTATAAAGATACACATTTATTGGAATAGATAGTAATATGAATCCGAAAAATATAATACATGTACGACTACACTCGTGAACACTGAAACTCAAGCATATTTAAAGAATATGTTCCTATTGGTCAAACACAATTATTTTGAAGTAATTCGTACAGAATTATTTTCACTATTTTTTAATGTCATGTTGGGTAAATTCGCTTAGCGACATCATGTTTTGGTAAAAGTTCAACTGAAACAAGCAATTTGACTTAATTTTAGTGTCGAAAATAAGCTTATTGTTGCTATTTGTCCTTGTTGTATATACTCCAACACATTTGCGGCACAATAAAAAATTTATCATATCCATGCAAGCTTGATTTAAATTTATACGACAGCTTAAATTTTGTATTTACAATTTAAAGTTAATCTTTGTCATTTTAAGCCGAAAGTTGAATTGAGTCCATACAAATAGGAACTTATAATGTGAGTGTGAAAATGTTTAAAATAACTATTGCAAATGTTCGCAAAATCAAAAGCTAGATGTTAACAAAACAATACTAACTTATTTACACTGATAAACACGCATTCATATATTCGCCATAGTACACGCACACATACAAACGCAAAGTTAGAACCACAATTACAACAACGACAACAATTAAACATATAATAATGTGTTAGTATTGCTAAAAATTATATTTATTTTTTTTATAAGGAATTGGAAACGCCTTTAACTGACCTACAACGCCATTTGTTTCTATATTTAAAACAACATCGGAGATATCATCATTATTAAGTGTTGATGAGTCATCGTCGTGTTCTTTGTCAGGTAAAGGACTTGAATCGCCTGTGGAAACTTCGCCTAATATATTTAAAAAAATAAAATAAAATTCAAAAGCGAAAAATAAACAAAATAATACAAATTATTTTAAATTAAAAAAATTTTACTTCACGGATTCGGTATATGAAACAAAAATGTGGCAAAATCATATTTAATTTTTTGTTTTTTTTTTTTATTTGTTTGCTCTTAATATGTAAGCACGAAGTTTTTCTTCAAACGTAACGATTCTCAAGTAGTTTTAGATACTTACATAATGCAAAATCCATTTTACGTAGCGGCGACAGCAAGGAATTCGTTGAATTCGTTGTATTGAAATTGTCCAGGGGAGAGTCAACGCCCAGTGAAAAATTTTCATGAACATCAAAGCTGAGACAAAATAAAAATATTATTTTCAAAAAAATTAATTAAAATAAAGTATATATCTATTGTTAAATAAATAATACAGACAAGATTAATATATCCATTCAACCTGAAGAAGTATGCATTGATAAAAATTTAAAGGCTTTTAAAACAATATCTGAAGAAGGAGACATTAAACGAAATTTACAGTCCCTCTTCAATGTTAAAATAATCGAAATAAATTTCAAATACTTAGTAGGGACATAAATACTGTGACAACATGGAACGCATCCATTCCAGTAGAAAAGTTGAACATACTCCGTTATTATTACATGGTTTATAAAATATAACCTGTAAAGCGTTAGTCTGTCCTGGAATTCAAAATTGTTTTATCTTTCCCCATGGAGTGGTCAAATAAAGAGAACCGAAACGCTTTTATAGCACTATTCAAGTGTGAAATGAAAAAAGTTGATATTATCAAAACGCTCCGCCCTCTCGGGCTTGGTCGGATGTTCGTATACCGGTGCATTAAACTGTTTGAGGAATTGGATATATGAAAGATTGCCACCAGTCGAGCCGCACCGGTTCACAGTTCAAACGCCGCAAGTTTTGAATGAATGGCATGCAAAACTCCATGAGTCGAATTATAAAAAGACTTTGGACTTGGGACTTTCAAACGCCGTACCGGACATTTGTTGGCTGCAGCTTTGAAAAAAAAGAGGATGGAAAAATACAAACATCTTTTGGTGAAGCACGCTGATAACTTGCACAGCAAACTCTTGTTTACCGATGAAAATATTTTTACAGTGTAGGAAAAATTTAACAAACAAAATGATAGTGTGTATACCCGGTCATCTAAAGAAGCATCATGTAAGGACCCGACCATCTAAGGACATTTTTTGTTTAAATTTTTAAAAATAGCGTTTCGGATAAAATTTTCTTCAGATTTTAAAAGTGAGTAGATGTAAAATGCGATATTTTTTTAATATGAAGTGATCCAAAAAAACAGAAGTTGTTTGCTCGACCATTTTTAAAAAGTTGATATTTTTATTAAAAGTTGTCCAATGAGTTTGGATCTCAGAACTCCTTCAAAAAAATGTTTTTTGCTCTACTTTCAAAATGGCCACCATATTTTCTTTGCTATCTACAGCGATATAGGCGTTTGTGGTAACTTATATTACTCAGCTCCTATTATACTTAGAATGTTGAATTAAAAATCATAATATAAACACACTTTGGCCTTTAATCTGACATATAAAAAATGCTTATGAAATAATTTTTTCGTATTAAAAAAATTATTACATTTTTTTGTTGAAACTGTGATATTTTGCAACTTTAAAAATTTTTTTTTTATAGAAAGCAGTGAGTTGCAGTCAAAGTTTTCTTTCGAGAGTGCATTTTAATATGTTGTTTAAACATAAATTTTGTTAACATTCTGACTCATCAACTTTTTTGTTTACAGCCTCTTAAAAATTTGAATTTTGAGAAATTTTCTGAATTTTGCTGACTTTGGGGTCAAATATCTCTGGTGGGCACGGGTTAAAAAATTTGAAATTTATTCACAATAAAGTACATAATGGGCGTCTAGACTCCCACGTTTCATCCTTAGATGATAGACCTTGACACCGCCATTAATAACAACAACGAAGTCAGCCTAGAGATAAAGCGAAGAACAATATTTGCTAATAGGTCAGTAAGCAACTAAGTTCCAGAGCCCTCTCTCGATCGACAAAACTAACACTCTACAAGACGCTCGTTCTACCTGTGCTTCTTTATGGCGCTGCGGCATGGGTAGTTTCGCAAACTGACGCAGCTGCTCTGGGGGTGTTCGAAAGAAAAGTTCTTCGCAAAATCTTCGGTCCTGTTCGAGTCGGCGATGACTATCGCATCCGAATGAACCACGAGCTGTATGAGCTCTACGATGACATTGACGTAGTTCGGCGTATAACTGTGCAGCGACTATGCTGGCTGGGTCATGTCCATCGTATGAACGATGAAGCTCCAGCGAAAAAGGTGCTCGAAGCGAGGGTTGCTGGTCAACGGCGACGAGGGAGACCATGCCTCCGATGGATGGACCAGGCTGAGGAAGCCCTAACCGCACTTGGTATTGGAGAGGGCACAAGCAAAGCAGAGGCGCCTGGCGAGAGCTGATGAAGTCCGAACACGGGTTATGGCCACCTAGGTAAGTAAGTAATTTATTTTATCATCTTCAAAATAATCATCATCGGAGGCGATACACATATGCCAACGTTTTTTCCATTCTTAAAAGCACTTGTAGGCCGATTTTGGAATGGACTTTCGTTCTTTCTGTGAATTCTCTTTGTCGACTTGAATCGTCTCAAAATGTTTTTCACGAAGCGACAATTTGAGTTTGGAGAATAGGAAAAATATATCTTGTTGAACGATATTGACATTATTTTTTGTTAAATAATCGCGGAAAATGATTGATGTGCGAGCTGCTGCATTATTGTAGTGCAAAAACATGAATAATTCTGGCCTATTTCGCCGAATATTCTCTCCCAAATGCTTTAAAACACTCAAGTAATATTGGGTGTTGGCGGATTGACCTAGCGGAAGAGATTCCGTTTGCACGACACCTTGAGAATCAAAGAAGGTCAACATCAGCTTGATTTTTTAATGACTTTGTCATGGTTTTTCGGGTTTCGGCCCATCTGGATAGCGCCACGCTGCAGACTGTTGAGCTGTTAAGATAGCAGATAAAAACATCTAATTTTATTTTATACTCATGAATATTTACGGCTGATTTAAATTTAATACAAATTTGCATTAAAAATTTCCAAAAAGTTTTTGAACTTTATCTTAAAACAGAAACTCCCTTTTGCAACTCCCGGGAGAAAAAGTTTCATGATTGGTGTGATTGTTCATAAAAAGCTTCTCCTGACCGACAGTTTTTTGAAACTCTCTTTGAAGGGAGTTCAGCAATTTTGGCACAAGTCACGGTGCAACCCGTCGCATGCCTAAAACATCATATAATGTAGTGTGCGCCGATCCAGTTGATATATCAAAATCGTCAGCTATTTTTCGCACGGTTACACGACGATTTTCGAGCACAATTTCCTTTGACATTTTCGTCGTTTATTGATGTTTCTGGACGAGAAAAGTGATGCAAGTTGTCAACTGATGTACGACCCTCTTTAAACAATTTGTACCACTCAAATGCCTGCGTACGTGATAGTGCAGACTCCCCATAGGTTTTCTGCAACATTTTCAATGCATATAGACAAGAAATTTCTTTGGTAAAACACACCTTCAAACACACTCTTTGCTCAACTTTTTTCCACATTATGAAATTCACAGGTCAGACTCGAGGTAAACTTGGTTACAAAGCAATAAAAAAGAAACTACGTGATAGATTGCGCTAAAAATTAACGCCTAAGCCTATAACAGTTTTACCAGAACTCAAAAAAAAAAATCATTAACTTTATGACAACTGTTGTTGATTCAATTTTGAATAGAAGGTTTATACAAAATATTTAAATACCCTCAATATTTTAAGCAAAAAGTATTAATTACTTTCAGTTTGAGTAAATAAAAGTGCATTTTAAATTATTATCAAAACAATTTAATAAACCTTTGTAAACGCGAAATGTCCTTTAGCGACTTTCCGGGCTTTGTACGTATGTCCATGTTGATACCACTATCGACAGATGATCGTTTCGAGAAGCGACTGTAATTTGGTGGACTTTGATTGCTATATATAAAATTAAGCATTAAAAGTAAATTATTGTTTCGTAAAACCTGTATGTTTATTTACCTAGTCACAGGTACGGGTCTTAGAAATACGCCATCATGGCTGCGTGGCACATCTAATATAGCTTCCTGAGCAGCAAATATGTTATCGCTCAGTTTGTCATCGAATAAATCATCAATCGAATTACGTTCAATCTTTTGTGTTTTTCTGCCAACCAACTGCAATAAAGTAAATTTGGAATTAATTTCATAGCAAGTTAAAAAAAATTAAAAACATACATCGTATTTATGTAGATTCAATGCTAAGCTACTCAATGACGATTTGTTGCACTTTTTATTGCGCTCATACTCCAGGCGGTAAACTTCAGCTAACAGTTTTTTATGACTATAAAGAGCAAATTACAAGCAAATTAGAACCACAAATAAACTGAAAAAAGGTTATCGAAACTCTACCCTCTCACGCTAGCTACATCCAATGGTGTCTGCTGGCTGTAGTTTTTGATTTTCATTGCATTCTGATTCCATTTGTAGAGAATCAGCACTGTCTCAATATGACCGCGCGCACATGCCCAAGTCTAAAATATATGAATAAGTTTGTATAGCGTACATTTTGTGTGGCTGGTTACAATATACCATTGGAGTATAGCCGTAGACATCCTGGCTGAGTGCATCGATTTCGGTTTCCAGTATAAAGTTCGGATTCTCTGCACGCCAGTTGAGCATTGCGCAAACCAGCTTCGTGTAGCCAAGAGCAGCAGCCAAGTGCAGCAAGCTCATGCCTTTAAAGCCACTTGTCCAAGTACTCGATAAGTTGGGGCGCCAAATGCCTTTCATCAGCTGGTGACAATAATTGACAAGTTTTTCCTCAAAGTTTGCTTGTGAGAAAAGAGATTGTTGTTCACTCTGAAAAGATAAAGATAAATTATTCTCTATTTCTGAACAAAAGAGATGTGTTTTTAGCTAATCACCGATTCTGTTTTGATTTGCATTTTTTCATCAATGGAGGACAGACGATTTAACAGTGTGAACTTATATAGGCAATCACTTGAGGTAACATCAAAAGGCGCCTCTGAGCATGGCATTAACTTATACTCGAACATGACCGAATTGGATACCACATAACCGTCACAAGACACCTGCAGTGTGGCAAAACCTACCTCATGAGCCGGACAGTAACAACGCAAAACACCTTCCTGTACAAGTATCGTTGGCACAGGCAGCGAATCAAAAAGCACTGTATACGAGGTAGTCATATTGGTCCAGGGACCGGCGACAAGCACTTTAACACCACCTTCTGGATAGGACCATTCCGGACTAAAGTCACATATATTAAGCAATTTTCTAGTGCAATTCGACATCTTTTCATTATTCTCATATACAAAGGGTGCTAAATGTGGATGTTCAGCTGCACTTGTACTCTCACTTGAACTGTTGTTATTGTTTTGTTGTAGCCCATGTAGTTGCACGCCAGCATGTTCCAAACTTGCATGCGACAGCGCCTGCTTGTCGTCTAGATCTAAATCGGGAAACTCTACCAACATGTCAAAAGCATCCAGATTAACAAAAACATCATCTGTTTCATCATCATGCTCGCATGTGCCGTTCTGCAAAGTAAGCGCATCACTTGCAATAGTACTATCGGTGCAGTTATTTGTCATGAATTCCAAGGGGTGGACCATAGAGGCAGACTCAACTGTAGTTTGTTTGATACTCTGTGCAACCGTGTCAAAGGGAAGATTTGCTATGAGTGTACGTTGTATATCCTCCTGGGAAAGATCAAGCGTTTCATTGAAGAATCCTAACGTATCATGTAGTTCATGCACTGTGGCAGTATGTTGATCATTAGAACCACTTGCGCCAGAATCACCAATGTTTGTATCCATCGATTCAAAATCGATAGTCGTATGAGAGCTATTGTCCAAGTCATGGTTGCTTGTTGTTTCTATTTCTTCTATTGTAGAAATTGAGTTATCTTGGGAAGCACTAAGTGTGTGACAACCATTTGAATTGTTTTTGTTGCTACTATTGTACTCTGAAGTATTGCTATTGGAAGAAACGTTCGAATGTTGATGTATGTTGCTACCACTATTGGAGTTGCCATCGATTGTGGATATCTGAAGATAGATTGCAAAAATTAAAAGAATATATAATACTTGAAATAATGCACACTGAGGAGGAAATTTGACTTAATAAATTAAATTGTAAATTTATAACAAACTAGTTTATTTGTTACTTGGTTTTAGTTAGGATATATTCAATGCTTCATAAAGTCTTAATATTAATATTACATTAAGGATGTTTAATCTTTCTTTATGTTTGAAAATACTTTTTCAATAATATTTGAATTATTTCTGATGGAAGGCTTCATTTCTTAATATTCCCAAAAATATTATTTTTAAATAAAATATACCGTCTCATAATAACTTAATAACGTAAACGCAAAAATCAAAATTTTACGGCTGACGCACTTTTTTGTAACAGATTTTATTTTGTAACACCATTTGTACCATTTGTATTTGTATTAGTTCGGCGTTAAAAAAATCAAATTCAAGAAAGTGTCGGTTACGTCAACTTAACGATTATGTATAACTAAAAATAACATAATAGTTTTTTCAGCGATTCTTCTCTTTAGAGAATTTTTGAGAAATGGAAGCATTAAATCTTTTTTAAAGGAATGGTTCATAGATTGATCAAAGTTGTTTTGACAAAGGTTGCCTCCAAATTATTCTTAATACCAAATACTAAACCAAACACTTAAAATTTTACTGATTGAGTAATGAACTCAATAAGTATATATAATAAATCGGGGATTGGCCAAAGGGGACCACAGTGGGTCTCTTTTCGTCCATTGGACAAAGGATGCTACCGCTCGGAGCCCTCATACGTGAGCATGCTCCTTACATAAGCATCCTTTGTCACCTCAAGCATATCCTTGTAGGTCAGTTGACCAATCTCAGCTTCGCCAATAAGCGGACGTCCCAGAATGGTCAATATTATGTTTGCCAGCGCCGGACACTGGCACAGAATGTGTGCTGCTGTTTCCGGCTCCTTTAGGCATAACCTAATCGCATCGTTCTCGGTCAGAGTCAGCTTTCTGAGATGGTACATATAGGGACCGTGCCCTGTCACCAGTGCTGTAAGCCAGCTTAAAGTCCTTCGATTGTATGGGATAACTTTTGCTGACTCACTACGAGACCACTACACAGCCGCCTTCGATTGCCTGCAATTAACAGTTTCTTCTCACCTTGTATTCCATTGCTTAATAAGCCTGCCACCATGTTGTCGTCTATGGCGATACGTGGTTCTGGTGCAGAACCTTCTTCTGCTGATCCTTTTCTCGCTAAAGAATCAGCATTTTCATTCTGTTCTATGCCGAATGTTCTCTCACCCACATAAGTATGAGCTCATTTGTCTGAGCGCACCTATTGAGTTTGGTAAGAAATTCTACGGCCAACCCGGAAGTGATATCTGTACGTTGCATGCACCTAATCACCGATTGATTGTCAAGGGCAATGACAATTTTCTTTCCATTGGTCCGGTCATCTATCAGGTGGTCCAGTGCATGCACCAAACTAAGCATTTCCGTATACAGACACAAACCTCCCTAACCTCAGTACACAGGATAGACTCAACTCTACTGAGTAAACGCCTGCCTCGGATCTGCAATTCATCAGAGAGCTGTCTGTAAATATACTGATATCGTTACCAGCGATTTCTTCACAGACGACTCCATCTGTTATAAGAGTTTTATAACATTTTTCTGTTATCCTTACTCTCTGCCTTCCGTCCATAGGCATACCCGTTTCCCTGACATCTCTCTGTACAATATCAAGGATGCGTACATGATTATGTAGGGCCGCTGATCCATGCCACGTAGTATTTCGCAACATCCCGAGGTCTGTTAGCGCCGCCGTTTTCTTCGTTTTTAAATGCAAAGGCAGCATACCTAACAGAACCTCCATTGCGCTTGTTGGAGTGGTGCGTATTGCACCTGTTATTCCAACACACGCCAGCCGTTGGACTCTGCCCAGTCTATTTTTAATAGTTTTTTGGCTGACTTTTGTCCACCAAATCACCAAAGCATACGTGATGAATCATAGTGTAGACCCATTTCATACACTCTGGGCTTAGCCTCCATTTGAGACCACAAACGCGTCTACACTGAAACAAAACCCTCTTGGCTCTTTGAATCCTATCTTCTACATGCTCGTTCCAGTTCAGTTTGCCATCAAGGGCTACCTCTAAATATTTAACATTCGTGAACATGTTGATTTCAGCTCCAAAAAGTCTGAGTGGTTCTCTCCTCAGACCTGCCCACTTTCTAGTAAAGAGAATATTGTCTTATTTGATTGCGTTTACGGTAAGGCCTTGTTCTCGACACCACTCCTTCACTATTCGGAGTGATCCCTTCATGATGTCAGATATGGTGTCAATGAACTTACTACAGACCACCAACGCAATGTCATCTACATACCCTATCGTGTGTATGCCCGATTCATCCAGTCTAACCAGTAGTGAGTCCACAGTTATGTTCCACAGGGTTGGCGATAACACCCCGCCCTGGGGACATTCTCTACTTACTCTACCTCTTAACGTGTATTAAAAATTATAAATTTTGTTTTTCCAAAAATCAATTTTTTTTAAAAAGGAAAATTTCAAGTTTAAAATTTAAAAATCTCTTTTGTATTATTTTTCCATAATTTCTACACCCTATGGGAGGGGTTTGAAGCCTGAAAGGAAGGCCCTGGTTCCTTGTTTTTCGACTGAATATTGAAAAATTTTATTAAATCAGACTAGATGCCAAAAATGGTGCTTAAAATGCATACAGGGTGAGTCGGATAGCGAGGTCAATCTGAAAGGTGGTAATTTCTTGAGTCGAGACAAGAAAAAATCGCATGAAATGGGGGTCTATTCTCATCCCCCTTCTAGTTAAAAGAAAAAGTATGCAAAAAAAAAATAAATAACTTCGAAAATACGATAGGCACGTAACACTAAAGAACAGTTTTGAAAACACAATTAATTTCAAAAACAAAAAAGTTATTAAAAGTTTTTTTGTACGCTTTTTGTAAAATAATTTTTTTTTACAAAAAATTTTAGTTCAAATGCGATTTTCTCCAAATTTTATTCTAATTTTATTTTTTTTTTTTACAACTGTTTTGTACTCCAAAGTTTTCTCTAAAATTGCCTCATAAAAAGTTTTAAACTCTGATCAACAGATCATATCGCACACTATCTACAAAAAAGACACAAATCAATATTTTGAAATTTTCAGAAGCAAAAACGATTTTTTTTTCAAGGGACTCCATACAAAACTAAGAGACAAAATGATTTTTTTTTTTTATTTAAGAGTGAGAAGATGAGTGAATAATTTTGATAGTTGATGGAGGTAATCACTACAAATAGTTTAACATTACTAAGTAAAAATTTGTAAATTTTGAGTTGTCTGTTTTGTAGATAGATATGCGATATCATTTAGTGCCTTCCATACGATTTGTTTTTTTCTTCTCTCGATCCAAGAAATCAACAGCTTTCGGATTGACCTCGCTATTCGGCTCACCCTATATTGTCATCTTTTTCGCGGAAATCTAAAAATTCCAAATAGTCTTCAACACATTTAACGTTTCAAATATTACGTCAATCTGTTTCGGTGCTTAAGCGTGATTAACTGATAAAAAAAAAAAACAAACAAACAGACAACTAATCAATCAATATTATACATCAGTTGATAGACGGTCTTGACGTAAATCAGATATGACAACGCATCACTTTTATGCATAAGTACGAATCATTAATAACATTAAGTTAATTAAATAATTTACTTTCACAAAATACGCACCTCAGTTTTTGGAAAATCATTGCCAACATCAGTTTGACTATCGTTTGGACTAACCAGATTCTCTGTTTTGATCATTGATATTTTTGTTATTGTTGTTGATGATGCTGGCGATAATAATGATTGTTTAGGATTGATGACATTATCATCAATAATCGGTGATGCAATTGAGTGAGATGATGAAGATGTTGCTGCTATTGGAGAGGAATTGGAAGAAGATGAGGTGCAGGATGTTTGCATAACATTGCTGCTCTGGAGCTGAAGTGGATTGTTGATGTTTCCATTAACCGGCGTTGAGGGTTGATGTTCAGGAGACATGCACATGGGTTGCACATTAGAGGTGGATGATGCTGCTGCATGTTCATGCTGTGCTTTCGTTGTTGTTTGTGTTTGTTGTTGTTGTTGTTGCATTTTATAGAGTTCTTGTTGCTGTACAGTGGAAGTATTAGTGCTAATGGAAGTGTTATAGGTGTAATTGTTGTTGTTGTTACTGCTGTTATTATTTATTGCATTTGAATTGTGTTGCTCTCGCTGTTGTTGTTGTTGTTGTTGTTGAGGTGACATTGTTATTTGGTTGCTGTTGCGGTTAATTTTATTGATATTATTATTATTTGAATTTGTAGGAATGTGGTTTTGATTTCCAATTAGTTCACTGGCCACACCTCCTACTTCAGCAGTTGTTGTTGTTGTTGTTGCTGCTGCTACTACTGTTGCTGCAGAAGTATGTGTTGCTGTTATTGTTGTCTTGGCTATTTGCAAGCGATTATTATTTATTAGTTGTGAATTATTATTATTATTGTTATGATTGGCTACGAATCGTTGTAAATTTATTTGATTATTTTGATTGTTTGCTGCCAGTGTTGCTTGATTGAAATTTGTCGGATTTTGTTGTTGCTGCTGCTGCTGTAGCTGTTGTTGTTGTTGTTGTTGTTGATGCTGTATTATTAGATTATTTCTATTGACCATTAATTGATGATGGGGTGTGGCATGATTATTGTTGCTGTTATTTTGATTATGCTGTCTATAGGGCTGTTGCTGCTGATAACTTGTTGTATGATGTTGCTGATGTTCGTTGTGTTGCGGCTGAATAATTTGAAATTTAATTGCTGTTTCCTGAGGCAATTGTTGATGTTGTTGTTGTTGCTGATAATGATGATTATCCATAATTGTATCCCGACGACGCTCAGGCCAACGAGAATATAGCTTAAAAAATATAGTTTTTATAAAAAATGTTATAAAAAAGGCAAAAAACTGTTTTTGTTATAAAAGCAGCCAAGACCAACTCACCTTTGGCCCAATGACCACATTAGGTGTGGATGTCGTTGCATGATTGTAACTATCGCTGATATTTGCTCGTTTTTCCGAAACACTCTTCAATAGACCGGTGCGTCGCATCACCGGATGTGAGCAGGATTTGCCATCTATACACGTTGAATCGGCGCAACCACAATCCAATTGTTTGACCAAAGCAGCTTGACGGGAAAGACGCTGCTTTTCCATAAGCTGACAAACTATAGACTCAACCGTTTCAGCGGTCTTTAAAAGTAACAGGAAAATAACATGAAGCAAATAAAAAACAAAGTAGTCAGCAATTTCAAATTTACCGAAATTTCTATATCATTGCCAGAATCTGAATCATCATCTGAGGTAACACTTGACACTGTTATAGCAATAGAAATAAACATTTATTCATCATTTTCAATCTGCTTATAAGCATCAACTTACACATTGGCTTTAGCTGACTAACCAATTCTTCCTTTGTCCATTCTTTCTTATCCCCCCAAAGAGTTATGCTAGGCGCTATAACTGCCATTTTGTTATCATCCGGATAGGGTACATTTAAGTAATGCACCAGCACGATATCTGGATTCTTTATTGTTTTGGTGGGTTTAAAATATAAATACATACAAACAAGATAAAAAAAAAAGTAATAAAGTTTTATTTTGATTGAATATCTAAGCTGTTGTTTTTGTACCTGTAATAGCCAGTAGCATCTGCGATGAAATGTTGGCAAAATGGCTGAGTGAACATAACATCCATAGATGCACTAGAAATAGAGAGAGAGAGAAAGAGAGAGTGAGCAAACAGATTTGATGTTGAGCAGTAAATTCTGAAAACATGTTTAGTTAAAAAGAAAAAAAACAAGAATACATGTTAAATTCTTCATTAAAAACGGCTTTTTTTTTCTTTATACCACAAAAATTACTAAACTCTTATTTAGCAAATCAGTTTATTAGGGACTTCTTTGCGGCATTATATGTAAATAAGTCCCATTTAATAAGTTTGATGAGAAATAAAAATGATTTCTATAATATGGCAATGGTTCTGTTAAATTTTTTGCCTCTTTCTTAATATTTCACGCGTCCCTTTGACTGAGTTTTTGTGAATTATGCTGTTTAACCAAAGTTGCTCGTATAACGCTTTAATTGTACTTTCATGACCGGAAATTTTTTTCTTAGTAACTTTCCCGTAGTACATATGTACTTGAGGTGTAGCTACAACGGGAGAAAAAGAAAAAAACCTAGTGATCATACAAGTTGACTTTAGTGAAGAAAAAAATGCACTGTCTTAAAAAACTTGTGTGTAATAACAAAAGTTTTTGTACAAATTAAACATAGTTTTAGAATAAAAACATCGATTACTTTATAAAAGAAAAATTATTAAGGGGGGAGTAAGGGTTTGCACTTTTGAAAAATCAATATTTTTTTTTTTCTTTTTTTATACTTAAACATCTGAAGAACATAGTCCTTAAATTTAAAGCCAATTAGAGAAAAACTCTCGAAGTTATTGACTAATTAATCCTTTTCCCTCTAACACTGTAGCTCTGACAGCTGCACTGTAAATGCGTTTTTCTCAAAACCACTTTTTAATAGTCCGTGTTCACTGCCATTTAAAAACTACATTACTTATTTATTTCAAATTTGGCACACATTTTTCTACAGTGGCGAGCACATGTGAATACATTTTGATCCCATTTGACTTTGAATAATTGTGAAACACTCGAAAATGCAGCAATCCCTAACAAATTTTTTAATTAACTTTTTATTAATCGCAAATTTAGAAAAATTTTAAAATGAAGAGCATAAAAATTCGTATAATTCAAATAATGATAAACTCATTGTATCCACTTTTGCACGTTTTAGTTTTTTCAATCTGGCAATACTATTTTATGAGTCAAAACAAATTAAATTTTTACCGTTAATTCAATTATTGTGAAATTCATCAAAACAGATATATGCGTAAAAGTTTGATTTATTCAGTAGCTTGTTTAAGTTATTTGTGTTGAGAATATTAACCCTTTAGTGAAAATAAGGAATATACTTGAAAAATTGGAGAATCAAATTGTTGAAATGCCAAAAAACAGTGTTTCAAGCCGGAGAATTGGTAAATCGTCACCGAACAGTGCGTCAAGTAAGAAAAAGGCGCAATATAATTGCTCCTGACGCCAAACAATCGCGACCAAGATTGCTTACCAATAGGAATGCTCGAGCTATGGAGCGGCTTATGACGAACAAGCAAGTGACAACACCAAAATAAGCTGCAGCCGCCTTAAACAAACCCGCAAGTGAGTGGACTACACGCAGAGCGCTTCGGAGAATTGGATTGATATCAGCTGTTAACTCTTTCAGGTTTGGTGGTTAGTTATCTAACCACTTACTGTTGCTTGTTTAAAACTTGTTTTCGTGCCACCTATTGACAAATTATTAAACAATTACATTTTTAAAGACATCGTTGATCATTTGTTGCGAAACTTTGTCACTAGGGTGCACTGGTTATATTTATATCTTTATTTAAACTCGGGGCATCCCCTTGATTTTTTAACAGGACGGTTGTGATTGAAATAAAGAAGCATAGAGTGTTCATTATTTAACGAAATCAGTGGTGTTTAGTTATTTAGTACTTGTTTTTTTGTTTTGTGATAACATATATATGTAAAAAGAGCATAATATACAAAAAATAACGTAAGTAATATGGTGGTATGATTACTAACCACTGTGACTATAGTACATTTAAAATAATCTGTTTTCCCACATAATTTTGTGTTGTGTATATAATTAGAATGCCGCGCATACTCCATGAACAAGACATCGTAGATATTTTGTTTGAAGATATACCTTCTGATGGTGAAAGTGTGTGTAGTTTCGAATCAGACGAAGAAAGAAATCATGACCAAGAAACTGATCTGACGGTACTCGGTGATATACCTTCAGGACCGCAGCCAAAACTTGATGATTATTTTGACTCGGATGATGATATACCTTTATCAAATTTGTTTACTACTTCTGCTAACCACTTACCTACTATGAGCTCCGCAGTGGTGCAACCAAAGTGGAAAAAAAATTTCAGAATGGAAGAGCCGTGTGAATATACAGGAGGCGGAGGTGTTCCAGATGATATAGTAGAAGTAGAGAATATAACACCAACAAAACTATTTCGTTTATTTTGGACAGCAAACTTAGTTGAAACAATCTGCTTTCAAACAAATCTATATGCTACGCAGAAAGGAGCACCTTTTACACCCACTACACCTGAAGAAATTGAAGTTTTTCTTGCTTTGAATTTAGTGATGGGTATAAAAAAATCGCCCAGCTATAAAGATTACTGGTCTTCTGCCCCTGATATGAAGGACGTATACATATCTTCCTTTATGTCACTCAACCGCTTTGGATGGCATCTGAATCATTTACATTTGAATGACAATATCCTAATGCCCAAAAAAACAGATGATAATTACTACAAATTTTATAAGATAAGACCTATGCTAGATGCACTAAAAATAAATTTTAAAAAAAATTATCACGCACCAGAAAAAGTGGCTATAGATGAGAGCATGATAAAGTTCAAGGGTAGAAATTCCATCAAACAATATATGCCAAAGAAACCAATCAAAAGGGGATATAAAGTTTGGATGATGTGTGCTGAGTCCGGATATTGTTTAGATTTCGAAATATATACTGGAAAGGATGGTAAGAAGATACAAACTGATATAGGAGGAAAAGTTGTTCGAAAATTTTGCATGAATTTGAAATCAAAAAATCATAAAGTATTTTTTGATAACTATTTCAATAGCTATCCTTTGCAAGTAGACTTGTATAAGGACAATATATTGGCCTGTGGCACTGTCAACTCAAATCGCAAATTTCTACCACAGCTGAAAGAGGACAAACATCTAAAACGATGAGAACATGATTACAGGGTCAGTGATGAGAATGTGGCTTTTCTAAAATGGAAGGATAAAAGATCAGTTTTTAATCTCACCAATAACATAGATCCAACTCAGGCAGGTGTTGTTACTCGCAGAGAACGCAATGGAGAGCTAAATGAAATGAATTGTCCTGAAGCTGTCATACAATATAACAAATGTATGAACTATGTTGATAAATTTGATCAGCTGAAAAGCACTTATGCCATTGACCGAAAATCCCGCAAATGGTGGCATCGAATTTTTTTTCATTTTCTGGACTGCGCCGTCATAAACTCTTATATTACATATAAAGAGCTTCAGAAAATACACCACCCAGAACTTGATCAGCTCAGTGCCAAAGACTTTCGAAGAATTGTTTACATTGGGATCCTAGCTCCAGTTCAGTCGAAAAAACCCAAATCAAGCACTAGGCGCTCAACTTCGGAACCCTCTTTTCCGCTACCGGTACAAATAAAGAAACACAAACCATCAGTACCAAGAGAATTGCGTCTGGAAAGCAGTATGCATCAGCCAGAGCGATCTACATCACGAAGATGTGCAAAATGCAGCACCAAAAAGAATCCGGTGCGTACTATATGGCAATGCAAAACCTGCAAAGTTCCTCTTTGCATACGCATAAATAATACATGTTTCTCCGATTTTCATCAGAATTAATTTTTTGTTATAAAATTTGGCAGCGGATACTACACTTTATTGAATACTTTTTATGCCAAACGTCACGGTGGTTACTTAACTAACCACCCTATTCCACAAAAGCCTGAAGCGCAAATTAATTTTTTTCTTTTTTTTTTTTATGATAAATAAACCTTAATCAAACTAAAAATGCAGTTGTTTTATTAATAAAGTAATATATGTAAAACTGTGGCTGAAAGAGTTAAACAACAGAAGCCAGCACTTTCAAAAAACAATTTTGCGGCGCACCTAAGGTTTTGAAAGCAACACAAGAATTGGAGCGCAGATAAATGGCAAAGGATAATATGGTCGGACAAGACCAAAATTAACCGCTTTCAGTCAGATGGAAAGCAGTACAACTGGCACCGCCCATACGAAACACTACAAAAGCATCAAGTTAAAGAAACCATGAAGCATGGAGGAGGTAGCTTGATGGTGTGGGGGTGCTTCATTTGTGGGAATATTGGACCGTTGGTAAACATTAATGGCATAATGGGAAAAAAGTAGATTATCTTCGTATTATAGAGAAAAAAATCTATCAGACTTTGTGAACAAAAGTGCTTATCCAGAGGAAGATGAAATTTTTGAACAGGATGGGCACCCAAAGCACACTGCTAAGATTGTTAAAAATTGGCCCAATAACCAAAAATTTGAAAAAATACAGTGGCCGGCTCAAAGCTCAGATCTGAACGCTATCGAAAATGTATGGACTTTGTTAAAAAAATCATTAGCGGTAAATCATTACGGTATGAAGATCCTCCAAAACAACTTAGACGAGCGTTGGTCCAGGGTTCAAACCGAGTGGGACAATATTCCGCACCAACTAACAAAGCAGCGTAATTAAAGCCAAGGGTTTTTGGACAAAATATTAAAATAATTACTTTTAAGAATTCATTTTATAACGTGCAAAAGTGTTACATAGCGTTTTTTTCACTATTTGAATTATACGCTTTTTTACGCTTTTAATTTTTAAATTTTTTTTATATTTTTGCGGTTAATAAAGAGTTAACTAAAAAAAATTTCGTTGCGATTGCTGTATTTTATGT
Organism: Coremacera marginata; assembly: GCA_914767935.1. NCBI lineage: Eukaryota > Metazoa > Arthropoda > Insecta > Diptera > Sciomyzidae > Coremacera > Coremacera marginata. Next base: position 189,499,597 of record OU612044.1, on the reverse strand, counting down.
GATTACATGTATCCACATGTGCTCGCCACTGTACATACAAAATACCTCCCCCCAACAAGTTTTACAATTTTTTAAGTTTCACAAGTCTTACAATTAAGGAGGTTTTCCACTTAAAAAACGGCAGAAATTTTGGTGAAAAATAGCAATTTTTTTTTCTTCAAAATTAAATTTTTATGGAGAGGATTTGATGATATTTCGACTAAATTTTATAGTTCTTTGATTTCAGATAATTTCCAGCTGAGATACAGTGAACTGCTGAAATCGTTTTTCAAAGACGTTCTTGGAAAAGCTTTGTCACCGGATTGTTTTTCTATAGTTTTAAATAAGTAAAATAATTTCAGAATGTTTTTAAACTGATACTACATATTTTACAAAAGGTTGAAATGAATTTGCTCTACACATAATTCTAAAAAAATTCGCAAAAAAAGTGTTTTTCCACGTTGACATCCTTACTCCCTCCTTAAATATAAAAGCCTAAAATGTCAATATTTAGCAAATTATTGTAAGAGAACAATTTGAGAAGTCAGTGACTTTAAGAATTTCTAGCGTAAACTTTACACTTTACAGTAACTTTAAACGCAACACTGGTCCTGTTTACTACCATCTGTTAATAGACTACTGTCAAATTTTGAGCAAACTGCATAGGAAAGTGAATTCCGTGTGCTCATCAAGCATTATTTTTGGCGTAAAAAAAAAACGAAAAAAATAAGAGACAAATTTTAACTTATATTTTTGTTCAAAAATTTTCTTTATTTCTCATTTTTTCTCTATTTTTTCTCAAACTATATTGTTTGATAAATTTAATTTACTTTGTATTTGCATATTTCTTAAACCAAAAAAACGAGGAAAGGTCCGCTCGCATACCGCTAGGTACACAGACGTGCACCCTAAAAAATATTTCATTGCTCTCGTCCACGAGCGCGTAAGTTTTGGTGAGACTTTGAAATGAAGTCTCATTACGTGTGCCTACCAAAATGTACACGCTCGTGGACGAGAAGAAGAAAGAAACGAGCAACAATACTTTTTGATATGAAAAAATGTATTGCTTATTGTGTCCCACACGAACGAGAGTACTTCTTTCTGATTACATAAACATGCGGTTAATGCTCATGAGACAGCTCGTGAGCCGCTCACGGAAATAAAAGGGAGGAGGAATGAAATCTGAGCAGTTAAGAGACAAATTCAGCTGCCAGTGAAATCCATTGCAACTTTTATGATTTTTGTAGACTGTGAACAAAGATATAGGTTCCACGTGGATTATATATGGTAATAGTTGGGTCATTTTAACATTTTTAGGTTCTGTGAACTCCTAGGACAAAAATCTTGAATTTTTGACAAATATTTTCTATTTAGAGAAATAGGTTTCAATTGAGGTATTTTTGGAACTTGTGGGACTGTGGGACACTGGGACTTTTTGGCTTTAGTGGACTGCTTGAATAAAATTTTCTCGACAAATAGGTTTACTCGGGTTATTGGAACTGTATTGGGTTTAATGGACTCCTTGGACTAAAATCTGGGTTTTATTTTTGTCAAATACGTACCAATTGGACAGAGTCACTATTTTTGAAACTAGTGGGTCATTGGAAATTTTTAGGTTTAGTGAACTCTTCGAATTAATCTTTTTCTTGATAAATAGGTTCCACTTAATAAATTGAATTCCACTTTTAATAATTTTGCACTGTTGAGTCATTTGAACTTTTTTATGCTTTTTGGATTTCTTGGACAATAATTTTTTCTGAAATAGGACTTGACGAATAGGTTCCACTTACACTATTTTTGGAACTAGTTGAGTGATTGGAACTTTTTTGGTTTAAGTGAACTCCTTGAACACAAATATTGAATTTTTGACAAATAGGTTCCACTTGTAATATTTTTGGAAATAATTGGGACATTTTAATGAGATAAGTGACCTTCTTGGACAAAAATCATAATTTTTTTTAAACTATTACCCAACTTGTTCTAAAAGCGCAAATGGATCCTATTTGCCCAAGTGGAATCCAAGATTTGTGTCTCCAACAGGTCCACAAAACCCAAAAAGTTACAATGATCCCACAAGTACCATATTTAATCCAAGTGGAACCTATTGACCATAGAACCATATTTTTTTGTCGAAGGAGTCAAACCCAAAAAAGTTCAAATGACTCAACTTAGTTCCAAAAATATTATGAGTGGAACATATTTGTCAAAAAATGTTTGTATAAGGAGACTACAATACTCAAAAAAGTTCCAATGACCCAAGAAGTTCAAAAAATAATCCAAGTGAAACCTATATGCACAAGTGGAACTTTTTTGTCAAAGAAATTCAACACCCACCCGTTTCAATGAAGTTCCAAAAAAGTTCCAATGACCCAAGTAGTTCAAAAACTTATCCAAGTGGAACCTATATGTGCAAGTGGAAAAATATTTAAAATGGAAACTATTTGTCCGAAAATGTTTGTCCAAGGAGTATAGAAAGCCTAAAAAAGGTCCAATGGAACCCAATTGCAATATACAATGACTTTTATCTAAGAAGTCCATAGAACCAATAAAAATTCCTTTTACCCTACCTAGGAGCTCTAATATGCTCTTTCTCGAATCATTGCCATGTACGGCTCATGAAACGTACCGCGAGCACTAATCGTCTCATTTGCGTACACGTTCGTGCACCGGCACGCCAAATATTTTTTGTCGTTCAAGTACCTGAGCTAGTTCTATTCCTTTGAAAATTTGGCTCACGTACACTGACGAGACACGTTATAAAAGGTACACGAGCGTGTACCAAAATGAGATGTGTACAAGTTTGTGTGCGTACACGAGCAGACCTTTCTGTACCCTGAAAAAAACACATTGTTTCTTTGAAGTGATCAGTAATTCCGCTATGGTTTTGCAGAAGTTGTGCCTATTAGATTTTCGAAGTTGGTGAGTTGCAGAAGCCACAGAAGATTACTGATAAGTTAGTGTAGCGGCCAACGAACCAGCTATCTAGTCTGCTGGTGGTTTTTTCTGTAAAAAACTTTAGTTTGTTGTAGCAACTTATATAGTAATACTAACATAATTCAAAAAAATGTAATTCTTTAAAAATATATTTTTTCAGAATTATAAAAATAAAAATTCAAAAAATGCTCATTAATTTTTCATTACATTCTGCATCCTTCAATTTTAAAAATGTAATGTGTTGAAAGAAAGCTTTAGTGAAATTCTATAGTGAAATTCTTTAGAAATTCTATTCTTATAAAAAACGCACTTTTATAACAAAAAAGAAAAAGTGAAAATAATTAAAACCACGTTAATTTTCATATTAGGGACTAGTTTAAGAAAAAAAACCCATAAAATTGTTTGAATAAACCATTAATAGGAATATCATGTCTTTGAATAACTAGAATAGATTTAACAAAACGAATTATGAAGATTAAAAAATGTTCAGCTAAGAGATTTCTTAGAGATATTGATGGAAGCCACATTTTTACTTAATTAAAAGAAAAAAACAAAAAAAAAACAGTACATAATAAATTAGTGCGATTGCAAACACTCCCTCGATAGCAAACACATAAAAATATGAAAATATTTTATAACTTCGGCTTTATGCCAAAATTCCAACCCTTTGAGACGTAGTCGCAATTGTGCAGAAAAAAAAAAAACAAAAAGAAAAATTCACATTTATTTGCTCGAGTCAGCGGCGTACTGTTAATTCTATTTAGATACTTTTTGCAACGCGAGATTCAAACATTTATTGTTCTACTCTTATCGTGAGACACATGAGGCTGTTGTTGTAATTGTTGTTATTGTTGGAGCATTTCCGGCAAACGAAGACTGCATAAATCTTGAGCAAAATGTTTAAATATAAAAACATACAAATAAGAAACAAAAGAAATAAGCAAAAAAAAAAAATAAAATAAAAAATTTGACAAACATAAAAATTGGCGTGAAATTTTAATTTTTTGTATTTTTTTTTTTTTTATTATTTGTCGTCACTACTGCGGGGCGGATGAACTTTATGCACTATTCAGACTTCTTGTAAACACGCTGCTACTTAACCCTTGACTTATTGCATTAGAAGCGCAAACAGTTTGTGTATGTTTCCGGCGGGAAATCATAACTCACGAATAAAGGAAAAGGGGACAAAAGAGAGATTTTTTTCCATTTTTTTTTTTTGTTTTAACTTGCATTATCTCTACTTTTTTTCCTCTAAATTTATTTCATGGCAAATCTTGAAAAATTGCGCCACTTTATACATTGTTTCTGTTTCACACTTAAATGTGGCCGCTAAGCTTAACACTACACTTGAGCACTTGCTTTACTTAAGCTCTAATTGCTTAATTACACTCATACCAACACATACACACACACATACACACACACATGAGAGTTGCTGACCATTTAAAAACTTACTTCTGTTCCCTGCACTTTCAGCTTCATATGATCCTCGCGGGTTGTTTTGCCATCCTTGCGTTTCTTCCAACAGTAGCCGTCGCGACGGTAACGTACTTTCTTTCTTGAGTACAAGAGCAGCGAACCACTTTTCGGTCTAGGACAGCAGTGAAAAAGAAGAAGAAGAAGAAAAGAGGGTCAATAATTGTAATATTGTACTAGTTAAGTTGTAGTTATAATTCTGATATAGCCTTAAGTCTGTTTTATTCACAAGTCTGAAAATGACTCACCTAGTTCTGACTTCTTTCGACTGCCATTCATTGTGTTTGTCGAAGCTGATAAGAATTGCTGCGATTTCCTGAAATATTAGCAAAAAGATACAAGTTATATATTAAGCCAGACCAAAATTAAATTGTAAAACTATTTTATACAATTATGAGGGTGCCATAATGTGCTAGAATTATTATGATTTATATATGGTACACAAAGATTTCAGCAGATTTAGCGAGACCTCGCTAAATATTTTAGAGTAAATAATATATAATATGCGAATAGATACATTTTGGCCAAGTTATGAAATTAATGTTATTTTTTGCAATTTTGCATGAACTGTATGATCAGATTATTTTTTAAACAATGCAAATGAATAAACATATTTAATTTTTTCCTCCGACGTTTAGTTTTTTTCTGTCCTCCACCATCGATCTTGGTTTTATTAACCATCTCGGCTAATAACTAGTGTATTTTTTATCGCCCAACCTTCTGGTTTAGTGATTGGGTTGACTTCCTAGTCAACCGTAACAAATTCTGCGCTTTATAAGCATGTATATGTGCTTTCGAAAAAACTAATTTTGCCCAGGGGATGCGAGATCCTTTGGACGGACCCTGGAATGGCTGAGCTTACCTAAACTTAAGAACAAAACTCGTTACAACTTAATTGGAACCATAGCTGTTAAATAATGATTACTAATCGTAATCATTAGTAATTTGATTATTTTTTTAAAAAAGGTGAAATAATTGATTAAGTACGATTATTTTTCGTTTAGTCACGATTACTTGAGATTACGAAAATAATCAAAAAGACTCGAAAGTAATCAAAAAAAAAAAAATAGTACGACTTCTTTTAGAGATCCTTTAAGATTATTTTTATAATTTTATTCTTAAATAAAAAAAATTTTGTGAGTTTTTTTTTTGTAACAAAGATTGTCAAAAAACAAGAACGACATACATAAAACAAAAATTTAACAGCTCCAAATTACTATTTGCCTTCATAAGAACTATTTTTTTAAAAATAACTATTTATTATGCCGACAAAAGAAAATAGTCGATCAACCTTACTTTACGTTTGGTGCTTTAGGCAAAAATTCTTAAAATAATCGAAATGAATCAAAAAGAAACTCCAAAAGTAGTCCGGTTATTATTCTTTGATTACTCTTGATTTTTCTTTTTGATTATTTTCGTAATCTCAAGTAATCGTGATTATAATTTCATTATGTGTAATTGTAATACATAATAATTGAAAACTAGTCGTAATCGCAATTTAACAGCTATGATCAGAACATGTCTACTTTACAATGCAATAAAAATATGCACTTTTTTTGAGACACTCTTTTTTTCGTATCAAGTGTGTTCGAGAAGATAGGAAGTAGAAAGCAACAATAACCACTAAGCTCTGTTGAAACTTTTGGCTTTTTTTTTTTTCTCTCGCATTATGCTCTCGCACAGAGAGTCCAACAGGGATGTGGGGGCTTTGTATTTTGTTGTTGTTTCTTTTAAATGGAGGGAAAAAAGTGATTTTAATTACTTATTTCTACTTATCTTAATTACATAACATTTAAACAAATATTATATTGTGCACTTGGTACGAACCAGATCTTTCAAATAATAAAAGTTTCATTTAAATGTGTTGTCTTAAAAGTGGATAAAAAGGGAGTTACATTTTTGTGTTCACGTATTAATGTATAGATCTAACTTTTTTTCCAACCCTATTTTTTACATTTTGTTTTTGGTACTTCTAGACCTACTAGGCCAAAATGACAATTTTTAAAATAAGTGTTGCCTCAAAATGACGGCCGCGGCATTTTGGTTGAGGTACGTAGCTTGTATTCGATAGAACCCAGGTTTGAATCTCATCTGACACAGAAAGTTTTTTAATTGAATTAATTTTTCTGTTCGGCCTTTACCTCTTTGCAGACAATGGCTTACCTCAGAGAGTTAAAACTGCCATGAAAAGCTTCTTGAGAACAAAAGCCGTTCAGAGTCGGCATAAAGCTTATAGGTCCAGTTCTCTATCATTTATGTTCAAACATTTCACAACACGCACAACATAATTAATCATAAGAAGCTCGATCAAAGTCCTTTCAAGGGCTGAAATGGCTATTTTTTTTTCTTTCGTTAGTTGCCTCATAATTTTATGCTTTTGTTTTTTGCTCGTTGTATCTAAACCACTGCACAGGGGCCCAGACATCGATTTTTTTCGGCATCAAGTCGCAGGAGTGAGATATTCGTTTCAAACCTTGTATACATTTTTTGGTACTATCGATATGAAAATATACAAAAATGGTTAAAATCGGGTAAGAACCATTTCTACCTCCCATACAAAGTGATGTGATCAATATGGTAGTGAAATCTCTCAAAATTCCACAAAAATAGAGCAATTGACTTGATATTTTGCTCATAGACTTTGCTCTTAATAGCACTTTTTTAGTTTGAAATTGGACAAAATAGAATGAAAACTTCGATCATGTCCCATTTAAATGACATTATCAATCAGGAAAATGCTTAATAAATCCCCAAGTCCTAAAAATATCACCTTGATATTTTGTATATAGCCTTTCTCCGATTTGAGCATCAAGATCGAAAATGAGAAAAATCAAAAAAGGACCACACCTACCTCCCATATAAAGTGAAGTCATCAAAATAGTAACCCACTTAGATAAATATATGATGTTTGATATGTATGAATATTTCAAATTCGGGCAAAAACGGGCAAAATTTTCACATACCACATTAAACCATTCACCTGATACACAACTTATGAACAATTCAGGACAATCCACATTACTTTTACTCTACGGAATATAAATAAAATTTTTAATTTTTGTAAAAAAAGTTATTTACACACATCACGAAATTTAAAAAAAATTTTATCAAATAAAATAAAGTTTTTCACATTTTCCTTGTTTAATACATTTGAAATGTAAAATGATTATTCGTTGGAAATATCCATATCGGAGTGACAATTCTCACAAAAAATATTGCTCACAAAAAATAAAAAAGGCGCTTGCATTTCTTGCATTCATATGAATTTTTGTGTTATAAATATTTTAGCAAAAATCTCAACAAATCATGCAAAAATTTCGATTTTCTTCGGATGACGACAAAGAGCGCCGGTTTTGTGACCGAGCAACTGCAGCTTTCTTTGTCGTTTGTTTGATTTTCTTTTTCATATCTTTTATTTTTTTGTCCTGTTTCTGTAGCGTTGTTAGAACACAGCTTTTCATTGAGTTCCTAGCACGATTGAATTTTGGTCTGGACTGAATAGTATGAACTGAGCCGATCTCTTGTAATGCCGTTGATGTGATTGCATTTCAGAGTTTGACATTGTTGCCTTTTTAATGGCAATTATAATGTGTAAGATGTGTTACACATCACCCCACCGTGAGTGTTACACATCACCCCAATTAAAGTAATTTTTTTCTCATTGATGGACCACAACGTGCAAAATTGTAAAATTTTTTGTTATATTTAAAGATATTCAACAATACCACATTTTACATCTACTCACTTTTAAAATCTAAAGAAAATTTTATCCGAAACGCTATATTTTGAAAATTTCAGAGAAAACTAGTGAGGAATGTAGCTTCGGCAGGGTACCGAAGCTAAAATACCTCCCCGCGGCCGTACTAAAGTATATCCAAAGTCTTTCGACGTCTGTAAAATTTTTATGTATAATCTGCAAAAATATTTGTGTCATACGCTTAATTTAATTTTACCCTTAGCTGCCATATAGAGTAATTTGTAAACAAAGTAAAATGCCGCACCCACTTTTGTAGTATAAAGGCCCCACATTTTACCGAATAATATATGTATGGGTTGGATAATCGACGTGGACGGAAGTTGGGTGCATACAGACACGATGTCATTCAGTTATATATATTTTCGAAAGTTTTTCAATTTTGATGAAGTCACTTTGTTTTGAAGGTAGGCGTGGTTTTCATCCGATTTTGCCAAATATCAAAGAGTGGCTTATGTTAAATATCACAGTTTGTATGCAAAGTTTCAAGACGTTTCTGTAATTTTTGCCATTTTTAAGCGATTTAAAGTTTCAAATAAAGCCACTTTGTATGGGAGGTAGGCGTGGTTTTCATTCGATTTTGCCAAATATCATAGTGATAGTCTATATTATATATTAAAGCCTATGTGCCAAATTCCAAGACATTTCTGTAATTTGAGCAGATTTTTCAGGGATTTTACGGTTAATATAAAGCTACTTTGTATGGGAGGTAGGCGTGGTTTTTATCCAATTTTTCCAAATTTCATAGTGAGGATTTATATTGAATATCAAAGCATTCATGTCAAATTTCAAGGCATTTCATTAATGTTAGTGGATTCTGAAGAGATTTTACGGTTAAAATAAAGTCACTTTGTATGGGAGGTAGGCGTGGTTTTCATCCGATTTGGCTCTTTCTCGAACTTGATTTTCCTTTTTTAAAAAGAAGCTTATATTTTGAATTTCATTGCGATAGCTTTAAAATTACGGCTGTAATCGTGTCGACAGACGGACAGACAGACGGACACACGGAAATCGTCTAAGGAGGTGATGCTGATCAAAAATATATGTACTTTTCTATACCTGCCACGCCTCCTTCTTGGCGTTACAAACGGAATGACAAAGTTAATATATCCCTTACGCAGTACGCGTTGGGGTATAAAAATTATAACAAATATTTTTTACGCTTTTTAAGAACTCTAATAAAATGTATTTCTGCCAACTTCTTTAATGGTATTAATAATTTGAAAGATGTGTTGCACATCACCCCACCGTGAGTGTTACATATCATCCCAATGTAAGTTACTTTTTTCTCATTGATGCAATTTTACCGCAACGTGAAAAAATGTAAAATCTAATGTCATATTTAAAGATATTAAAAATATCACATTTTACATCTACTCACTTTTAAAATCTAAAGAAAATTTTATCCGAAACGCTATTTTTTATAAATTTTAAAAAACTTTTTAACAAATATTTTTCACGCTTTTTAAGAACTCTAATGAAATGTATGTCTACCAACTTCCAACACTTGCACTCAAAATAAAAAATATACAAAAACTTTTGTTGGCCATATATTGAAAAAAATTTATCAAATCAACCTATGATTTTCTCAATTTGATAAAAATTGTTCATATTGACAAAAACCTAGGTTAGTTTGATACATTTTTATCAATATACGGCCAACAAAAGTTTTTGTCCATTTTTTTTATTTTGAGTGTATGAAAAACTAGATGCTTTCAAAAGAAACATATCACAGTTGTTCATTCACTTATATGTTGGCATTTTGCACGAAAAATTGCAGTGTTACACATCACCCTATGGTACACATTAGCCCACCTCATACTACTTAATAATGGACATTTTTTTTTTTAAATTAAGATTTAGTTTTCGAATGAAAATGCGTTTTATGATATTGCTCGTACATATGTTGTAAGTGCATTTAAGCAGCTTCAATTCAACAATATTTAAAAAAAAAAAGAAAAAGGCGTTACCCTGTTCCAACTGACAAAATATAAAGCTTTTCTTCTTAGCGATTTTCTTTACGGTTTGTAATATCTATCATTTAAATTAGAAGTAAAAGATTTGAAGTTCATGTTGTTCTTGCAACAAAGTTCACGTCAATTTTTTTTTTATACTTTGTTTTTTTGATGAAAAACTGAATTATTTTGGAAACATTCCATAAAAAGCTTTCCATACATAAATAAAATTACATCTATTTCACTTTTATCATGCAAATTTTAGAATAAAAAATAAACCTGAAATACAACATTAGTGACAACATAACTAGTTTAGGAAAAAAAGTAGCAATGTAAAAAAAAAACATACGTTCTAACATAAGTTTATAAAAAAGAAATAAAATGAAACATTCTATTGTGTGTGTGTGTGTGTGTGCGTACGCGTGTTTGAATTGGATTCGTAGCCAAAATCCCAGCGGCCAAAGGGTTGAGCCACTTATATATGCACGGTTATGTTTGTGGCGAATGCCACACACAGCATAAGTGACGACTCTAGAGTGTGACTTCTTGAAGTTGGCTGAATTGGCACTGCAAAAAGACACAAACAGTTACACTTGTTCACATCGTACATACATATATGAATGTGCTGAGTTGTATAAATATTTTATGCATTTTCGAAGGACTCATAAAATATATTGTGAGTGTGCATAGAATTCATCATAAATATTTCCAGGCAGATTAGGAAATAGCAGATTTAAAGAAGCCAATCAGTGATAAAAGAAACAGTGATCAAATCTAAGAACATTTGTTTTACTTTTTTTGGCCTCAAGTTCAAATTGTAACGTTTGTAAATATTTTCGTTGAAAGACGACTCTCACTTTCGTCTTCTATATTATTCTGCTCAAATCTTTCTTTTTCTTTTTTTTGTTATAGAAATATTTCAATTTTGGTTGAGCCTTAATATGATGTACTACTGGCTTGTTTGAAGCCATCACAAACATTTATAGAGTCAGCATCAGCGCCGGATACGTTAAAGCAGCTGCTTGCTGCTGGTATCCTGTTTAAATTATTCATGCAACGTCAAGGATGGCGAACAAATTGATAAGTTCATCGTAAACATGCAAAGCAGCGAGGCGTTTTTTGTCCTTATTCAGTTCGTACGTACGTCTGTATATTCAAAGGTTCGGCCTTGTCGTGCGATTTTGCTGACGTCGAGCTTTTCAGTATTATTTTTTTTTTGTTAATGTTTTTTATATTATTTGTTTTTATTTTGACTATACATATTTTGAAATCACATTCGATTTGTGTCCAAAGTACACTTTATATCGTATGAAAACGTGCTGCCACCTCGCGCAAATGTTACAAATTCCATCATCCATAAATGATAAATATTTCATTTAAACATAAAAGGTAATTGTTGTGATATGAGCAAAAATACGTATCTGTGATATTTTAAAAATGTTTGTATTAATAAAAACATAAATGTTGAGAAATTTTATCAACATTAACAGCAAATTTTTGGAGGAAATTAAAAGGAATAAAGATCAAGTTTGAATTGATGAATGGATTAACAGTCAAGGTCTTATATCAACAGTTAAACAATTTAAACAACAACGTTGACGGAAATTTTGTATATGTTCCATTTAAATACCCATCCAAAGAACATACTTGTGGCCCGTTTAACATTTGTCATCTGATGCCACAATTTTACCGCACCTGGCAGCCGAGAGTGTTACACAGAAACACCTGTAAATTTTGGTAAACCTCTGTCGTTCTTGTGGTGGTCAAATGAAACTTAAAAACCTCCAACAAAATAAAATAAAAATAATGTTTTCGTTGCTGTTGTTGTTGTTGTTGTTGTTTGCAATGAAGCACCCAACGTTATATGAGCAGCCCTGAGCCTGAGCACAAGCGAGGTGCGAAAACCACTTCCTTCCTGTAAAAAAGTTAAAATCTCACGTGAACATTACAAGATACACATGTTCACACAAATATAACTCCCAGCATCCTTAGCGGAACAAGTAGAATTGCAGCTTCCAGCCGATAGGAATTTTATTTTATAAATGAAAAAACAAGAACAAGAAAGTTACCAAAGTTACACTCACAAACATGGGAAGCAGCTACTCGTTTTTTTGTATAACTGAGTGAGTGAGTGAGGGGGTGCCTGGTCAGTACTGTTTGTTTCAACCTGGTATCCTGTTGCAATGTATAATTGTATGAGTGTCACACCACGCTAAGAGTCAACTATTTACAACAAGTTTTATTTTCGGTGTTTTACTTGTGAATTAAGAGCAACCGCAAATATTCATTTTCCAGCGATGTAAAGTTCAACGGCGTCGCGTGTCCTTTAATGAACAACCGTAGCCGTAGTAGCCTGGTTGGACAGACAGATACTTTCAAACCAACATATGCACTACATGGAAAAGACAAGTTGACTAAATTAAAAATAAAAGTACTTATTTTAAAATAAATTCCGAGGTAGCAAAACAATGAAATAATAATAAAAAAAAAAAAAACAACACCAACAGCAACACTGGAAAACTGAGCTCGTACATCGTATCAACATGAATATAAAATGCAATAACAACGAATGCGAAACATAAATAAAATTACGCACGCTTATTTTGTCCTGGTTACACCAAAAATATATACTATATATACCAAAAAAAAAAAAAAATGGAAAGGGCAACTATATGTCCAACTTTACCGGCCGGTAGGTAACTCTCAAACGTAGTGCGGTAAAACCGCACAGTTTTAATTTCGAATTTAAGCGCAAATTTTAAGCAATGAACAAAAAACAACAGTTCAACAGAGTTAGTAAAGGACTCGGTTGAAACAAACATAAAAATCAAAAGTTAAGTAAATTGATAAAAATAAAAAACAATATATAACAAAAAAATTCGGCGCACAATTTGTTTACAAACGAAAAACTTTAAATTGTTTCCGGAACTTATATTCGCGGTAGAGCGGTTTGTGCTGCAGATATTCAGGAACGTCAGCAGAACTTTCACAATTGCAATTAATAGACTTTAGTTGGAATAAAAAACAGCGGTACTACATGAGAATGTACGTTTGGGTTACAAAACAGCGATAAAATGTTTAACATTTTGTAACTCTTGTGACTCTTATCGCCATGATATGCTCATAAAATAGATCTTTCAATGGCGGAGAAATTAGAGTCAAATTTGATAGTATGATTTGATAGTATGAAACTGTCACCAATTTCTACTACATTACTTCAAAAATTGGGTCTCATGCCTAAAAGTAATTTATCTCGATTTTTTTTTAACCAGCTTACTCGTTGTCGTAAACATAAAGAATGTTTTACACGTTAGTAAGATCTCGTTCATTCAGATGTATCTCAAGGCTTGAGTAACTGCTTAAAACGAAAGCTCGTAGTAATAAAGCTCTCAGAATGATATGCATAATCATGAGATGCAGATCGCTAGTCCGAGAATTTCGTCGTTAATTGCTGAGTCACCTATTCAATTATCTCACAATTTTTTAAGTAGTAAATATCGCAGAAGAATACTATTGAGCGAAAATCTAGGAAAATATTTACTCTCTCATATCGATTCTAATTAAAAGATTCTGTACCGTTTTTCAAGGGATTTAACTAAAACTTAAACTAAAATTAGTAATTATAGTTTATAGTAATAGTAAAACTAAAAATTGTGGGCGAAACTTTGTTTGGTAACAAATGGGGGAGGGGGTGGGAAGGGGAGGAACAGATTAGTTTTGCAGGTATACCAATAGGTGATTCTTTACTGGACTATCGAACAAAAATATGTTAGGTGTCGATTCGTTTTTCTATGGTCTTTTCCAGATCTGAAACCACACTGATAAAGTCCAAACAGTTGATTTACGGTGGACTGCAGTCTTTCCACTTGAACAACATACACTTGAAACAACTTAATATGCGATATTAGGAAGCTTATGCCACGGTAGTTGGTGCATTGGTGGGCTCGCCTTTCTTGTGGATCTGGCACAGTACTTTATGGCGTAGTAGGTAGAGTCAGGGTTCTCTGGCGTATGGGCCACACACTCTACCCTCTACGCCATAGGACCCTGGTTCAAATCCCACTTTTCACGAAAAGTTTTTTCAATTAAATGAATTTTTCTGCTCGGCCGTCACCTCTCTGCAGACAATGGCAAACCTCAGAGAGTAAAAACTGCCATGAAAACCTTCTTGAGAACATAAGTCGTTTGGAGTCGGCATAAAACTTGTAGGTCCAGTTTATGTTCAAACATTTCACAACACACACAACACAATTGATCATAAGAAGCTCGGTCAAAGTCCTTTCAAAGGCTGAAGTGTCCATTTTCGTTCGTTTGCCGTAATGAATTACAGTGCTCGGCATAATTATATTGATAGTTTGAGAAAACCCGAATATATTTATTTGCTTAAAACCATACCCAAAATGTATATATTTTAAAAAGATAACATATTAAAAAAACTTCATTTTAAAGAAGGCGTAATTATTTTGACAGTTAAATTTTAAATAAAACTACTTAACTAGTAAGGATGGAGTTTCGGCAGAGTACCGAAGCTAAAATATCCCCCCGCGGCCATATTGAAGTATATTCAAAGTCTTTAGCGTACGACATACACCATGACATTCAGTTTTATATATTTACGAAAGTTTTCCTATTTTGATGATGTCACTTTGTATGGGAGTAGGCGTGGTTTTGATCCACTTTTGCCAAATATCATAGAGATGGTTCATATTATATATCAAAGCTAATGTGCAATTTTTCAAGACGTTTCTTTAATTTTTCGTGGATTTTTAAGAGATTTAACGTTGAAAAGAAAGCCACTTTGTATGGGCTTCGCCCATGGTTCAACCAACCTTCGCTTGGTTTTCATTCGATTTTGCCATATATCATAGAAATGGCTTTTTTTAAATATCAAAGCTTGCTTAAGTGAACAATTTTAAAACATTTCTTAAATATTTGCAGATTTTTAACAGATTTTACGTATAATATAAAGCCAATTTGTATGGGAGGAAGGCGTGGTTTTCATGTGATTTTTTCAAATATTGTAGTGATGGTCTATATTAAATATCAAAGCCTATGTGCAAACTTTCAAGTCATTTCTTTAATTTTATCAGATTTTTAAGAGATTTTACTTTAAAAATAAAGCCACTTTGCAAGGAAGGTAGGCGTGGTTTTCATCCGATTTCCCAAATTTCATACCAGGATTTAAATTGAATATTAAAGCTTACGTGCTAAATTTCAAGGTATTTCTTTAATTTTTGTGAATTTTAGAGACATTGTACGGTTAAAATAAAGTCACTTTATATGGGAGGTAGGCGTGGTTTCATCCGGTTTACCAATTTTGAAACTTGATTTTCATCAAGTTCCCTTAAACTTGATGTAATTTTTATGCATACAATTCTGAGACTGAGATTGAGAAAATTCTTATGACTTACTGCTTGAGACTGATCTCGTCAGATCGATCTCCGAGACCTATTTAATTTTTATGCATTAGACCCACCGATCCTTTGAATCTTTTTGTTCAAGTGATATTTAAAAAGATTGAATAAAACTTTGAATATTCAAGTCGCAAGTAAAGTTAGGCAATCCCTGATCATTTAGTGTTAAACAATTTAATTCATACTTTACAATTATTAACAAATGAAAAAGAGAAAAAAAATATGCACGACAGTTAAGTGAAAACTTAACATAAACAAAAATGGTTTTGCATTTTAATAGTTGTAAAAATCGGTATGAAAACCACTATTAACCCAACTTCGAACATTCTAGCACGTTCTGCTACTAGAATGTTTTTATTTTTGTTTTGTTTTTGTTTTGCACTGTCAGTCAACTTGAGAGTCCAACAAAATCTGTTTAATGTCAACACGGCATTTAATAGTGACAACTTGTCATTGAGGATGATGTTTGTATTTTGATGCTGCAAGAAAGAAGCTTTATCGTCATTCACGTATTTTTGTTGAATTTCTTTTCTGTCGTAGTTGCTGTTATTGCTGTGTAGTTTTGCAGACAACATCGAAAAACAGTCGCTTGACATTCTTCTTTTTCCCGCTTTAACCATTCAATTTCAATGTTGGTATACGTTGTGAAGGACTCTAAAACATTTTTATATTCAAATATAAATAAACTGACCTCATTTGTATTCCAACGATGCCGCTGTGATGGGAAACTGTCAGCTCTTGGCAAACTTTCCAAATTGTCTGGGAGTTTGATAGGTTCACCATCTAAAAAAAGAAAAAAAAAAAAAGAATAAGTAAAAAAACAAAAATAAATTTTTGAAAGCCGTAAATTTATGCTTAAAGTTAAGAAGAGTATAAAGAAAAATATTACACGCTTGGAAAAGCCATTGCCACGAAAAAGCAAGTTTGGAGTTAACAATTTGGTAAGAAAGATACGCCCTTAACCCTTTGACGACCAGACTTTTTTGGCTGAAGGGATTTAAAATTTTTTTTAGTTTTCTTAATCCTTAGCCATATAATATGAATGTCTAAAAAATTTGACTCTCCACACCCCCTCCTTCCCCCTCAAATCACTTGGCAAATATAGTTGCCTATGGGTTGAAACGGAACTTTTTGCAAAAAAAATATATATGAAAATGTTTTATGTTTTGAACGATTTTTTTTATTAATTCATTAAAAAAGTAGAAAATATTAAGTTTTATTATAAAAATAATATATTAGTCTTGTTTATGATAAATATTGAAGCATTCTCGTGAAGTTGTGAAGCAAAGAAACACATTACATACATCACAAAACACATTTGTACGTCTATATTTGCCATTTGCGGCGCAATGTGCACATCTTTTCCAGTTCTGCTTTTTTTCCATTTTGTGAATACTTTTTGGTTTAAATATCGAGCGACTTCCGACTTTTGTAGACTCTGATCGCTGACGAGAAGAAAAGTCGTTTATAAGTTCTTGAGCTAAAGCAGACCGGAATTCCAGAGAATTTACTTTATTTGGGAAGCTGCTATTTTCCGAAATCTTTGAATATATGATATAGCTGTTGTGAACCATTAGTTCGAATAAATCAAAAAACAACCGGATATAAAAGCGCCATTTGCTTCGGCGATCGTACTCGTAGTATACTTTTTTTTGATCCATCAGATCCACCCCGCCCATTCCTTTATTATAATGTCGAATAACTCCAGGACATTTCACATCAATTTTGTCAGCTTGTCCTGCAGTGCGGCGTTTGACTTCAAAAACTTCGGTCGGGTCTATGAAGTTTGAGGCAAGGTAAACAGGACGATTGTCCATCCACTTCACAACCGAAATTCCATTTGCTACAAAATAGCTAATATCACCTCTTTTCATTTCTTTGTCAGTCGGAAAATTTTTAGGAAAATTTTTCCGATTGCTCCGAATTGTTCCACAAGCCATTATGTCATTTTCTTGGAGAATTCGCATCACATTTATACTGGTAAAAAAGTTATCAAAATATACTTGGACTCCTTTTTGTGCGAGCGGCTCAGACAACTGGAGCACAACACTTTCACCAAGACCATGCTCAACAAATTGCTTTTTGCCAGTGTATATGTCAACGGCATACAAAAATCCTGTTTCAGCATCACATAGACACCATAATTTGAAACCCCAGGAAATTGGTTTATCCTTCATGTATTGCTTCATGGAGTTATGGCCCTTGAACTTTACCATGTGTTCGTCTATAGATAGTCTTTTGGAGTATGAGTATGCCTCAGGCATTACCTTATTTATGTGATCAAAAAGTGGGCGAACTTTATTTGCTCGATCGCTACTATCTGCTGTATTGTTATCGGCAAAGTGGAGATTCGCTGTGATATCCTCAAATCGCTTACGAGGCATAATAGCTGCTACTTGAGATTGATGAAATGTAGGGTTTGTTGACCAATACAATCGAATGCTTGGAAGTTTCACCAAGCTCATACGTATAATGATACCTAAATAGGCCTTGAACTCTGTTTTACTCAAATGAAATAATCGTCCCTTTTGGGAGGCGTACAGATTCTACTGTATAACGACATTTTCACAAAATTCTAGAAAACAATAATATACATTTGTTGACGAAGCTAAAATACTAAATTTTAATAAAACTTACCTTCAAAATTACAAACAGCATTGAAAACTTCAAATGCCGGGGGGATTTCTTGATGTAGAGGAACAGTTGGTTTGAGAACATGAGAATGGGCATAGTTACACTGCTTTCCTAATCCAGTGAAAGTTGGTGGGGTATAGTGAAGTGGTTGAGTAAACCGGTACACTATTTGCGGTGGAATTACTAAAGTGGTACCAGATTGATTTGAAGTTGATGGCATTGGTTCTTTCGCATTGCGATCCATTCGGGATTTTTTCATTGGCGGCGCCTGTCCTTGTTTTGAACCCTCAATGACGATTTCAACCACTTCACCCGTTTTGTTTTCCTCCATATCGTTCTCCAGAAAAACCATATCTTCCTCGTCCATGCTTACATCAGCCTCTTCATCACTGTTGTCACATAATAAAATTTGTTCTATTTCTTCTGGACGAAGCATAAATAATCGGTCCCGATTTGCACTCATTTTATCTGCACTTCACAATACACACGTTGATCACACGTCTTCAAAAAACTGACTAAACTTTCATCAACAAATTATACTATTTTATTACCAATTTTCAAAAAATTTCTTATTCAAGGAATTATTGCAAAAAAAAAAGCAAAGCCTACTGATATAAAACAAAATAAGAATATTATCAAAAATTCAAAAATATGTAAAAAGTTCCGTTTCAACCCATAGGCAAATATAGTTGCCAATCAAATTTATGTTTCCCTTTCCTAAATTTAGGTACCAATGGATTATGTTTTTTTTTATATTGAATCAAAAAGGATACAGATAGAACATATTAAAGCCCCATTTGATTTGGTTATCATATGGGGCTGGGACCCCCGGCGCTTTAAAATACATATTTTAACCAACTTTAGTGGCTTGTACAGAAAAAGTGGGGGGAGGGGGGTTAAATTTATGTACCACATTTTTGTAGCCCCGAGTATTGAGTACATTTTCTTCATAGACATTTTTGTACTATCTTGCATCTATTAAAAAGTACTGTCGAAAAATGCTGTGGCAAATATGTTTGCCTATGGTCGTCAAAGGGTTAAGACGCACTTAACGTCGATTAAGCATGTTCAAGAGGTGGCATATATTTGCAGATGATTACATATGTGTTGTCAGCATTTCAGAATGGCGTGCATGCAGGACATTTGTGCTTGGGTTGAAAAGCTGACTGTTGAGTTTTGAAAAATGATAAAAATCTTGACAGACGTTGCACAATCAAGTGTTGAAAATTTATTATATTTATATTAACTCTTTTGTTTTGCAATGTTTTATCTTAAAAAGAAGGTGAAATGCATTTCATTTTACTGAGTCTTGAAATTATTTCTAACATGATAAATTGTTTTTTAATGTCCTTAAAACTACTTTTATTCTTGGGCTTTATTTTATTGCTTAGCCATATCATTTATCATTACGTAACTACTAAAGGTATAAAGTAGTTTTTTTTTCTATGCAAATTTCATGTTTCATGAAATCTAAGCAGTACAACATTAAATAGAGTTTGATCAAAAGTTGTGGAATTGCAGAAATTGTTTTAGTTTCGCAATACAATTAAAAAGTTAAAGGTTTTGATATTGTAGAATTTTTCATCTTGATGTGCAATACACATTGTGCATTAAAAAGTTTTTGCTACACAAAATATTGCTGATTTGAGTTGTAAAATATTGTCATTAACGTCATTATTCGACTTATTTAGTGGTAATGTCTTACTTGAAATCACAAAAAAATCGCCAGTCTCTTTTTTCCTCAACCAGTTTCCTTAGTTAGTTCTTTGCGAGACTTGAATATAAAATGCAATAAGAAACTTTATTTTCGGTTCCATATCGATAATAACCTTAGCAGAGCCAACTCTGCACATGGTTTTGTTAAACATTGATTAAGGGAGTTATCTAACCCATATATTAGAAGATCCCTCTACCTTGATCCCTTGGGCGCAAAAACTTGACTTGACTCCTCCTATTGTTATCCAATCTAAATAACTCAAAAACCTGAGACACAAACCAAAACAGAAAAAGTCCACCATATTGCCGCTATTTGACGCGAATTCATTTAGCAAAGACACAAACCAAATAACAAAATTTTGCCACCAGATGACGTTTTTTACACAACTCACAGCGCAAAACCCAATACACAAACCAAAATAGCAAACTTCCACCATATTGCCACTAGATGTCGCTAATTCATTTAGAAAATACACACACCAAGTAAACAAAGTTTACCACCATTTGACGCTTTTTACACAAATCACAGCACAAAACCCAAGACACAAACCAAAGTAGCAAACTTCCATCATAGTGCCGCTAAGTGGCACTACTCCATTTTGACAAATACACAAGCCAAAATAGCAAAGTTTTTCAACAGAGGGCACTGACGATGGCACCATGCACCACATGATCCAGAACGAACCCAAATAGCAAACTTTCACCATATTACCGCTAGGTGGCGCTAGTTCATTTTAGCAAATACACAACCCAAAATAGCAAAGTGTTCAACCAGAGAACGCTGACGAGGGCTCCTCGCTCCTCATGCGCCAGAATCGCCATATACCTACTGGGCCGATCTCTTTAAATATTGCATGAACAGATACTGTTGATGTGGATGGCATTTCAAAGTTTGACGTTGTTGCCTCTTTTATGGCAATTATAATGTGTAAGATGTGTTACACATCACCCAACCGTGAGTGTTACACATCAACCCAATGTTAGCCACTTTTGTTTTTATTGATAGTATTTTAATACAATGTAAAAAAATGCAAAATCTTTTGTTTTGTTTAAATATATTAAACAGTAGCATATTTTGCATCTACTCACTTTTAAAATCAAATGAAATCTTTATCCGAAATGCTTTATCTTGTGAATTTAAAAAACTTTTTGACGAACATTTTTCACGCTTGTTAAAAACTCTAATGAAATGTATGTCTGCCTACTTCCAACACTTATGAAAAAACTAACAGCTGTCAAAAGAAACATATCACAGTGGTTCATTCACTTATATGTCCACATTTTGTACAAAAAATTTCCGTGTTACACATCACCCTATGGTACACATTACCCCACCTCATGCTATATTTCTGGTGTCAGATATAAATTTGTGTCCCCAAACTTAAACAGCTTGTATTAAGCTTACCTTACTTACTAAATCTATACTATTAATAAATCTGTAGCCACTTTTTATGTTCACTCATCACGTTTAAACGACAACTCAGATTTTTATAAAATTTTGTACACATATTTATAGGTCAGCAGAGAGTGCAATAGGATACTTTATTTTAACCCATTAACAACCAATGTTACTATATGGAAACATATGCGTCTCGAATTTTCATTAAATACTGCATAATATTTCAAAAGTTTTAGTGCCAGTTTTTTAAAAAAAGTAAAATTAGCATGCAATAATAACTTATTTCTGCTCAATGGCATACATAGTTTTCACCAAAATGTTGCTTCAAGTCTAAAAATGTCTGTTTTTTATGGTTTTCTTTCGGCCCTAATGGATTAAATTGCACTTCGGTTAAACGAGAACAAAATCAATAAACGCTTTTAAATTTCCATCAATTTGATACCAAAATCATGTATGTAGTTTGAAAACTGTGAAAAATTTTAGTACCAGATCTTTTTAGTATTAATTATAAGCTGAGAATGAGAGAAAAACGACTTGAAATTCACACTTTTAGCTTTGAAGGCAAATATTTCAGTCAGTTTGCAATGGATTTCAATATTTTTTTTTTGAAAAATGTTGTTTGTTAAAATATCCTTCAAACATAAGTTGAAATTTTTACTAAACCAAAGTATTAATATTTTTAAAAATTTTTTTAAAAAAGTTTCAAAATTTTTTAGTTTAAGCCAAAAAATTGGATAAAAGTTGTTTTTGTTGTAAAAAAAAATTAAATCCAAAATTTAGGTTTTCGATTTCCTATCAGATGATATAACAATCTTAAGGTTAATAATTTGTAGTATTACTTAAACAATAAAAAATCGTTTTGGTAGCGAAAAATCAAGCCTACCCACTATCAATTTTTGAATGAAAACTTTTTGAAAACCCGGCGAAGCGGCGGGTTTAAGCTAGTAAATAAATAAAAATTGTTGGTAAAAACTTCAAAGAAAACAATTTATTGTAATTGTAATTTTATTATTACAGGGTCTTGACCTGGAAACATCCTTTTGATTTTAAAAATGTTATATCCTGTTTTACTAAAGCATTCCTTACAATGTACATTTAGAACTCGTTTGACGTAGAATTACGTCTTACAGCGCGGTTTGTATGGGGATCTTTTTCGCAAATTTTTTCAAGCACATGAAATGTTTTTGTTCACTTTTTGGGGTATACTTACAGCCTTTAATATTCATCGTACAAAAATAAAATATATGACAAAATATCAGTTAAATGGCGTATGAAACGTACTTCTTTATTAAAGTATATAAAGTCACGAATTTTTTTATAAAGTCACAAAATAGCAAAATCTAAGAAAAATTCTAATTTTTTCAGTAATAAACATCATGCATAAAATGCTTCAGTAGCTTTTAATGTTGATGTTATGGTTGTTGGCTTAGTTCGTGCCAAAATCACGAACTCAACAGCGTGTCGTTTGTTGAAACGAATCGTTTTGCCAATATTCTTCAGTAGCTGCTTGTTTATTTTGTTGTTGTTGTTATTAATATGTATGTGTAATTAATTAATTTAATTTAATTTACATATTATATATATAAAAAATATAATAGTGTCCGTATGTTACTCCATCAGTTCTGAACCGTTCCAATGATGTTTAAATTTTAAGGGTGTGTTTGGAAAGTCATGGTACGGATTTTAAAATTATTTGTGCAACATTGAAGAAGTGATACTTGAGATATTGGAAAAATAGTGGATCCCTTTCGCCCATACAGAACTAAAAACAGTTTTTCGATATTTTTTAAATAAAAATGAGCTACGCCCACTTTTGGAGATAAGCTGGGTATAAGCTAGTATATATATACGTATAAGTTGCTTTCCTTTTTGTCAGTGTCATATGCATGTAGGTACAGAACCAGTATGTTGCATGACTACTACGCACGTTTACATATGCAGAGACGTATGAAATTCTGGTGGTTTTTTTTTATTCTTTCAGACAAACAAGTAAAAAGTGCACAGTTTGTATGGAAGCCCTATAAAATATATTCTTTTTCAATCAAATATCTGCACATACGAAAAGTTTGAAATCTACAGGGTTGCCAATATTCGAAGCGCCCATTTTATTTTTAAATAAATCAAAGAAACCACAATTTTTTGTCTGTTCGTCATGAATATCATTTAATTGGGTTCAAGTAGATTTGCTTACATCATTCCTTGAATGTGATATCTCGTAAATGGTCGCCATTGGCCTCTACGACATATTGTGCCCGTTTTGCAGCATTTTCCATGGTTTTCTTCAACATTTCGATGGGAATGGCGGTTATTTCTTGACGGATGTTGGTTTTCAGCTCTTCTAGGGTCTTTGGCTTGTTGACGTAAACCTTGGATTTCAAATAACCCCACAAAAAGAAGTCTGGAGGCGTTAAATCTGGTGATCTTGGCGGCCAATCGAAATCACCATTTTTTGACATCAAACGGCCAGGGAACTTAAAAAAATCGATTGTAGTGCGGCTTGTGTGTGGTGGCGCGCCGTCTTGTTGAAACCAGTAGTGCCCTGATACGCTTTCGACGAACGATTGGCATGAAAAAATTGTTTATCATATCGCGATAACGCTCCTGATTGACAGTAACTCTGTGGCCATTATCATCTTCGAAAAAGAACGGCCAATGAGCATTTTAGCACAAACGCCGCACCAAACAGTGACTTTTGCATCGTGAAGAGGTACCTCTTGAATCTCTTGTGGATTTTCAGTGGCATAAATACGGCAATTTTGTTTGTTTACCGATCCGTTCAACTGAAAATGAGCTTCATCGCTCATGATAATTTTATGCCAAAATTGACTTGTTTTGTTGAATGTAAATTTCAACAATTTTAGAGCGTTCGCGTGGCGTGTACTGTTCCATTGTAAACATTTGCTTGAAATGATGCTTCAAACGCGGTATGTCATTAGTCGATTTGGCATCACTGCGGAAAGTTACAGTGTTGCCAGATGGGCGCTTCGAATATTGACAACCCTGTATAATCTATAAGAAAGATAAACACTGTAATGATCTAAGGGATCCATAATAAAAATTTTATTTTTATGGAAATAGCTGAATTTTTAAATAAATGCCCTTCAACATTTTTTCTGAGCACACCCACCCCTATCTGCCAACCTTTTGGGGGTTATAAAACTGTCGATTTTAGTTTATATATCTCCCGAATTGACCCCTAGAGGGGTCATACTATACTATGCTATACTATATTATACTATACTATACTATACTATACTATACTATACTATACTATACTATACTATACTATACTATACTATACTATACTATACTATTCTATACTATTCTATACTATAATATACTAGACTAACTAAACTATACTAGACTAACTATACTATACTATACTATACTATGCTATACTATACTATACTATACTATACTATAATATAATATACTATACTATACTATACTATACTATACTATACCATACTATACTATACAATACTATACTATATTATACTATACTATACTACACTATACCACAGTACAAGCCTTAACAGTGCTAACGCTAACAGTGATGACACTGACAGTGGTGACAATATAACATTGCTGACGTTACCATTGCTGATGTTAACAGTGCTGACGCAAATTCATAACTTTCACCCCTTCAAAATGCGCCAAAGAAGTTTTCACTTCAAAAATACTTCAAACTTAGATTTTTGTCCGCTATCACAAATCTTACTCACATACTTACTAACTATTACAAATTCCATATCCGAAAATAATTCAAACCGCCGAGTGACACTTGGGAACCTTTGCTTGTAAATAAACACAAAAGTATAAATGTAGTACTGCGGAAAAAAATGCGAGTTTTTTTTTTTAAATAATACTATTTCGATCTGGTAACTTTATTTTTTATTTCCAAAATCTGACCCCTTATTAAAAATTAGCAAAAATAACTGAAAACTCTTTGGCAAAACTAAGCTTTTTAGTGGTCATAAAGAATACCAAAAACATGAGCAATAAGAACAACTAGTTATAATAAACTACAAATTAGTGATATATTGCGTAATGCACTTAAAAAATTTTACAACCCTGCTACGCATGAACGAGGGACACATTTAAAAAGTATAAAAAAAAGGAGAAAGAAACTAATGAGCTTCCAAGTTTTGTCAACTGTAATTTACAAAAGTGCATGAATCCTCTAGCTTAACTTTAAATGTGGCCAAGACTACTAACTAAGAGCTCTTGTACAATAATATATCAAATCAATTTTATTGTCGACAGTCATTATTTGTTTGCGCGCTCGACATTTCCACTTTTGGCTCATTGAAACCCACAAATATACCACAATAACAACAACAACAGCAACAAACAATCACTTAAAAATTTGTTTTACAAACTTTACTTAAACTTTAAATGTGTTTGTAGTTGTAGCTGTTATTTTTGTTGTAGCACACAAATAACTATCGTGCAATCGACTATGACGCTTTTTCATTTGGTTCTCATAGAACACTTTTTTGAGTTGTACTTGACTTTATTGTTGTTGTGTACAAACTACGTATGACCAAGTGACGGTATCTGAAGGATATTCATATCCGATCTAAAATAGTCGAATGTTGTAATGATAACCACGGCTTGTTTTATTCTGCAAATGTGTGTGTTTGAGTGTGAGTGTGTATGTGTGTGCTGCCTGACGATGTCTTAATTCATTGCGAATTTATATTTATGAGGTTTTCGTACGAAAAGTTGTGACAACAATGAATGTTCAGAGTTTTATGACTTTACTAATTTATCAAATTTTTATGGTATCTATGAGCACAAAAGTAAAGAAAATCCAAAAATAAGAAAATTTATTAACTGCCTCTTTTAATGTTCTTAATGAACTTTGTGATTCCTTTGCTATTATAACTTGTGTATCAGTGAAGGTTTGTCACAGTTTTGACTTAAGAGAACTCAAAAGAACTATGAAACAGCAAGCAAATGGAGCAGTCTGTTTATTTGGTATGTCAAAATTTACTAAGCTGTTTTTTTTTCAATACTATTGCTATATTTTTCTTTATAAATATTAAACTCATTTTCTAAATGAGGTATTTTAATGCTTAGGTTGTTATAAAAATAAAAAATATAAAACAAACATTCGTTTAATTTTTCAAATGCTACATCTATAATGTCGCTTTAATTGAAAATCCTTTAAGGACACGAATTAAGTATTTTGCTTATTTTTGGCAAACATATTAAGGCAATAAAAGAAATCTTCAAAAAAAAAAACAAAATAAACTTCAAATAACGTCATGAATGGCTGTGAAACAATGACGCGAACGCGTTACAGCCATTGTTTTAAATGTCAAACAAAAGTGCATGAATAATAAAAATAAAACTTTTTTTAAATGATGTTGCATATTTTATGAGCATCTTTTTTGTGTGTGTGTATGTGCATGAGTTCGACAGGCGAATTACAACAACAACAAACAGAGCTACGGAGAAACCACCGGTATAAAACACAAAACTTTTTACAACATCTCAGGTGGGACTCGTGTGACTCAATAATGGCTGCTTTGTCAATGAATGCAAGGATTTTTTTGGTGATTTCTTTTTAAGTGTTTTTTTTTGTGTTCTCTTAGTTCATATTTCGACAAAGTGCGCCTACATTTTTGGCACTTGTAATCACGTCGCGCTCATCCTTGAGATTGAGCCAACAACAATGTGCACCTAACTACCAGCTACCACAAAATGCAAAGCATTTTTTTTGTAAAGTGGCTAAATTACCAACAGCCTTGTTAATTGTGATAAATGCGGCGCACAAAATTTCAGCATAACTCTGATTTTAAGCTCTCCCAGGAGTGTGTGAAGGTTGAAATAGGTAGGTAGGTTCAATTATGAAGCTTTGTGTATGTTTTCCACAAAATTTGAGGCAGCTAGAAATTAAGTTTTATTTTTAATAAAGTACAAAGTGAGTTACAAGTGTGAGTACCAATCTAACAAAGTAAAAAGCTCTGTAAAATTTTTAAACCTTCATGGATATTGATATTTAAGGCTTTTTTTTTTTAAAGGAACCATGCAAAATCACTCTTCTTTTAATACAAAATACTTGAAAATAAGTTTAATTAAATGAACGTACACCATGACGTATGAGTAACATTTAATTCAAATCATTTATTTTTGTTTCATGAAAAGTTGCTACAAATAACTTGAAAACTTTGGTATATCGTTCAAGTGGTTCTGTGACGTTTCACGGTTAACAACAAACACAAACAATTGCCAGCATAAAAAACACTAACAAACCAGAGTTATCTAAACAAAACTATAAACAAAGTATTCAAAGTTTACGCGAATGCAACGAGTGTGAAATTACTTTTAGGCGTTTGCATGACAATTAAACCGTCTACATCGTCATTGCGTTGCTTCTTCTAAAAACTAAAAAAAGAGATAAAACTATTTTAGGCTCAATTTTTAAGCATTGAAACACCTTTTGTGCGGCACAACAAATTTCAACATATCTTTGAACATTTGCCAAAATAAAAGCACAAATAATGGAAGATCTCTATCAATGAAAAATGCATAAATCAATTCAAACATCTGTCAAATAATAAAATCGTCGAAAGAAACTATTTATTTATTTGCCGTACAGCTTCCTGTGCTTACAAACAAGGAACAGTTGAGGAGAACAAAAATATTAAAGAAAACAAAAATAAGAAAAAGCAATGACGACGTATAGTTTGCCCTCCATTATCTCAAGGAAGCCAGAAAGAAACGCAAAGTAGTCTGCGAATCTTTTTTTTTTTTTTGCACTTGTCAATCTCACACTCTGGTCCACCTCCTTGAGCAAGGCAGTTTTTGAGTTAATAACTTTTAAGCATGCTGCTTAAAAAGTTCAAAAAAAGTTAACAAAGACAAACAAACAAAACAAAAAAAAAAACTATACACAGACAAAAACATATGCCAACAAACCACACACGCATGTATGAGTGTGTGTGTGTGTGTTTGTGTACTTTAAGCATAAAAAAAAATCGAAAACAAAAGGAAGAACACAAAAACTCCAACTCAGTTCAACACTTTTAGTGCGAAATAAATAGTCGAGGGTTTTGCCAGGAAGCTTAATAAAACAATTCGTTTGCCAAGTACGAATTATTTATTGTTCGTGAGTTTTTTTTTTGTTTTTTTCTTTTATTTATTGATGTTTTTTTTTTTTAACATATGCTAAGGTATAAATAGCTGAAATGAAACTAAAACACGTTTCTATGGGAATAAGTAATGCATAAAAATTATTATTTGAAATTTTAAAATTTTCATTTTCTAAAAACAAATTTTGAAAAAAATTTAAATTTTATGCGGTTTTGTGATTTTTTTTTTTTAAATTTAAGTAGGTCTTGATGTTAAGATCTTTATGGAGAGATCTATAACAAAAATAATTGTTTTCTTTTTTTTTAATAAAATTAAGTACGTAATGATTTAATCTGTATATCTTCGAATCTGTTTTTCTTTGTATTTCTCGCAAAAGCAAATTAAAAGCTATACTTTTTGGGAAAAAAAAAACACTTGCTTCACTCAACAATGTACAATGTTGTAATTTTTACAATAAACACTTCTTCTTACATTGATAAAGTATCATATATCAGCCATTTCAAATAAAAAACTAATTTTGAAAAACTTTTTTTGTAACTTCTTACGGGCCATTCAAATTTGATTAAAACATGGAGGAAAAAGCTGAAATCTTTAACTTTTGTAAAATCATAGATTCAACAAGATTAGCTCGACTTTTACGTTTGAGCTATCTTTAGAACAGGCTCGTAGACAAGGGAGGAGTTTTGGGTGTTCAAACCTCCCTCCCCCCTTAGGGTCCAGAAAGTATAAAAAAATAAAATATAATCATTTGTATGACATTTTTTTATATGCGCATACTTAATGCGCCTACGTCTCGTCTCTCTTCAGTAACAGTATAAACAGCAACAGCAACACGCTTAAGATATCGAATAAAGTCGAATACATTCAATTGAGCCTTGTTCATCACCAGCGATTTAAGAATGTATTGCGTTGGGAAGTATTAAATGAAAGTGAGGAAAAAATGTACCTTTTATAATGGTTTTAATTGTGGTTTTCTTAAATTTAATCTATTTGTGTTAAGTGTTATTCTATTGATTTAATGTGCCACAATACTAAAACGATTCCACTTAATTAGCTGCAGAAACCGCCATTTAAAAAAACCAGATAGGAGGAAAGTAAATCTTTGTTTTTAAGGAATTTTTTTCCGTCCTTATTATGCCGACTTCTTGATATTCTTTAATACTTTGATCCAAAGTTACAAAATTAAATATGAGTAATTATAAAAAGAAGATGACACCGCCGAAGTTGAAGCGACATTAGAACTAATTTGCTGATGTACCAAACGAGTGCAGCGCTGCCAGAATGGTGTAGTAGTCAATGTGTGTGGTGTCCATTCTATATTATAATTATTTAATGACTACAATTTTAGCTAAATCATAATAACTTAATATTGTATTTCGTTTGCATTGTAGAAAGCGTTCAAGAATCCTTTGAACCTGAAGTGTCCAGAACTGCCTTTGAAACCGGCAGTTGCAGGAGGTGGTAGTATTGACAGTAATGTGAAAAGCGGTCGTATAAGTAGTGTTATTGAGAATATTTCACTTATTATGGTAATAATTCTAAGTTTGTGCGTTTTGTGTGTACGATTTTCTGTTATGAGTTGTTCCAGAAACAGAAATTTCATTTGATACATTGAAACTGCCTTCGACTTCGGCAGTACATAAAGGTGCAAGCATCGATATTTCCAATTTTCAAAACATTTAGAATCCCCTCCCCCTCCCCCCCGCCTCAACTTTTAATTTTCCTGTCAGTGGTTCGCGTAATCTACGATTTAAGCAGTCTTTGTTAAACCGTTGGCATTAGTTAGCTTACTCCAAATTGAGAAACGAAGCTTATTGAAAGTTTTTTTTTTTTTAGCACTGACGCGGGATCTCAAACTTTTGGGACAACAAAAATTTTTAAAAATAAAATTTTCAAACCTTTTGAATGTTGTCGAAAAAGTCAATTAAATTTAAAAATTTTGCTAAGTGATCTGTTAAAGTTTAGGAGTCGGTTACGGATTTACTTATAAAAAAATGTTAAGTCTTATCGTGGTAATTTTTCTAGTAATTAACAAGTGACTTATAGTTCAACATTGCTTTATACAGAATTTAAACCCGATTGCAGCTTGTGGGCAAATTGTTTGAATACTATAATAAGGCGCTTACGAAAATATCGTTTGCCAGGAATTTGCATTGTAGGTCACGATTCTAATGGTGTGGTAAATTTTTCCAAAATTACTGTTTATATACCTTTCATTGGTGCAACAATTTACAACATGGAAGTACTATTTACAAAGCACAACTGGCTTTTGTCATCGTTCAACTTGATTTTGATGACATCCGAAAACGAGTCAAAACGATCAAAATTTTTAATTAAATAATATGCAAGAATTTTACCTTGTTCTGGTAACACTACCATAGGAATAAATTAAATTAGAATTCAGCAGCGGATGCTGGCGCAAATATTAGGTAAGTGTGGTGATAGGTGAAGGAGTGTAGTTGATATTTGAAATATGTTTCTAGAAGTTCTATGGGCGAGTACCGCTTAAATGGTTGTGCATCCTAAAGAATAGATAGGGACAGCAAAGTCACAAAGGATGATGTATTGTCAGAATTGGCAAACAAAAAAGAAAAGACAAACATATAAAAATAAATAAAAGTAGTTCTATTAAAAATCTATTAAAGTCTTATACTAAATTCCTTTGATTCATCGATATCAAAAAATATCGATATATATATTTTATGAAAACCCCACCCTTTGGGTAAATCCTGGCTACGGGCCTGCTTTAGAAAGATAACAAAGAATGCTTTTATTAAAAAATAGGCAGTGGGAGGACTGCTGATAAAAAAAAAGATTTAAAGCTATGAAATAACAGTGATTTTGACGTATAATTACGTCTTACAACGCGTTTGTTGGAGTCTTTTTCGCAAATTTTTCAAGCACATGCAACTTTTTTTGTCACTCTTTGGGATATTGTTCATCGTACAAAGTTATTTTTTTACCAAGCAGTTTTGATTGTTATATTTTAAGTCAAATATTAGTGTGAAATATAAAAGATTATTATTTTTAACGTATACAAATTAATTTAAAACTCATGCTCTACAACTTTCCTACTTTTGTAGAAGTCGTTAATATTAAAATTAAACTGATAACAAAATACAGAATAACAAGATGAATAAAAATATTTTCAATTCATTTCAAAAATTTTATATTAATTAAAAATTGTGAACTGCAATATTTTTACAAATTTCTAATTCACCGACCTTTATTTTAATGATGAATTATTTTTATAACATATAAATACGATTTCGTCAGAAAAATATTTTTAATTTGTTTCATTTCCAAAAACTTGTCTCTAAGCAAAAGCATTAAATCAAGAGTGAACTATTTTACTTTCTATGCTTTTAATGCAAAAAAATGTGCCTTCTTTTATTTCTGTGATGGTTTCGTGATTGCACTGATTATTTTATTTTTCAGAATAGCATTTTTCAGAATAACAAGAAAACATAAATTAAAAAAAAAAAAATTTGACTGCAAAATACAATTGTTGAATATCGTCATAAAAAATAAATACCACATTCTGCATAAGAATTTCAAACATTACTCTAAAATTTATTTTTATCGCCACCACAATTAATGTTAATTAAATCCTGTGAACATTGAAATGCATGTCAAACCTAAGTATAACAACAACAATTAACAGAACACAAACAATTTTAACTTCAAGGAAGTCATGAAAAAAAAACAACAACAAAAGTTTCAGCTGTTTTTTGCAACAACAAAAACATCAACAAAAACAATAACAATAAGAGGAAACATTAATGAATTCTTTTACCTACAGAGCAAGCGAAAAATGCAAAAATCTATGCAAAAATAAATAATTTATGAAATATGATTATAGACAGAGACTAAAACCACAAACGGACAGACAATTCTGCTAGAGAAAATCCAAGCCAACACAACACACGGCGGTGTCTACAAAATTGGGGAAAAAGAAATACAAAAAAAAATACAACATCAACAACTGAGGTCGCTGCTTGTCTTAAGAAAATGCAATTATTTGAGTTTATATTCCGGATCCTCAACATTCATTTAACAAACTAACATTTCAAATGAAATTTTTTTTTTTCAAATTTAAGCTGAATTAGTGCTTAAAAAAACAAAATAAAAAAAAACTTAAATTGAAAAATCGCTAGAAGCTAGAGAATTTGTATTAAAATAGTAGAAGGAAGAGTACATGAATGTGTGTTGAATAAAAATTTATATAATGCATTTGTTTTTTTTCGAAATTGTGAAGAACATGACGGCGAACGACAGGATATTTATACAAACAGACAAACCGAATACAGGCGCGCAAACGAAAAGCAACAAAACAAAAGAAAGGGCAAACACATATGCCAGAAATATAAAAATTATATTAATATTCAGTTTTTTTTTTTTTTTTTTTTGCATAGTTTTTACTTTACTTACTCATGCAAACATTTAAGAAAGTCTCACATTAAGATAGACAGAGATTCAACACCACTACCACCACCACCACTAAAACAACCATGCCGTATTTTGGTAACGCTAAACACACATGCATGCAAGCACAAGTGTGAGCGTGTGTATATCGACCACGTATGTTCGCCCGAGTGCTACGGAAACCCATTTATTTAACCATTAAGGTAGCCTAGGTATTAATGCACAAAGTAGCTGTTGGAAGAAGAAGAAGCGAACTGTTGCCATTATGAAGTCCTTTTTTCGCAAAGAGGTATAATTTATTTTAATACTGGTATTTATCATCTCTTCATATGTAATTTTTTTCTATTTACATGTTATGGAATTTTCAAGTTCTTCCCATTTTATTTAAAAATTTGATTTAATCTAACCCGAGCTCGTTTGTCTCTGGTTTAAGTTTTTTTTTTTTTTTGTTGCTGTTTATATTATGGACACTTAGGGGGGTTTATTTCAAGCAGAATATTAGATATATTTTGTTCCATTATTTGTTTTTTTTTTTTAAGAGAAAACTTAAACTTAAAAAACGTTAAAGTTATGAATTCGCGTCAGCACTGTTAACAGCAGCACAGAAAAGTTGCACTATTAATGTCTGCAAATCAGTTTTAATCTACAGTTCTTGTGTTTTTTGTATGGGAACCCCCTGGAGGGTGGCTGATAGAGGTATGTGTGTTCAGAAGAAATGCTGAAAAATAATAGGACCAGCTCATAAATTTTACACCTCTAGGGGTCAATTCGGGAGATATATGAACCTCAATTAACAGTTTTTGTGTTTCTTGCATGAGGACCCCCAGAAGGGTCATGCAAGAAAAAATCTTGCAAGGCCCCTTCACCCCTCTGGGAGTCAATTTGGGTGAGAAATTAACCACAATCGACAGTTTGCGTTATTTATATGCAACGAGAAAAAAAGCAATAGTTAAATCACCTAAGTCGGCTTGGGTAGAGAGAATTGTATGGTAATTATAAGCTTAAGCTTATTCACCCAAGCAATTTATTGTTTAATTCATTGCTTTGAAAGCACATACTTCGATACCCTGCCAAAAAAAAACCATTTGATTCACCTAAGCCAAGTATAATATATTAACCAATAACCGAAAATTCTACAATCTATCGAAATTATATGGAAATAATTTATCATCGAAGCTATTTGTGTTATTACACATAGATTCTTCATGATTTATGATATGAGATAACTGTATGAATAATTTTACAAGACAAACCGAAAGAATTGAAAGAAACACAGCAGAGCGCACTAAAAAAGCCACGTGGCACATTATACTTGCAAAAAAGTCATAGGGACAAGATGGGGGTTTTCGCCTCGTATCGTTCACTGGTTGTATACTGGGGTCATAAGACCTATTCTTCTGTATGGAGCAGTAATATGGTGGCCGTCCTTAGACAAGGTCACATATATGAAAAAACTTCAAAAAGTGCTGAGAATGGCATCTATATGCATCAGCGGTGCTCTGAGAACAACACCGACTGCAGCCTTAGATACCATACTTCATCTTCCACTACTGGACCTGGCTGCCAAACAGACAGCAGCCTGTTCGGCGATAAGACTAAGAGAACTGGAAGTATGGAAAAGTCTGACAACGGGTCATTCATAGATACTTAACGACCTCAACTTCATTCCATCAAGGACTGATTACTGCAAGCCCTCGCTTTCCTTCGAAGGAAGGTATGGTATGCTTATTCCGCTTAGAACATACTGGGTCAATGGTGCATCATGGAAACGAGGATGTCTATTTTGTATACAGATGGATCAAAATTAAACGACAAGGTCGGGTACGGGGTCTACTCAAAAGAGCTAGGGGTATTTCTGGCTCATAGGCTTCCTGACCACTGTAGTGTGTTTTAGGCCGAAATGATGGCAATAGGGGAGGTTGCATCATGGCTTTCAAAAAACGTTGTCTCCAAACTGGAAATTTATATCTTCTCAGGCTGCGAAAAAATCGTTGGAACAAGTAGCCACAAACTCTAAAATAGCCAAAGAATATCGTGCTTCATTGGGTGAAATGTCGAACTACTTCAGCATCAACCTAATATGGGTACCTGGGCATAAAGGCATAAAAGGTAATGAAAAGGCAGATAAGCTTGTTAGAAATGGGACACGAGCGGTATCAACTATGGTAAACCCACCGGGTATCTTGTTAGCGACTCTTAAGCTGCTAATCAATAACAATATCATATCGGAAGCCAACACTAGGTGGGCTGAACTCTCGAAATGCAGAGCATCAAGGCTTATCTGGCCGACACTAGATCCCGGGCGATCGAGAGCCCTTCTCTCGCTGGCAAGACCAGAACTAGCCACAATAGTGGCTGTCATCACAGGGCATTGCTTGATAGGCAGACATGCCCACAGGTTAGGAGTTATCTCAAATGACTTCTGTAGAAGCTGCAGGGACGAGGAAAAGGAAGAAACTATCTCCAATCTTCTGTGCTACTGTCCTACGCTAGCCAGAAGAAGGCACAAATATTTAAGATCCTTCTTCTTTCATGAGCTTGACGACCTGTCATCGACTGATGTCAGGAGTCTAATAGGGTTCATCAAGAGCTGAAGTTGGTTCCATTTTTGAATGAAGACCTGTGTGCAGCGGTATCACAATGGACCTATCTGGTCCTAGTGAGCTGGTATATGCTATTTCATATACATCGGCTGCCACCTCGACCTAACCTAACCTAACCGAAAGAATTTTTTTGGTTCTACATAAAAAACTTAAAAAACAGTTCAAAAAATTGTGCAATTATATTGAATAACCCTGTCTAATAACGGGTTCGTTTACCCGAATTTGAGTATTTTACGGAAAATATCCCCACAAAATTTTTAAAAAACAATAGCATAAACATAGCTTAATCATAGTTTTGAGATGTTTTCAGCAATAAAATAAAAATACCACAACTCGGAAAAGTAGTTATAAATGTTGAAACTTAACTTTTTTTATAAATAATTTATAAATTACCAAATATTTAGTTAATTTATCGCCCAAATAAAAATTAGCAAGTAAATATGTAAAACTTAGCTATTTTAATGAAGAATTTGGGAGGCTAAAAACTGCCAAAACCAGCTTATAAATTGTACTAGCTTTTTTGTTAATTCAACATAAGCTTTTTTCTCTGTGGACCCATAGAAAGGTGGTAGATATAGGGAAGGTGTGTTCAGCAGAAATGTTGAAGGGGGAAAAAAATGGGACCAGCTAGCATATCTGAGCTCCCTAGGGGTCCATTTTGGGAGAGATAGGAACTATAATCAACAGATCTATAGTATTTCATATTGGGACTTCTATAAGGGTGGTAAGCAAATAGGGGAAAGTAGTGTTCAGATGTTGAAGAGTAAAAAATAATAAGACAAACTCATATACAGTGGCTCACAGCTTATTTTATGCAGTGCATACATTCAATTTTAAGGCTCTATAACAACAAAACTAACAGGAATATAAAAAAAAAATTTACATCATTTAAAAGATCAAGAAGTCTTGTTTAACAATTGAACTTCGTTAATTGAGAAAATTTACATTGAAATAACTTAAAACTAAGAAAACAAAAAAATACTGCTTAATTTCATGTCACAGCTTATTTTATGCACTGTGAATACTTCTTAAAACTAAACATTTTTTGTGTAGTTATTTTAGATCTTAGTACTCAGTGTGATAGCCTTTGGCTTTAATGACAGCATTTAGTCATTTCGACATCGATTCCACTAATTTTTGTGTAGTTTCCGGTACGAGTTTGCTCCATTCATTCAAAATTGCTTTTTTCAGCTGTTCTTTGCTTGACATTGGATGATTTCGGATATTGTTTTCCAATGCTGGCCACAAATTCTCTCTGACATTCAAGTCAGGATTCTGAGCAGGTGGTGTCATGTAGTGCAGACAATTCCATATTAAACAGGACTGCACAATTTCCGATTTGTGCTTAGGATCGTTGTCCTGATAGAAACGAAAATTGTGCCGGATTCCCAATTTTTCGGAATGGTGCAGCGAATTTTCTTTTAATATATGAATGTACATAATTTTGTTCATATTATTGTCAATAAATACTAAATTTTCAACACCCGCTGCAGACATACAGGCCCAAGCCCTCACACTACTACTGCCATGCTTTACTGTGACTTTCAGGTTTTCTTTTTGAAGCTCGGGAGTCGGCTTGCGCCAAACATAGGTCACACCATCTGAGCCAAATATATTAAATTTTCACTCGTTTGCGAAAATAATACTGTTCCAGAAGTCATATGTCTTCGAAATATGTTGAGTAGTGAACGAAAGTCGGCTTAGTTTTTTTTTTGCTGATAAGTGGTTTCTTTCTAGCTACTCGGCCATTGAAGTCGTGCTCGCGCAGTACTCTTCGGACAGTTAAGTCAGCACTACATGACTTACCCAACCCCTTTTCGACTTCAGTGAACAGCTTTGGAACTGACAAATTGGGATGAGCTCTTATTTTCCGTACTATGTAGCGCTCAAAGGTAAAAATTACTTCTTCAAATAAATTCGATAAAAAATTCTATAAACCCTGATGTGCTCTCTTTTGGCTATTTAAAAAAAAAAAATGCATTCAATAATATTTTAAATGAAAACGTTTTTGCTTGGAAAAATTTCCATATTCCTCTTTTAAATTTTTTAATGATACTTACAGATTTGTTTTTTATCAAAAATCCCCCTCCCCCCCTGGAAAATTCTGGCTACGTGCCTGCTAGAAAGTCTTGAATTGACACCGAATGAAGTGTGATGAAATAAAACAACTACAACCTAAATAGCAAGGATCATTATAAGTCATTTAAATCATCATACATTATAATTTTATTAAAGCAACTAGAATTTGCTTATTCTAATAATTTCGAGCATAATTATAATAATAAATATATTAAAAATAAATAAATCCAAAACGATAACACACAAATAGCTATAGAAACAAAATGGATTCGAAGAGCACTTAATCATCAAGCAATTATAAAATAATTAAATGCTACCAACTATAATACCGCCATTAAA
Organism: Coremacera marginata; assembly: GCA_914767935.1. NCBI lineage: Eukaryota > Metazoa > Arthropoda > Insecta > Diptera > Sciomyzidae > Coremacera > Coremacera marginata. Next base: position 189,461,786 of record OU612044.1, on the reverse strand, counting down.
ATCACAACAAAGTAGTTAATCAAAATTAGACAATGTATAGCATTCGGTGGCAAATAAGCCAAGAACGGATACACGAACTCATGCATCTCAAACTAAATAATATTTATCTAAACAAATTTGAGGTTTTTGTATTTATTATTGGTGAAAATGTGTACGATGCACATAAAAACACACACTCATACACACATGTGCACATGACGACTACTATCCAAAGGTGACACCATGAACACCAAACAAATGGGTTTGGTGCACATCTCGACTAACCAAACAACCATCCGTTCGATAATCTAAATAAATATCGCAACGAAGCACATTGCAACCGGTATGGAATGGTTGCAAGCCTAGAAGCTATTGCAATGCTAGGGGCACCAATACAATAGCAACAACAACAATGACGCACTATCACAGCTCGTATACAATGCAACTGGCTAATAAATCTGATTTAGATTCAAAGCTAATCGAAATGGAAGGAAAGGATAGCAGGAGGACGTGAATTGAAACATTTTGAACCCAAACAAATTGTTCACATGGCCTAAATGGACAACAACAATATTAATCCAAATTACCATCAAAGTGATTTAATTGCTTGGAATATCGGTAGCGTAATGTTTTGCCACAAGCGGGAGTAACACCAATATCCAGCATTAGAGGTCAATATCTAGAAAACCTGTTCAAACCTGTGCAAGAAAATACCTGTCGCCTACAATAAGATTGTAGAAACAATACACATTTTTGTGGTTTACAAATGTTCTTAAGCCTCATTGAATTTTGATGTTGGTCCTCTATTTCGTATATAAAAACTAAAGCATTTTTTGTAAAAGCAATGATTTTAATGAATGACTTTTTAAGTGCAAATAAAACCTACCTACACTTTAACCATGGCTACCACATGTGTTGTGTTGTGTACATTTCCGAAATTACGCACACAAAGGCTCGAGTACACACACGTATGCAACAAACATGTCCTTGCCTAGCTAAGCATCTCATTCATCTGCTACTTTGAAACGGATAACTTATTGCCGGGTGAATTTAATTCTCATGTCTTTATTTGAAAATAAATTGCGTGACTGAGTTTGGCTTATGTTGCAGCGACGACGTAATGTATTGACAATGTAACGGTAAATTTTTAACCATGAAAACTCTCGAAATACTTTTATTTGTGAAGTTTGGATATATTTTAAATATTAAATGTATGAAATAGTTCTCAAACTAAAATTTATTTTTGAAATTTATCGCGGTAAAAATAAATATGCGTATCTGAAAAATTTAATTTTTTACTTAGCATTGCACTCATAGTTCAAGAAGACACATCTTAACTTTATAATTTGTGGTCAAGTATAAATATTAATAATATTTTAAACATATCATAACAGGCCATTTAATAAGTCCGTAGGATAAGTAAGAAAAAAACAAAATTTTGATAAAACTCTATTATATTATTCAACATAGTTGCCTTCGAGAGCAATACAACGAGTATGGCGATTTTCCAACTTTTCGATACCCCTTTTATAGTGTACGATTTCTCTTTCTCGTCAAAATAGGCATCAGTTTCAGCGAGTACTCCATCATTGGACTTGAATTTCTTTCCAGCAAGCATTCTCTTGAGATCTGAAAAAAGGAAAAAGTCATTGGGGGCTAAATGTCGAGAATACGGTGGGATGGGGGAAGCAATTCGAAGCCCAATTCATTCAATTTTGCCATCGTTTTCATCGATTTGTGACACGGTGCATTGTCTTGGTGAAACAAAACTTATTTTCTTTTGCAAATGTGGCCGTTTCTTGGCGAATTCAGCCTTCAATCGAACCAAAAGTGCACAGTAATAGTCACTGTTGATGGTGGTTCCTTTTTGCAGATAGTCGATGAATATTATTCCTTTTGCATCCCAAAATACAGACGCCATCACCTTACAAGCCGACTGTTGGGTCTTTGCTCGCTTTGGATTCGGTTCGTCGACTGCTGTCCACTCAGCTGACTGTCTTTTGGATTCTGGTGTGTAATATTGAGGCCATGTTTCATCCATTGTCACATATCGACGATAGAATTTAATTTTATTGCGGTTAAACAGCGCCAAGCACTCCTCTGAAGCATCAATTCGTTTTTGTTTTTGGTCGACTGTAAACTCACGCGGCATCCACTTTGCACAGAGCTTTCGCATACCCAAGTGTTCGTGTAAAATGGTAAAAACACTACCATCTGATATCTGTACAATGACAGCTAGCTCATGCGCCTTCAATTTGCGATCGTTCATAACCGATTTGTGGATTTTTTTGATGTTTTGTGGAATAAAAGTCTGATTTAGGCGTCCACTGCACTCTGTATCATTTGTGCTGGTACGACCACATTTAAATTCAACAATCCACTTTTCTACCATTTGTCTCGATGGAGCAGAGTCCGGATAATGTTTACCAAGCCAACGCTTGGTTTTCACTGTATTTTTTTCATCAAAAAGCAATGCTTTATCAAAACTCGAAATTCACTTTATTCCATTTTTTTTCAATAATAATAGTTGCACACAATATGCTATAACTCATGAATCAATTGTCAGATTGTTGTCAAATTTTTATACGTATCGTTTAAAGGTTGGTACTAAATAAAAATCATATGGAAAAAATCTAGTAACGCCATCTATGTGTCATCCTATGGACTTTTGAACGTACTATTATTAACATTTTAAATTATTTCGAAATTTTAAGGCAATTTAAGACCTGTAAAAAAAATTATTTCAAAACCACTTCTTATATTATTCACGCATACTTCCAAATAAACAAGTTAGTAGCACTAGTACGGAACTTCCGATTTCACTAGCCCTAAGGTGATTAGTTTTAGTTTCACTTCAATCTACTTTCTTTGCATTCAACTGGCGAATTAACGTGAACATGTCATAGGCAAGGATCAATTGCTACCATTTGCATTACCATTCCCTAGCCACTTCACTAGATCTACAGGACTAGCTTATTTACTAGTCAGAAAGATAAAAAAAAACAAAAAAAAAAAGTAGGCATTGTGAAAGCAATCTTCAGTTAATAAATTTTATACTTTTTTCATCAGAGTTGTTTTATTCATGTTCTTTAATGAAATTGAAACAACTTTTGTATCATGTTTTTTCGAAAATATTATTGCGAACTATATAAGTCATGGATACAAAATCAAGATGTCAAAAATATAAACAAGAAGCAATACCAAGCTTGAGGCTGATTGAACTGATCATTTTATGCATTACCTTAGGCCAAAAAAGGAGTTAGTTCGTATAGACTAGTAAAGAAGCTAACGAGAAAAGAGCAAAACCACTTCATATATTATACACCGAGAAAAAAGCTTATGCTAAATTGAAAAAAACTTAGTATAATTTATAAGATGGCTTTGGCAGTTTTCAGCCACCCAAATAATTTATCAAAACGCCTAAGTTTTACATGTTGACTTGCCAATTTTTATTGGGTGATAAATTAACCAAGTATTTGGTAATTTTTTTATACACTACTTTAAAAAAAAATGGAATTTCAAAAATTAAACTTTTTTCGGGTTTTGAATTTTTTTACTTCCTCTTTTTTTTAAGCTGCCGCCGCCTCTAGTTCTGGGATTTGCTTGACTGAGTTCGGCAACACAAAATTTTTTTTTTCAACACCGTTTTTTTCTAAGAAATTAATGACTTTTCGGCTTTTCTTGCTGCTTGACGTTTATTATAACAAGAACATTAAATTAAATGAAATAACAAATACAAAATTTGTACCTTCGCATGCCGTTGAGATTCGAACCCACAACCAACCGATACCACTGTGTATGAAGTCACTACACTACGCATTGAGTCAAACTCCAATTAAAACAATTGGTTTAAATATTAAGTTGCTAAGGTGAATTAACGTAGCTGCAGTTATGTCAGCAAACAGCAGTAAGGCTGCTTGGATCAGTTGGTATAGCGATGGACTGGCACCAAAAGTTCCAAGGTTCGATACCACACGGCGGGCAGACTTTTTTTTCTATTTTTCTTTTCTTTTTGTTGATGAAAAGCAATTGAATTTACTGGTGTGAATATTAACGTGTGTTTTTTAATTTACTTTATGTTATTTTTGAATTTTAAAAGTGATTTTATTAAAAAAAAAAACCTTTACATTATCAAATCTATCCTTCTCTCGTGTGTCTAATGACGCAGCTGTGTTTTTTTTTTTGCAAAAAATGGCTCAAAACTATGCTCAAGCCATCCATGCTAGTTGTTTTTATTTTTGTATTTTTGAATTTTGGATTTAGGTGAATTAAATATTTTTTTTTTGTCAAGGTATCGAAGTATGTGCTTTCAAAGCAATGTATTAAACAATAAATTGCTTAGGTGAATAAGCATAAGTTTATAATTCCCATACAATTCTCTTTACCCAAGCCGACTTAGGTGATTTACCTATTATTTTTTTCTCGGTGTACATACAATACATCCATATGATAGAAATTCTTGAACTCTTGTGCTAAGCTTGGTTGAAAATACAATTTATGAAAAATTTGTATAATTATAATACAATTGATAGTCTAAAAACTACTTAAATACTACGTAGTAAAGTTACTTATAATACAGTTGGCAACTCTATATTGTTAAGCAAACTCCGGTTCGAGCATGAGAGCGCAAGTTCGGAAAAGTAAACCAAAATTCAGAAATTGAACGAAAAGAGCGCTTACGCAAAACTTGGGCGGCTCCATACAATCAAACCTAATGCTACATTGACAAATTCAATAAATGGCAGATTTTTAATATCTGCAAAGTCTATATTGAAGTCTCCACTTAGTATCATAGGTCCATAGGTATTTGAAAAACCTTCTTATGAATAAATCAAATTTGCGAAAAAAAAAATCTCTTTCAAATTGACCGTCTAGAGGGGTCAAATATATGAGCTGATCTTATTATTTTTTACCCCTCAACATTTCGAAGATCTAAACACACCGAATTCCTATCTGCCACCCTTCTGGGGGATCCCCATATAAAAAAATACAAAAACTGTCGATTATAGTTCGTATTACTATCCGAATTGATCCATAGAGGAGTTAAATATGTGAGTTGGTCCTATTGTTTTTCCCATTTAACTTTTCTTCTGAGCACCTACCCTCTATCTGCCACTTTTCTGGGGGTTCCCATACCAAAATCGTTGCTATACGAGGGGTGCCTTTTATATTTCGGGATTAGAGAACAAAAACAAATATTAATCATCGAAAATCACTTTATTGTTTTTCAAAATATTCTCCATTAAGATCTATACACTTTTGCATGCGTTTGAACCAATTGTCGAAGCACTTTTGCCACTCTGATTGAGGTATCTCCAAAACATGCATTCTGAATGCCGCAACCGCTTCTTCGGGCGTCGAAAATCGTTGTCCACGCAGTTTATTCTTCACGGTTGGGAATAAAAAGAAGTCATTCGGTGCCAAGTCAGGACTATACGGCGGATGACCCATCAAATCGATGTTTTGGGTGCTCAAAAATGCAGTTGTTTGAGCCGATGTGTGAGAGCTCGCATTGGCTTGGTGAAGAGTGATCCGTCTTCGGCGGTTGGTTTTCCTGATTTCTTGGAAGACAACTGGCAAACAAATGGTTGTGTACCACTCAGAGTTGACTGTTCTGCGTTGTTCTAGTGGTACGGTTGCGACATGTCCATATTTTCCGAAAAAACAGGCGACCATTTGCTTGGAAGTGCTTCGTGCGCGAACAACTTTTGTTGGATTTGGCTCATCTTGAAACACCCATACAGTCGACTGCTGTTTACTTTCGGGCTCATACGCGTAAATCCACGATTCATCACCTGTCACGATGTCATAGACGTGTTTCGAAGCACCGCGATGGTATTTTTTGAGCATTTCTTTCGACCAATCGACACGAACTTTTTTGAGCGATTGACAAATTGTGTGGGATCCAACGCGAACAAATTTTTTTGACAGTCAAATGTTTATGCAATATTGAATGTATGCTGGTCCCACTTATGCCTAAGGTTGCCTCAATCTCACGATAGGTAACATGACAATCTTGCAATATCAGTTCGCGCACAGCATCAATGGTTTTCGAAACAACAGCTGATTTCGGACGACCTTCACGAAATTCGTCTTGGAGTGAACTACGACCACGATTGAATTCACCATACCATCGATAAACACTGGTCCTTGATGGAGCTTCATCGCCAAAAATTGAATTAAGTTCATCCATGCACTGTTGCTGTGTTAATTCACGTCGAAAGTTGTAAAAAATAATCGCACGAAAATGTTCACGATTTAATTCCATTTTTAGACCGAGATGAATCTTTTAAGTTACTATAAACAACACAAATAGCGCTCGTATGTCAAAACGTTCTGAGTACGTATAAGCCAACAAATGTCAAACTTTGCGATAGAGCTTTCAGATGACAGATTGCAACACCATGGTTGCCAAATCCCGAAATATAAAAGGCACCCTACGTATTCAGCAAATCAGAAATGCAGGCATTAACAGTGCAAGCCTTAACAGTGCAAACGTTAACAGTGATGATATTAACAGTGATGATATTAACAGTGATGACATTAACATTGCCGACGTAAACACCCAGTCGGAAAAATCGTAAGGTGCATGTTTTCCTTTAGCTTATGGTGGCGAAAACAGGATCATGCGAAAGTAATGCTAGGTTAAGCCGATCATGTCTTCGTGTGATCATTTCCATATGTACTTTATTTTGTAAAGTATAAGACATGCAGCGGAATGCCGGCATAATGCTTTTTAATTAATGCAAAAACCAAACGAAAAACGAGTAAAGAACAAACATTAACTGACTGGCGATATAATGACCTTCATTCTGGCAAATGTTTCATTTATAAATATTTTACCATCCCGTTTTGGTTCTTAATTTCTAGTATTCAACGTCAAAACGTAACTGGCACATAAAAAACCAATAAAAAAACATGAAAAAAGTAAAGGGAGAGCGAAAAATAAAACGTAAGCAGTGCTTACAACTTCCATTGTGGAAAAGTTTTGAAAGTTGTACTGCACGGGTCCTACTTATTATTAAATAAAGTGCTTTAGAATGGAAACACGAACGATTCCGATCGTCGGGAGTACATTCCCTGCACTTTATTTTAGTAATGGAAAACGTAGGTAGGTATGATGCTTTTTATACTTTACATAAGGAAGCTTACTAGAGGCGGCCATGCCTTTGTACAAGTAATTGGGATTTGAAAGAGACGATTGCATGCCTCGCGGACGAAATGTAAGTAGGCTATAAGGCATTATAGAAGGATAGTTTTTCCCACTGGGCAGTGCTGAATTCATTCAACAGTGCGAGGTCAGGCCAATTGAACATGGACACCTTATATGAGCGTACGAATGGCAGCAATCATCTTTGAAGGCATTCTTTTACATAAATCGCACTGTTGATTGAGCCATATGTCACGAAAGATCGGCTCCGCTTACCACAACTGCAAATTGACTCCAAAAATAATTTTTTCCGGAATTTTTTAACCTTTTGTACTCTAACATTCTCAGCAACACGCCCACGAGAATCGGCAGCATAAAATTGCTTTTTTACTAGTTTACTATTGTAAAACATTCCAAAAATAGTGTTTCGAAAAAAACCTATTAATAATATGGACTACGAGCCAAATTAAAAAAGGTTTCCAATTCCCATTTTGTGACATAAAAAAAGTTTATAAAGTTTTAAATAAAGTGAAATTGAACACCTGGCAAGTTGAAGGTCTAAAGAGGATATTTCGTATCTATATCAAAGTATAAAAAAAATTTAAATACTATACAAAATATTAATAAAATATGTTAACGATTTTGTTTAATTTAAATACTATACAAAATATAAAAAAAAAAATATGTTAACGATTTTGTTTCAATATTTCGTATGTTAGGATGTCAGGATGATTTCTGATTTTTTTTTTTTGCTCAAACTTTCCTCAAATATCAAATAATTCTCAATTGTAACCGAATTTGAAGGATTTGCCATTAATTTAACCTTAACGACATTTGTAATAATTTTTTTTTTCTAATAACAGAGCAATGTGAAGCCAAAAGCTAATATTAAAATAATAAAAGGATAACAAATGTACGTCATCGCATGCTCGAAAAATTCTGAACGTAAGTGAAAGGTTACCACAATTAGCTTGAAGAAAAAAAACAAAAAAAAACTGAAAAAATAAAACTGAATATAAGAAGCCACAAAAATAAAGTCAAAGGACAAAAAATAACGAATAAGCAATATTTATTGAGTACGTGATCTTTGGAATGTCCTTATGTGACCCTTTTGCATTTTTTATTGCTGCATGAATTTTGGACAAATTCACATATACAGGGTATATTTTAAAGGCATAAAGGCAAGCTGACAACAATAAAGCAAAACTAATAAATTTATTTCATTTAAAGTCTCCCAAACTTAAAACAATATTTTCGAAGTTTTTTTGTAAAATCGTATGATTATAAGTATTTTTTAAATGGATTATTTTTGACAATATTTCCTGCATTTACTTTATTTTAACACCCTGTTTTTCTAACAATATCCTGCCTTGGTCTCGTCTGGCTGCATCCACAACATAAAAAAACAGCATAAAGAGTGCCACTTTCATAAGTTTAATTCAGGCCATTTTTACCACTTTAACGTAACCCATGAGATTTCATTTTTTTTTTTCTGAAGTCCTGTCGAGGACAAACGCTGAAACAAGATTTTTCGAAGTTATTCTTACGGCAGGAGAAATGGAAAAAGCATTAATTTTTAATTAATCTCACTTAATAATAACTTAACTTGTGCTGGAACGTAGACATAGCTCGAGGATTCATTTTTTTGATTTAAGTTTTCTGAGCTGACGATGGCGACACGTTTTTCAATTTAATATGAATTCGCGTGATCATTCATCTTGATTTTATTGGTGAGAAAAGAAAGAGGAAAAGGAAGCAGTCATCTTTAAATGCCCAAAATATCAAAATTCTATGAGAAAACTTAAGAATACGGCTTATTAACTTATGCTATGCTATGCTGTGAGAACAAAACATAAATAGTAAGAATAATGAGAGCAAAACAATAGGTTTCACAGCAACACGTTGATGTTTTTTAATTTTTTTTTTCTTTTTATTTGTAACAATTTATATTGTTATTCAACAAACAAAAAATGTACTTTCCAAAATGCCGGTAACCAAATATGGATCATAGCTTAAAACAATAGAAGTCACATTTTCACATAATAATCTAAATACAAGAATATCTTATATTGTTAAGCAGTACAAAAGCCTCATAAAATGAGGCAAATCAACACTACCCAACCCTCGCCTCGCCTCCCCCCCCCCCTCCCTCCTCTTCGACGTGCGCCACTAGATGGCTCATGTTGAAAATTCCTTTATTATATTAAGCAGGCTGGTGTATTCTTATATCGTGAATGGGGGTCAGACAGAAACAATGAAAACTAAAACCTGTATAGGCGCTATACGCGAGTAGGTGCTGTTCGTTCATATAAATAACAATCGTGTAAACAAAAACAACAAAAGACAACTGTTTTCTACTTCAAATCGTATAGAATTACAATGTGTGGAAAAACAAGAAATAAAATTTTAAGCACACATTTTATGGTTAAATAAAGAGGTATAAAACTGCCAACATTTATGAAATCATTTCAAATTTCATTGCAAAAATTGTTGAGCTACCCCGTTAGAACAGGGTTAACAACAATAGTAACAACAACACTCTCCACTGACATAGTATAACTTTGGTTTTGCGTATGTGTTAAAAACATGTTAATGTGTGTGTGTGTGTGAGTGTGTGTGTGTGTGTGTGAGTGTGTGTGTGTGTGTGTGAGTGTGTGTGTGTGTGTGTGTGTGTGTGAGTGTGTGTGTGTGTGTTTGATTGTGTATGCGTGACAAAAGCCACTAAGGGAATAAACAAAAACAACACCAAACAAACTAAGTTACATCGTCTTCGTATTGTTCGCATTGTAAAGGCATGATCCTTGTTGGGTCTTTATGTAGAACCGAGACAAGAGCCAGTTGGGTGGCCATCAGTGGGTGGGTGGGCGATTTTTCATTTAGAGGAAGCAGTTACGGCAATGTATGTTAAGACTATTTCAAAAAATTTTTAATGAGGTGTTTTAATGCTGTTTGCATTTTTATCAATACATTAATTATTTTCTAAAATATTATACAAACTTCTTTCTGAACCTTAACTATTTAACTATTTTAGTAAAACTATATCAATAGAACGAATAAGAGAGCATGTGCGCGTGTACACAATGTGTGAAATCTCTATGTGATTGATTTCAAATGTGTATTAAAGGGAAATTTTCCTAGAAACGACCAAGAAGTAGACAAAATTTGACAATTTTTTTTTTTTTTTTTGAGTCAATAGAAACACATACGTAAAATCTGTTTGAAGAATATGGTTTACCCATCATGGACTGATCCATATTCCCGTTGAGCTAGAATGATAAAACTTTCCAAAAATATTTAGTTTGGTTTAACTTAGAAAACATGTATAATTAAAAAATTAAACAATTAAAAAATCGAATTGCCACCTCGAGATTATTAGTTTTCAATGGGACGATATTGAACATACTCTTCCAAAAAGAGCTACCAAATTTATATAAGCAAAATCGAGCATTATGCGCCAATATTGCATTACAATAATTCCCATAATACAACAAAAAGTAGTAAAGAATGGATCTTCGGCAGGGTACCGAAGTGAAAGTAGCCCCCACCGCCCAGCGGCCGAATTCAAGTATATTCTTTAGCCACGACAGACACGATGACATTTAGTTTTATATATTTAAGAAAGTTTTCCTATTTTGATGACGTCACTTTGTATGGGAGGTAGGCGTGGTTTTCATCCGATTTTGCCGAATATCATAGATATGGTTTATATTATATACCAAATCTCATGTGCAAAATTTCAAGACATTTCGTTAACTTTTGTGGAATTCTAAGAGATTTTACGTTAATAAAAACGCCACTTTGTATGGGAGGTAGGCGTGGTTTTCATCCGATTTGGCTCATTTTCGAACTTCATCTTCATTTTTTTAAAAAAAGCTTATATTTTGAATTTCATCGCGATAGCTTTAAAATTGCGGCATAATAGCGTCGACAGACAGACAGACGGACACACGGAATCGACTCAAGAGGTGATACTAATTAAAAATATGTATACTTTTCTACACCTGCCACGCCTCCTGGCGTTACAAACGGAATGACAAAGTTAATATACCCCTTAAGCAGCACGCGCTGGGGTATAAATTTACAAAAACGTAACATATATCGTTAAAGACCAGCTCAAGGCATACATAAAAATACACGTGAGAGCCACGCATGTCAAATCAAACTTCATAAAAATTCACATAAGTTAAATATAAAGCCTAGGAAAGAGGCTCGCATAAGAATTATTTTTCATTATTTTTTTTTTTTAGATTTTTTTGAGGTTTAAAATTAAAAAGCAAAAAAATGGAAAATTCCCAAATTTTCCACGCTTAGAAATTTAATTAAACTTAATTGTTCAGCATTGAGTGAAAACAGGTCGATTAGATAAATCTTAAAATTGTATATTCTTTTTAAAGAAACCTTTAGAATAATGGCAAAAAATATGTCGTCGTTCTCTTTTCTTTTGTGTTATACTAGTAGAAAAGCCCGTCCTACGACGGATTGAAAGCATTATCGTTAAACTGTAATTATTTTTTTTGCTATCTTACAGTGCTTTTACAACATACTGTCCTGAAAAATATTTAGCCTGAAAGTATGCACATATATAAAAGGCAAGCATGTCACTGATAAATATCAAATGAATTTTCTGTGCATACTTTCAGGCTGATCGCAAAAACTAATTACAGTTTGAGCGATATCGGGTGCAGAGCAGCGTGCTTGCCTTTTTAACCGACTTCAAAAAGGAGGAGGTTCTCAAGTTCGTCGGTTTCGGTTGCTTTTTTTTCCAAATGTATGTACATCGATAACTCCTAAACCATATACCTGATTGATATCATTTTTGTTGAACAGATAGATATTATAAGCACGGAGGTTCAATATTAGAAAAAAACAGTGTATCTTGAATAATTTTGAGACTAGAGCACTGCAATTTTGTAAAGGGGTAGGCATTTTTATTACAAATCACGGTCAAGAAAGTTGGCGTTATTCGACAAATGGGCGTGGCAATATTAGAAAAACACTGTATCTCGAATAATATTGACACTAGCGTACTGCAATTTAGTGTAGGGGTAGAAACACTTATTACAAATTACGGTCAAGAAAATGGGCGCTTTATTCGACAAATGAGCGTGTCAATATTAGAAAAGCTCGAATAATATTGACACTAGGGTATTCAAATTTAGTACAGGAGTAGGCAGAATTATTAAAACTTACGGTCAATAAAGTCTGAAATTTCTTTATGAATACAAAAGCTTCGAAATTGGCGCTTTTGATTAAAAGTCTTTGATTAAAGTATAATAATTAAAGAATGCTATAATTATGTATTTTTTTCTATAGAATACGTTTATTGGAAAAAAATCTTAAATAAAATTAAAATCGTTATATCTGAAAAACCATCAAGAAAATGAGAGAACATTTTTGCAAGTATAATAAATGTAATCAAATTATCTTTTCAATGATAACAGATTATTACTTTCAGATATAGCGCACTTTTTAGATGGAACTTTGAACCACTATATCTTCTAAATCAACAGAGACTCAAAAAAAATATTTCTGTAAATTTACTATTTACATAAAAGAAAAATTTAAAAATTAAATATTCCCTTTTCAGCATATTGATATTGTAAAATGTACTTTATAGCTCTTTTTGTTTTTTGTTTGTCGAAATAATTTATAACTTCCCGCCAGTATCGAGAGTAACCAATTTCTACTTTTTCTTTAGCTACTTTACTAGTTCTATACGAACTAGTTCCTTTTTTGACCCGAGATTACGCATAAAAGGTCAGTTCAATCAACTTCAAGCTTGTACTGCTTATCGTTTATGTTTTTGACGTCTAAATTTTGTAACAATGACCATATATTTCGAAGTAATATTTTCGAGAAAATATAATATAATATATAACGATATTTAATTTCGTTGCAAAACATGAATAAAAGAATTCTGATGAAGAAAGTACAAATTAATTAATTGAAGAATACTGCACAATGCTACTGCAAAAAAAATAGATTGGGGTGGAACTAGTCGGTAGTTCCGGACCTCCGCAAATGAGTTAAAAACATGTAAGTCCGAAAAGTTCAACATATTTTGAAAAATTATTTGTTGTCAAGACCTTTGCTTCGTTTGGAAGATACAGCCCTTCAAACTTTGCGAAAATTCACCTCACAGTATGTACATTAGGGCAGTCGTTATATGGATTTTAAAAATTTTAATGATGGATGGTTGTTGATTGCCTCCAAATGTGAAAAAAACTACTCTGTATTTTTTTTAATATTTTTAAATTGAGCCCTAAGTTCCTTATTATACGCAAGGCCATATTTTGTATATTTATCCCTAAAACACACGAAAACTAAGGACCTTATTATGAGTTGCTTTCGACGTTCGATCTTCGCTTATTATCGAACAGCGAATATCGGATGTCAAATTCTTATTATGAGCAGTGCAACCCTGTCAAATTTTTTGTTGTTCATCGAATTTTTAGTCGAATAGAATTTTGCTTTCGATGGGGTGCATGTTGAGTGATAATTGTTAAAAATTTTAGTATTTTATGATTGTTTTATACTTTTTGGCGACTAAAAACTAATTTTTAACTATTTTTGTAAATTTTATGCAGATCAAATATAGTGAGCAACAAATCGCAGAACTTTTGCCAATTTTGATACGTTTTAAGTTGACCTTGCTTGTGCACATTGATTTAGCATTTCGCCTGTAGTTGTCATCAAGCCCACAAACGCAGGTGAAATATCTTAGCTATGTAAAGTGAAAGAACAAAAAATGTTGATGCAGGAATTTCGAGCTTTTTTTCGAGCTTTTAAGTAATATTTTCGAGCTCTTTCAAAAATTTTCCATTTTCCGAAAAAATTCGAAAAAAAATTTGCATAGCTTAGATAAATTACCTTAGCTTGAAGCATCGGAAAATAAAAATTTTAGAAAAATATATAAATCATACAGGAATTTCGAGCTATTTTCAAGCTCGAGGAAACCACTTTTTTAACAGAGTTATATGTGAAGTATCTTTAATCCTTATCGTATTAAAAAAAAACAATGCTATAATTTCGAGCTCCTCAAATATAATATCGAGCTCCTTATAAACGTAGTAGTTTTCTCGGAAAATCAAGAAAATGTCATTTTATACAAAGGTTAAATATAAATTGCAAGTATTTCAAATTTTTTAAAATTAAAAACAAACAACGCTATAATTTCGAGTTATTTTCGAGCTCAACAAAAATAATTTCGAGCTCCTTATAAACGCAGCAGTTTTCCCGGAAAATCGAGAAAATGTCATTTCATATAAAAGTTAAATGGAAGAATTTCAAATTTTTAAAATTAAAAAACAACAACGCTATAATTTCGAGCTCCTAAAAATAATTACGAGCTGCTTATAAACGGAGCAGTTTTCCCGGAAAATTGAGATCGAAAATAGCTCGAAATTTCTGCATGATTAATTTTTTCTAAAGTTTTTCTTTTCTGATGCTTCAAGCTTATGTAATTTATATAAGCTATGTAAATTTTTTTTTCGAATTTTCCAGAAAATGGAAATTTTTTGTGAGCTCGAAAATATTACTTAAAAGCTCGAAAAAAGCACGAAATTCCTACATGAACTTTTTTTTTGTCTTTCACTTTGCATAGCTCAGATATTTTACCAGTCGGACAGTCGGAAGTTCTGTAGAAATAAAATTTAAACAAATTTTCTAAACGTTATGGATGTCAAAACTTCTATGAAAGGCTGCAGTTACGCGGTGGAATTCATTTCATAAGGGTTGGAAGTGTCACTTAATCATTTTCTACTTCTAGCTAGTTCTCTCAAGCTTTTATCCTCTTCTGATAAATCGTCGAAACATAATTCCATCGTAATCATAACTATTTTGCTCTCTATATTGCTATATTGCTATTCACAATGGCGCTTTTCTTTATCGAAAGCACGTTATAATACCAAAATCACTCTAATATTAACTTTTTTGTAGACAGTCAAGCGGCGATCAACTCCATGTGCTCCGCTACCATCATGTCCACAAATGCCCTGGCAAGCAGGGAAGGACTAGATGCACTATGCGCTTCAAAGAGAGTGCGCATCTATTGGGTCCCAAGAAACCGAGGCATTGATGGAAATTAAAAGGCGGATAGACTACAAAGGACGGCGTCGGGATGGGATCAGAGTTCATACAACATGTACCAATTCCACTACAAGACCTGCACAGAAACCTCGAAGATAGGGCCGCACAAGCAGTGAGTCGTAGATGGAGAGATACAACAACATGCAAAATCTCAAAAATCATGTGTGGCACACGATGCGAAAAACTTACTCTGTTTATCCTGGCACGACCGCGCAAAGATTGCAGGATACTAGTGGGTATCCTCACTGGTCACTGCAAGGCGGGAGCTCACGCGAAGAAGATGGGCATAACAACGGATGACAACTATAGGAAGTGCAAGGAACCAGGCACGGCTGCGACCCTGGAACACCTACTATGCACCTGCCCTCCGCTCTACTTAGATCGAGACTGAAATACTTAGGCTCACCGACGTTCCCGTCACTACAACATGTGGCCAACATTTTTCCAGATTTGCCTCCTTAGATTTGCGAATTCAACGCAAATCTTTACCGATTTTAACTAACTCCTTATACCCGGTACCACTAAGGACCAGAATGGTCTATGTGAGCCTCCGCCAGGAGGCGGCCGGATTAACCTAACCTAATAGCAAATGTAAATTCGTTCCATCAGGCCATTCGACTACATTCGCAAATCGTACGCAGCTCATAATAAGGGTTTAAATTTTTGCTCATTTTCGCACGTGGCTTCTATGTGACTTGTATGACATGTCGTCATGTCGGCACGGATTGTCGTTTATTTCATCATCATACGAAAAAATTAAGATGGTACGCCATAAAAAAAAACAAATTCAACCTTAATGGGTCACTCTATCAACCATGGCCTAGGCAAGATTTCTACCAGGTAACCCTGGGTGATAGTCAACCACCCTACCAATTGACTACTGAGACCACTAATGGTGACCAATTACAGCACCAAACCAAAGTGCATACCATAGTGTTATTTTGTGCGAATGCTAGGACTCAAAACAGACCAGATTGTTTCAAAATTTATATTAATTTAAAGGAAAAATGGCTTCAGATGGACATTTATGTTGACTATAACTAAAATACACATAACGCATAAAATTTTGGTCGAATCGGATTTTGCTTTCAATGCTAAATTTGAAGAATTTGGATTTTTTGCGCAATATTGTAACGGTACATAATAAAATGGAGAAACTGCAGCAATAATCATAGTTGCTGATGTAAAATATTATCGAGTATTCAACAACTATTCTTCCAACTATGAATATATGGTCAGCTCATACAATTCTAATTCGAATAAACATTTATGTGACCTGGAATGAAGAAATGGACCTAGTGTGTCAAAAACTTGATTTGCAGGTTTTGGCCGATTATCCCGTAGAAAAGTATTCCAAATCGACTGGTAGATTCTAGAGAATTCTAACATAAAAATCTTTTCAAATGTGACCATCAAGAATTCTTAAGGATCTAATTTGGATTGTCGTAGTTACGAGTAGTCAGTAGTCACCACATTCAAAACTTATCTCTGAAGTTGGTGAGAGCATATTTTTTTTACTTAAAAACTGATTAAAAATATGGTGTAAAAAGGTTTAAAATATTTTTTTCGTTTATAAAAACTATAAAGTTTTTACCAAATAGGTGAAAATAGGCCTTAAAATCCACCTGAATCTTGAATTGATTGCAACAAAACGCATAACTTTTGAATTTTAGAACTTTTGCTTTACTGGGTGTTGATGATGGTTAGTTTAAAAAGTAAGTTAATATTAGTGCTTGAAAGTTAAAAATAATACACTTTGTAACCATTTTAAGGCGTGGCTTTAAAGATAATACAAAAAATGTTCGCATACTTACTAACGTTTAGAGGCATTAAAGCACTTTGCATGTGACTGAAGATCTGCCGATGATGATGATGATGATGATGGTTGTGGTGACCAGCACCACCACCAACACTAGAACCACTGAAGAAAAGATGATTTTGATGCAAAGCCAGTTGGTGCGGGTGGTGATGAAGATGTTGTTGCTGTTGATGATGCGGGTGTTGATGCTGTTGTTGCTGCTGCTGCTGTTGCTGATGCGTATGCAAATGATGTTGCTGCTGCTGCTGCTGTTGCTGATGATGATGTAATTGTTGCTGCTGCTGCTGTTGGTGGAGATGATTTTGTGTACTATTGTTGCTGCTATTGTACTGTCGGGTAGTAGCAGCAACTGCAGCTGCTGCTGCTAAAATATGATGATGCGTGGTGGAGCGTTGATTTTGCACTGTATTCAAACTGTGTATGGAAGCATGCACTGCCGATTGATATATTATACCGTTATTCGACATGGCCGTCATCGATTGATGATGATACATTGTGGGGCCAGTTGGTGGTGTTGCTACAGTAGTAGCCGCCATTGAAGAGGCGGCTACAGGTGCCAGAGGCATCGAGCGATAACCGGCCATATTATTTAAGAATAAATATTGTTCAATTGTTCTTATTTTCTCTTTCCACTTAAAATCGATATATAACACATTGTCTTCATTATGTCTTTGTGATAATTTTAATCTTTATGTTTAATCTTTTACAATGCTGATTTTTTTCTGATCACTTGTGAAAGTGAACTAAATATAGATGCTGCGACCAAGTCTTTACGGTACAATTAAATTCTAATACTAATTTTAAGATTAAATCAAAAACAATAGATTGCACGAAAAGTTGAGCCCAGATACATTATTATCTGAATGCGATTGCTTATCGCACTCGGCAGCATCTTTAAGATAGTTTGTTCTTCGATACATAATATAAAACGTTGAGTTGCGAGAATTTTAAATGTCAAGATAAATTTGAGATTTGTTTGTTCGTTGATTACTTGACTTCAGTTAATAAAATTAATTAAATATAATAATCGCAAAGTTATTCAAACCAACATAAATCACATTTTTGTCTTTGTAAACAGAGAGAACAACACATTTCTGCGAAAACTTTCATTTTAAGATGTCAGTTTAGGGATATCAAGGTAATGCTTATAATTTAAACACGTCTAACAAAATAAATAAAGAAGATATATTTAAAACGGAATTAATTTTATGAACTTTAAAGTTGAAAAAAAAAAAATTAGTTAAAAATTTATTTTGAACTTGAAATTGTGTACAATATTTATTGAAAGTAACTTCTTCAAATGATTTTTCAAAATCAGTTTTACTCAAAAGCGTGTTAGCCCATTAAAGCGTGTTTATATTATAGTATAATTTTTATACATAGTTTATTTTTCTCACTGTAAAATTTTTACCACAGCACAATGTAGTTTTATTTGTTTGGGAATAGACGAACAACCTAGTAGCTACTTATTATAACATCAACTTCATAAAGTAGACAAATTTAAACAGACCAACCACACGTGATAACAATAGGATGTTTATGATTCTAAACGTGCGTTTTTTTTGTATTCGTAAAAGACAACGTATCACTAAATAAATATAGAAATAACTGTCGGTCAAAACCGACTAGTTAAACTATACATGAGATTTACTTACGAAATTGTTGATAATGAGCGGGGAAAATGCGTTTTATAATTTTATAAGAAAAATATTGTGCTTAATGACGCAGAAGCTTTTATTATTGTATGCACAGTAATTTATAAATACTTATCGTGAGTAATGCGAAAGTTCCAAGAAAACAGTTTCCAATGATTATGGATTAACATTAGCATTTGAAGATTTTTAAAATTTTCAATAATTTAATTTGGATTTGGATGTGCTTAATGAAAATTAATTAAAGAAGGCAAAGATGTTGGCCTCTCACTTTTTTCCATAACTTCAGAAAGGAGGTTCAAGAAAAAAGAGGCGTGACTAACAAAAATGAATTTTTTTTGTAGAAGATTCAAAATAGGCTTGAAGCAAATTATGTAACTGACTCTGATAAAATTTTACTTGCGTCGTATCACGAACGAGGTTATTCAAATCGGATAAGTGGGCATCCACAGTTAACATATCGAAATAGGTTATTCGCAGTTTTTATTAAAAAATGAAAAAACTGCGGAGTCAAGAAGCCCCCCCACAAAAGGTAATAATAAACTTACCCACAAAAGGTAATAAGAGATAAATAGAGATCATCAGATATAAGGCAATCGAAAACAAATTAAATGCCACTTAAGAACCGGCACAGAAAGTTTTGTTAAATTAAAAACTCTTCGTATAAAGAAATGGAGAATTTGATGTAACAGGTCATTCAATAAGTCCGTAGGATAAGTAAGGAAAAAACAAAATTTTAATAAAACTCGATTATATTATTCAACATAGTTGCCTTCGAGAGCAATACAACGAGTATGGCGATTTTCCAACTTTTCGATATCACTTTTATAGTACGATTTCTTTCTCGTCAAAATAGGCCTCAGTTTCAGCGAGTACTCCATCATTGGACTTGAATTTCTTTCCAGCAAGCATTCTCTTGAGATCTAAAAACTGAAAAAAGTCGCTGGGGGCTAAATCTGGAGAATACGGTGGGTGGGTAGTAATTCGAAGCCCAATCCATTCAATTTTGCCATCGTTTTCATCGATTTGTGACACGGTGCATTGTCTTGGTGAAACAACACTTTTTCTTTTGCAAATGTGGCCGTTTCTTGGCGATTTCAGCCTTCAATCGATCCAAAACTGCGCAGTAATAGCCGCTGTTGATGGTGGTTCCTTTTTGGAGATAGTCGATGAATATTATTCAGTTTGCATCCCAAACTACAGACGCCATCACCTTACAAGCCGACTGTTGGGTCTTTGCTCGCTTTGGATTCGGTTCGTCGACTGCTGTCCACTCAGCTGACTGTCTTTTGGATTCTGGTGTGTAATAGTGAAGCCATGTTTCATCCGTTGTCACAAATCGACAATAGAATTCGATTTTATTGCGGTTAAACAGCGCCAAACAGCGCCTCTGAAGCATCAATTCGATTTTGTTTTTGGTCGACTGTAAGCTCACGTGGCACCCACTTTGCACAGAGCTTTCGCATACCCAAGTGTTCGTGTAAAATGGTAAAAACACTAACATCTGATATCTTTACAATGTCAGTTAGCTCGTGCACCTTCAATTTGCGATCGTTCATAAGCCATTTGTGGATTTTTTTGATGTTTTGTGGAATAACAGTCTGATTTGGGCGTCCACTGCGCTCTGCATCATTTGTGCTGGTACGACCACGTTGAAATTCAGCAATCCACTTTTCTACCATTTGTCTCGATGGAGCAGAGTTCGGATAATGTTTATCAAGCCATTTGGTTTCCACTGTATTTTTTTTTTATCAAAAAGCAATGCTTTATCAAAACTCGAAATTAACTTTTTTCCTTTTTTTTTTTCAATAACAATTGTTGCACACCAAATGCTTTAACTCACGAATCAATTGTCAAATTGTTGTCAAATTTTTATACGTATCGTTTGAAGGTTGGTACTAAATAAAAACCATATAGAAAAAAGTCTAGTAACGCCATCTATGTGTCATCATATGGGCTTTTTGAACATACTGTTAATTCATATTTTTGCCAATGCTTAAATACATATTTAAATTACATTTACACAAAAAATATTATTAATTTATTGGCTGCTTTCCATATGCTCGTACTTTTCTTACAAGAACTTTTCTTTCTGCTCCAGGTGCCATAGAGTAAAATTGGTGACCTGCTAAAGTCCTTTAACGCCAGCGATATATTTTGAGGAGAGCAAAAAAGAGTGATATTGAAGTGATAGTTTTTATTAGAAGAAATCTATTTAGAGTCTTAAAATTTTCAAATTTGGTTAAATATACATTAATGTTTAAGAAAAAAATTTTTTTTTTTCAAAAACAAATATGGCGCTGGCTACAACGATTACTGCAAAAGACTTTTTTCGCACTGCGCGCATTCTACTGGCTCCTAGGTTGACCCGAAAAAAAACTTTTAATAACTTTTTTTAACTTTTAAAACGTAATGAAAATATCTTCTTCGCTTCGTTTCGCTACTATTTTCTTCTTATACGTCTTAATACCATTGCGTTGCTTAATGCGAATTGCCTGAACATGAGTGGTGGTCTTAACTTTTTTGGCTACATCTCTTGGCTTGGCATTGATCGTTTGGCTTTTACCAGAGTGACCACTTTCTTTTCAAGGTTTAAGTTGCCAGACCCCTTCGGGCGCACACTTCGCGGCTTATCTTGTACGGAGAGATGTTTCTTAAATCTCAAAACGACTCTTCGTGCTATATGATAAGATGCTCCAGATCGTTTTGTTAGCTTTTTATAAGTTCATCGTTCGATGCGAACAAAAGCTCCTCGTTCGAGTTAATTTTTTTTCACAACTTACTTGACTGATAGTTACAACTGATAGCGTTTTAGAAATGACACGAGATTATTTAATACAAAAATTGAAAATCAAAACCCATTCCATTTCTAGAAAAATTCTAAAAAAATATTGAAAATTTGCAAAACTTGCTGTACCTCTTCTTAAATACAGAGAAAGTTCAACTTTTCTGTAACAAAAAAACATGCTTATCGAATCTTGTGATCAAATTCAAGATTAAATGGAGTAAGCCTCAAGGCAAGTCTTCGCTTCGATCACATCACTAAAGCGCAAGGCTGGAATTTGTCCGCAAACACATGCATTGGACTAGGAAATTGAACAATATTGGATTTTATAATGAGAAGAAGTTCAATTTGGATGGTCCTGACGCCACAAATATGTTCATATGTCCAAAAAGAAGTTAAGAGGCGGAACTATCATCGTTTGGGCAGCAGCGTTCTAATAAAATATGTTTTATTCCAACCAAAATTAACTCAGTCATGTACACTAAAACGTTGGAAGATGTACTGGTGAATTCCATGCAAGAAAAAATTAATGATTACTGTCTGTATCTTTTAGCAAGTTAATGCATGAATACATGTATCTAAGGCATCTTTGGAGCGGTTTAGACAGCACAATATACCTCTCTTTAAATGGCCGGGATGCAGTTCAGACCTGAACCCTCTAGGGAACCTATGATATATCATGGTTCGCAAGATTTATGATCAAAAGCCACAAAATCGAAATTTTCTTACAGTCACGAAACTTTAATTCAAAATAAAGGAGATTTGGCCTGAAATTGAGTCACAAAAACTTAGTGAAAAATTAGTGAATTCAATGCCAAATAGAATTTATGAGTAATTTAAAAAAAAAATGGAATCCACAATTTATAAGATTTAAGTTTTCATTTTTTTTTTTTTTTTTGATCTGCGCTTAAACGAATACGAAAACTTAATTTAGTTTTTTGTTAATTTTGAAGGTTTATTTTTTAATTTATATTATTTAACTATTCTGATAAAAAAAAAACGCCAAACGTGAGAGTTCAGAAAGCCAGAATAAAAAGTTATGTTAAAAATTAAAATAACTTTAATGATGCGATATATATACAACGAAAGATTAAAATTCATACGAAATCAATTCGAGTTTTTTAGTAGACAACTCAAGAAAAAATGTTTGAGGGCCAACAATTCAGAAGAGTATCAAATATGTTGATATAATTGGCAAAGAGTTTGTCCCACCTTGACAAAAATCAGACAAATTAATAAAAAAGAAACATTTTAAAGTTGTATGCATGTTAGGCTGGGTTGATTTGCAAACCTTTGTTGCCTGGGCGATTTTCGGATCGGCCATGAAAAGTTATTAAGAAAAAGAAAAAAAGGGGGACGAGAGGGGTTCACTTTACCCTATCACATCTTCAATTTTCTGAATTCTTTCTTTAGGAATTTTTTAAAAAAATTTTTTGTATATAAACGTGCACAGGTAGAGCAAAACTGATGCCAAAAATTAAAACCTTGTACCCGATTCAACATAAAACTGGTCTTATATTTTTACTTTTTTGTACAAAAATTTATCGTAGAAAATTCCTAAAGAAAAAAATTCAACCAATTCAAGGTATAATTTTTTTTAAGAATTCGTGATATTAATTAATATTTTTGATATTGATAATCCGAATTTAATCTTGTTTTTTTTTTTTGGGTTCAAATTTTGCCAAAGATATTCGTTTTATTCAAATATTATATGGTGTAAATTTGAGCCAAATCGGTTTACAAATATATATTTTTTTTTTAAATCGACCACAGTGCCACCTAGGGGGATCTAAAAACACAAAAACATTTTAGAGGACCACACGAACACATGTTGTGAATATAAGGTGGATAGCTTCAGTGGTTCAGCCGTGATGGTCTAAAATACATACGCACCAACGTTAAGATTATACCTTGAATTTTTAACGATAAATTTTTGCATAAAAACGTATAAATGTGAATTCTAGAATATCATTTCTGGCATCAGTTTTGTTTTAGCTGTACGCGTTTATATACAAAAATTTTTTGAAAAAAAATCCTAAGGAAAAATTCACAAAATTGAAAAGAAGATGTGATAGGGTAAAGAACACCCCTATCGTCCCCCTTCTTTTTTATTTTTTTAATAACTTTTCATGCCCAATCCGAAAATTGCCCAGGCAACATCAACTTTTTTACCTCCATACAAATCGACCCCGCCTAATGCAAGTACATACCCCCTTGTTCAAAAAGAAAGGTTCATTCACACTGTGAACCGGAGTTAGCTGTCCGATTCGAAACTTTTTTTTAAGTGTCTATGATAAGGCTGCCAAATATCAGAGTCTCTCGTTGACATTTGATAAAGTGACAGTGTTTTGTTTACAACTTTTTTCGTGTCTTCGATTTTTACGATGGAAGAAAAAATTGAGCAACGAGTTTGTATCAAATTTTGTGTGAAAAATGGTTTCAACTGCGCCGATACGCATAAAATTTTGGTGAAATGTTACGGTGCCTCTGCTCTATCGTATCAGAAGGCAAAAAAGTGGTTTAACCGATTTGTAAGTGGCCAAGACGAAGTAGAAGACGACCCTCATACCGGGCGGCCATCGTGTTCGACTACCGAAGAAAACGTTAAAAAAATCGAAGAAATGTTGGTAAAAAATCGCAAATTGACGATTAGAGAGATAGCAGAGGACGTCGACATTTCAATTGGATCCGTTCAAAACATTTTGAGGAATGAATTGGGCTTGAGACGTGTCGCTGCAAAGTTGGTACCGAAAGAACTCAATTTCATGCAAAAAAGAGACCGAGTTACTATCGCAAAAGACATGCTGGAAATGGTCGAAAACGACGAATCATTCATCGAATCCATCATTGCTGGTGATGAGACATGGGCATACGAGTATGACACGCAAACCAGGCATCAGGCGAGTGAATCAGGCTCAATTTTTTCATCCATCGTAAAAATCGAAGACACGAAAAAAGTTGTTGTAAACAAAACACTGTCACTTTACCAAATGTCAACGAGAGACGCTGATATTTGGCAGCCTTGTCCTAGACACATGTTCGAAAATCGGCAAAAAATGTTCGAATCGGACAGTTAAGTCCGGTTCACAGTGTGAATGAACCTTTCTTTTTGAACAAGGTGGTACAATTTGCGAAGAGCTTATATAGCCATGATACTGCAGATTTTTTACCGATCTGTTACTTAAAGATCATTTCGTGACATTTTTGTCGTTAAATCACTGTTATCTTCTAAAAGAAAAAATTTTTTTTTAATTTCCTTTCATGATATCCATCAAGATATCAATTCACATCCAAAAACGGCAAAAAAGCTTTTAAAATTTGCAGGCAGGTTACAACCCCGGCACTTACGAATGCACACCTGAAGGTCAGCTGATGACCATAGTATATTTTGCACCGTTTTTTGTGTAAAGACATCAATTAAAAATAACTGCAAAATGCAAAACGCGCGTCATCCGGGAAGTATTTGATATTTTTGTTAAATTTAGAGTCGAAATAGTGTCGGCCCGACACTACTATATCATTCGTATTACTGGACGAATTCTGTAGTAGTGAAAGTTGGCTATTTTCTTAATGAACAGCGAGTATAGTGACATTTGCCTTTCTACTTTACTTTTAATTTTTTTTTTTTTTTTTGTACTTTTTTCGTTCTCTATTTTATACTATTTTTGACACTTATGTTTACCACACGAATTATCACTACACCTTGTTCTTGTGTCATGGTATTTTTTAGTGAAAATCACTTAGAAGTTGCAAAAGAAAATAAATTTCGTAGCTAGTAAATTGATCCCTATTTATTAGGACGAATTAAATTTTTTCGTTCCGGAATCATTGATTTTCGTATGCTACGTTAAATTTTATGGATAAGGTGAATTTATTTTCCGCGAAATTCCGTTTAAAGAATTTAATGATTGTCTTTTAATACGATTTCATGTAATTTAATTAAATGACGTACCACTAAGTCACGGTGTACGGTGAGTTTATTTTTAGCAAAATTACGTTTAAAAACTTTGATTTTAATGCAAATTCAATTGCACCGTGACGTACCAGTGTTATTTTATTTTAAGCGTTTTAGTGCACTTTTGAATAAAATTAAATTTTTTAAACCGAGTTCCGCTAAAAAAAAATGCACCGTGTTTTGTTTTTTCAGAATTTTAAGTAGAATATGAAAATCAATGATTCTAGGAATATACACTTTGTTTCGACTACTTATAATTTCAATGTTTTTTTAATTTTCCAAACTAGGCTTTACACTTAGTTTAATAAAAATCATTTTTTAAAAATTTTAATATATAAAAAATTTACGTTTTTTCTATTTAACTATATGGGTGTAAAAAGTACATTATTGGCTTTTGAAAAAAATTAATACCTATATTCAGAATATCAATTTTTGCGATATATTTTGAAATGATACTGAAAATATTTTAGTGAAAATTAAAAGAGGTGAACTTAAATAAAAATGTACACCAAGAAAAGACAGCCTAAAGATAGAATGAATCGAAAATTTATTTAACAGTTGGTTTTAAACTAAAAAAAAAAAATAAATTTACCACATAAAGTATCTTAATGCACCGAAGGCGACTTGTTAAATTTTGGTCAGTCATTAGAACAAAAAAAATATATTTAAAATATAAGACACCAATCTACGATAACTATAGATATATTAACAATTACAACATTTAGGTAATAATTATATAAAATCACATAGAACATTTTTTGTGTTGATACGTAAAACACCGAGTTTTGCAGCGAAAGAAATAGAAAACATCTATTATATAAAATTATAGCAAATGAATAAAATAACATCGAAAGCATATCAACATTTAAAACATTTAGATTAAGTAACATTTAAGTTCTAAAATGCTTATATTACGCAATAATGTGAGAAACAGTTAGGGGGGGAAATAACAACATCTATAACACGCACACACAGATATTGATATTTTTTTAAAAAACCTTGTTTGATGCACGCAGTTGTTTCAATTTAATTGAGTTCAGTTTTTTTTTTTTAACTTTTGTCGATTTTGGCTACATAAAGTAGCAATATTTTTTTCATTTCTTAGTTTTTTTTTTTTAAATATAAACAACTGACTTCAACGAATTCGAGTTGCAATTTTTCACAAATAAATCCTTTAAGTAATCCTTCGCACAAACTATATAAATAACGTAGTAAACGTTACGTTAAACGCTCTTTACGATTTATAGACATTGAAATAAATTCAAATTTAAACATTGGCGCGCACGTAATCGCTACCGTTGTATTCGTACGTTTTTATTCGTATAAGCTTTCGGTATTTTGCCGACTACTTTTCCGTTACCGAGTCCGAGGTGCGTCCTACACGCGAGCCTAGAGTCTAGTTACTAAGCTCGACGAACAATTTTATCGTCCTGCATATCCTGCGAATATTATTTGCCAGCAGATTCGCCGAGTGGCGAAACACGAAAGAGATAGCAATAGAAATTCCTGGTTTGGGGGCAGAGTCAAGAAATTTGGTGAAGCATGCATTATGCTATGCTATAGATTTTAGAATTAATTAGGGAACATTTTATTTTAAGAGCAGCAGTTAATTATGAGATGTTACACATCAAACAGTTTTAACTTTTTTTTTAAATAATTTTGTTATATTGACAAAAGTTAGAAATATAATTTAAAAGTCACGTGACTTGATGTGGGTAGCTACTTCATTCACTTCTTGGCATAGGTTTCAGTTTTGCAGGAATTTTGTTATTGTCCTATTCTATTTCTGTTTGAGGGTTGTTTTTAGAGTCCTGCGCGTTGGCAGCTGGTTACATGTGCTTTTTGAGCGCCTAAATTTGGTACCTTCCCCAAAACAACAACAACAACAAATAACACTACAACAACAGACGCTAGAGCAAAACCAAAACAATGCCAAGCACGTTGTTGTGTTTACAAACAAGTGTTTGTTGTTATTGTTCTACTACCTTTTACACGTAGCTTTTAACCGTGCAACGGAATTTAGAGAATGTGTAGTTTGTGTTGTTGTTGTTTTTTTTTTTGCTGTTGCTGTGATATGATGACAGCTAAAGTGCAAAGTTGCACACATTTAAAATAGCAATAGCATACACACACACACACACACACATACCCATAATTGTAGACCAAAACTGTTGGCATGTGGAATTTTAATCAAATCTCAAAAGTATTTATAAATATCAACAATTTTTATTATTTAATACAGCAGGATTTAGAAATTTAATATTTGAGCTAGTTAAAAATTCATAGAATTTTGTCAAATTTTTATCGATAACTATTTTATTAAAATATGCGTGTTATTAAATAAAATTTAATGCAGAAGGTTAGCATAAAATAAATATTAATAAAAATAACTTGAATGGTTTATCTTTGACGTCCTATCATCATCAAGTTGGCAACAACTACTTATGTAAATATTTTTGCCTGTCTGTTTGCTTGAATGTGAATGTGAGTATTTTGAGCTCGTGTGTTTTTTCAGTTTAATTTTCTACATTATTATTATTATTATTATTATTACGAGAGTGAATTGGAGGTTTTTAGTTTTATGACCTTCACAAAATAGCAAAAACATATAATAAGCTATTAACCAGGCCATTAGAGTGTTTATGAAAATGAGGTTATTATAGGAAAAACGTGGTCAGTTAAAAGCCGAAATGATGTGCAAAGTGTGCTTCAGAGCTTTTCTAATTCACAGAGCAATTTAAGTAATGACAATGTTCAGTATCAGAAGTGTAGTAGTGTCAGTGTTAATGAAATTCACAAAACATAAAAGAGATGAGTTTAAGGCCGCTCAGTTCAAAACAGGACTGTTTTATCTAAGATAATTAGTGTGAGAGTTTAAACATAAAAAGTTTAGATTGATTAATTGGAATATATCCCCCCCCCCCCCATTGGCCATTGGTACAGCCATGGACACATAAATGTCAACTTATTTTTTAAAACCTAACGTTTCGTTTAAACCTAATAATGCATTCATTAACGGTAGTTATAATTTTTTGAGACTCTAGTGTGACGTTGTTTAAAACTCCGAAGTCGAAAAGGCAAAAAACCATCTGAAATCGCGGATATTATCAAAATTTTGCGAAAAATGGTCTATAATGCACTCAAGCTGGTTACATCAAATGGTTCAAATAATTTCGAGAATAAGCCGCGCAATCCTAGACCGTGTAAAACCACCGCTTCTACTGATAGACTTATAGTTCGCAAAAGTAAGGCTGATCCTTTCAAGACAGCAAAGTAAATTATGAGGAAAATATATGAAGAAAATAACTTTAATGTTTCAAGAAAACAAGTATCTAGGAGACTACATGAAGCTAATCTTTATGGACGCATTTGCCGAAGAAAGCCGCTCTTAACAAAAAAAAAAATTGAAGGATCGTTTAGCGTTTGCAAGGGCCCAAGTGAATAAAGAAGACCAATTTTGGAAGAACGTGCTCTGGACTGACGAAACTAAATTTAAAAGGGTTAGACCAGATGGAAAAACTTTTGTTCGGCGCCCCAAACGCCAAGAGTTGAATCCGAAGTATACAAAAAAATCATAAAAGCATGTAGGAGGGAATTTAATGGCTTGGGGAGCTTTTTCCTGGCACGGCGTTGGGCTAGTTTTTCGTATACCAGGAATAATGGAAAAAATATGTATTTAGATATTTTTAATAACCAGATAGAACCACTTGCATTTGAGACCATGCCTATTAGGTGGACTTTTATGCACGATAATGATAAAAAACACACAGCAAAGGTTGTGATTGATTAGCTAAAAAAGGAAATAATAAATATTTTGTATTGGCCGGCTCAAAGCCCGGACCTCAATGCCATAGAAAATTTATGGGATGATGTGAAGGTCAGCATAAGCAACCAAAATTTTCGAAATTAAGATGAGTTATGGAGTGGAATTGAGAGGCTTGGTACTCTATTCCGAAGGATAGGGTCAAGAAGCTTGTGGAGAGTATGGGACGAAGATGTTGGGCTGTTTTGGACAATTCGGGATACAGTGACAAGTACTAGTAAGCATTTTCGTAAGCACATTGTAAAATAAAAATAAATCATTATGTCTTTTTTTCAGAATCAAAATTGTGGTATTTATACAGTGTCGCTCAACTGAATAGGTTTAACTTTTTTTTAAAGTTTGAAGAGTTATATCTCTTCAAAGAAAAGTCAGATTTGTATAAAATAAATTTTGCTATGTAAAAAAATCAATTATTTATGAAATAAAAAAGTTTCTGATCTGTAAGTTTAATTTTTATATGATTTTTATTATTTTTATGCAAAACATAACAAAAAATGTCGATTTATTATGGCTCATGTGAATAGGTTTTGCCACTAAAACTATTTAAAAAAGGAATATAAGACATAATTTCAAGGCTATGAGTAATTTAAACAATAAAGGACACTGTTTTATCATTATTTAGTATTTGGTATGTCCTCCCTTATTCTTAATAACTTCAAACATACGACTTGGTAAAGAACTATTGTATTTTTCGATGTCACTGAGCGAAATTGTTGACCAGGCTTTCTTAATTGCTTCAACTAATGTCTCAGAGTCGTTAAATTGTCTTCCATCTTCATATACTCTCCTGGACAAAAGTCCCCAAATGTTTTCAATAATGTTTATGTCCGGTGAGTATGGCGGCCAATCCAGCAACTTAACACTTTGCTCGCTAATCCACTGTTTCACAACCCTGGCAGTATGAATCGGAGCGTTGTCATGCTGGAACGTCCACGCAATAGGACCAAAAAGTTCTGAAAATTTTGGAAAAGCCTTTTGGAGTACTGATTTGTACACATTTGCATTCATCTTCGATGTGACAAACTGCAGCTCACAAGTTCCATAAAACGATACTGCTCCCCACACCATTACGCCACCTGCACAGGTGTGATGGCGGCTTAAAAAGCATTCCTCCTTTCGTACATCGTGAAAGTAATAGTTGTAGCCATCCGGACCATCGAGATTGAATTTTTTTTCGTCGGAAAAGACCACAGTCTTCCACTCCTTATTCCACATCATATGCTCTCGGGCAAAATGAAGTCGTGAGGCCTTACGTGCATCATTAAGAGGAGGTTTTTTTTTTATTTTTAATCTCTTTAAATGTTTGGCACCTCGAATAATGCGTTTTACAGTTGCAACACTTGCATTAACGGCGCATTTTTCTCTGATTCTACGGGCTGAGAGGTGAGAATTTGAGGCAGTTCGAAGAATTAGTCGCCGCTCTGATGCTGTTGTTGCATATTTTGTTCCTCCTTTCATATTTTTCCCGTAATTTTCTTCATTACGGAGAAAATTGCTTACAACATTTTGACTGCGGCCAATCTTTTCAGCTATTTTTTGATGTTTTAGGCCAGATTCAATATAGCCTTTTATTTGGCCTTTTTCAAAATCGGTCAAAGGCTTTCCGCGACCCATTTTATAAAAAAATTACAATAATTGCTTTAAATTTTAGAATACCAAACAGTTGAGCTCTTTACAATTACGCAGTCGATCAAAAACTAAAGTTAATGTTCTCAAACCTATTCAAGTGAGCTACAAAAAAAACACACAAATATGACGAATTACACGATTAAAGAGGAATTCTGATTTGCCTTTGAATATATCCCGTTATTTTTTCTGTATGTCATGAGTAAACAAATGAAGGTTCAAAACAAGCAATGAACATGAAAATAAATGCAATAGAAATGAAGAGGGACGAACAAATGTAAGCAACTTTTTTCAAACCTATTCAGTTGAGCGGCACTGTACGTCCACCTCAGCTAAGGATAATTTTCCATTAATTCTCTAATTTTTAATTCGTAATTACAAAATTACTTCTGGTTTTACGTTTTTAATGTTTAAACTCAAATACCATGAAATAAATTCTTGTTTTCCTTTATGTATTTTATTTAAATTTACGTGAAACACCCTACATGTATTTTTGCGCTATTTATGTGTCCACGGCTGTAGATTTAAAAGTAACGCAATTTTTAAGTGTTGAAAAAAAACTTATTTAACTTCAAGCGACTTCTACGCTGTTTTTCCAACATGTATATAATGCTTTGAAAGTAATGCAAGGCGATGAGCCACCAAATGCGATTCAAAGAATTTTAAATTGATTTCTTCGTACTTATTAATAGAAGTATCTTATTGCAAACTATAGACCAATTGTTAAACTTTCAGTCATACCGAAACTGTTAGATAAATTAGCCGCCGAAAACTTGTTTTCTGAAGTGCGGAATCATATCTCGACTGTTCAGCATGGATTTTTCGCTGGTAGATCCACTAGCACAAATTTAGCTATTTTTTCAAATTTCTGCATGAGTGCCATAGAGAAAGGCTTCCAAGTTGATGTGGTATACACAGATTTTGTTAAAGCTTTTGATAGCTTAAGCCAAAAATTATTGGTTTCCAAATTAGGTAAGCTAGGTTTTCACTCTAACTTTTTAAAATGCATGAACTCGTACCTTACAAACTGAAAATTATTCATAAAAATTGAAAACAGTTACTCTTCTATAGTTCATCAGATGTTACCTCAGATGCTCCCCAGGGAAGCCATTTAGGGACACTTTTGTTTATTTTATATATTAACGATATACCTAATCTTTTTAAATTCTGTCAATCTTTGATATACGCTGACGACTTGAAAATGTTGTTATTAAAAATTCCTCAGGTTGCTTAAAATTTAAAGCAGATATTAACGTTATTCTGTTTTGGTGTGAAGTTAATGGCTTAGAATGAAATTTTTGCAAGTGCCACATCTTAACCTTTTATCGAAAAAATGTTTGCATTACGCACCAATATACAATATAGCGCCAACAATTTTTTCAAAAGACTTTTGACTCATAGAGACTACGTTATTTCGAGGGCAAACTCTCAACTAGGTTTTGTTAAAAGAAACTCCAAGGAGTTCTCTGATCCACACACAGTCAAATTCATTTTTATGAGCTTGATCAGGTCCCTTTTAGAATATTCCAGTGTTATTTGGAGCCCTTCATATGCAGTTGATGTTAACAGAGTCGAAAAAGTGCAAAAAAGGTTTCTCGCTTTGCTCTGCGTAACTTATACACATATCAGGACATGCCTTTATATATTGTTCGTTGCAAACTTCTTGGAATTCAAACTCTGGAGCAAAGAAGAAAACATTTTTCAATATTATTTAACAAGGACATTTAAGATGGCAAGATTCAATGTCCAGAATTGCTGGAGTTTATCTATTTGTATGCGCCAATAAGAGGCCTTAGGGAAAGACCGCTATTTTATATTTTTTCCCATAAAACTAACTTTAGTCAAAATGAGGTCATCTCTAAATGTTTAAGTCTATGTAATTATGTTGCTAGCCATGTGGACTTCAGTATGAATAGTGAAATATTTAAGAAGATATTAGTTGAAATGTTATCTCTAGTTTAAGAAATTTTGACGTAAAATTATCTTTTGGATTTTGTCACTTTTATAATAGAGTCGCAAAATAGGAAATTCCATAAGAAATCCTTCAGTAGCTTCTTATGTTGTTGTCATGGTTGTTGTTTTGGTTCGTGTTAAACCGAACCGATTATGCACCGAACGAATTATTCGGTTCAAGCCAACTTTATATTAAAAATCTAAATATTTACATATAAATTAATAACATTCTGTTGTTATTTTGACAAAATTCGTTTTAAGCTATTTTTTTTTATCACAAAGTTTTCAATTTGTGATCAAAACAAATGTCGTCAAAATAACAACATAATGTTATCAATTTATATGAGTATTTAAAAATTTCAAAAATTTTATATTAAAAAATACAATTTGAAAATGATAACATTGTGATCAATTTTAAAACATGTCGATTTTTTTCGGTGTATATTATACCTTAAGGAAGTATTCCTGGTTGGCAAAAAATGTTTTTTTATTTGCTTATTTCTATATTTTTATTTTTTGCTTGGATATTCGAGAATATTGTCCTAAAAGGGTTTTTTGAAATTCGAAATACTTTAGAAGATATGGCCTTTTGTGTCCAGCAATGTTTTCGCCAAAATGCGATTTACTTAATCTTAATCTTAGAGTAGCCAATACTCTTTGAATGCAATGGTTTGAAGCAACCACCGAATTTCGTTTAACGCGTTCTTTAGTTGGTAATAACTTGTTTGTATACGCATTTAAAAAATAACTGAATACACATTTTAAAGCTTAAGTATTCGAATGTTGGCAGCGTTTAGTTCACTTTGAATTGAGTTATAAACCGGACACACCGAATTCACAAGTACATCGGCAAAAAAATTTAAATATATACCTCCAATACTTCAAATAATGAATCTAATGGGCATCCCGATTGGCAACGTCACATATGATTTCGCCATGTCTCGGAACGAAGAACGTTTGAAAAGGTCCGAAGCCAGAGCCCTGGCCGCATCAAAAGAAGGTAGAACTGCCCGAAGAGCACAAAGAGCCGCTGAGTCCTCATTTTTTTGAAGAAGAGGAAGGAGTTCTTTATGGGGCTCGCATTGCAGATTGATATATGTAAGTACTTCACAAAAAACAAAAAAAAATGTTTTATTGCCCAAAATTTTCTATGAGTTTTTTCAAAATCACGTCTTTGAACTTCGAAGTCACTTTTCTCCGGTTCTACTGAACCGATTTTGATGAAATCAAGTGCAATCGACGCAGAATAAACGAATTTTTTGGTGCCTACTTCAATCACAATTTTAAACAATTTTTTACAATTTTTTTTTTTACACTAAACTACAAAAAAAAGACCCAAAATCGGTTTTTCATTTTTCAATGACCGCCATTTTGTAAAAAATAATCGCAAAATTATGATTGAGGTAGGGACCAGAATTACATCTGTATTGAATCTAACGCCATTTACTTTTTCCATTTCAGATGAACCGAAGTCGAGTTATCCAGGCCGCAAGCAGCATACCTCTTTTTTCGACGCCCAACTTTGAAGGCCGACAACTTTTTGAACAGCCCTCGTACAAAGGAAAGAAAAAAAGTTTTTTATTTAATTTAATATGTTCTTAATACAATAACAAAAAACCAGAATTTAAATAACTCTGCTTTTTCAAATGAGAAGTTTTTCAAAAAGGGTCTAAAAACAGCCTTTCAACCAGGAATACCAAAACGAAATGGTACCATTTAGTTATTTGTTTTATAAAACACAAAAAATAGTGTTTCTGATAGTTCACTGAAAAAAATTTACAAAAATTTTGATAAAGTTTAAGTAAGTTATACAATGCTGGCACAAATTCAATCAGTTGCAAAAATTGCCACCATTACGTTTATTTAAAACAATATTGTCTGTCATATGCAAAACAATTTCATTGAAAATCAACATCATTCCTTTTAACTCAGCCAAAACTACCAACACATTTTACAGCTAAAGAGCAAGCGTTAATTTAAGGCTGAACCTATTTGTAATTACGTTCATTAAGTAAATTTCAAAGTGTAAATGGCGAAATTTTTTTTTTTTTTTCTGAAACTGAGTCAACATGCACAACTAACTAAACGTCACCCGTACAGAAATGCATTTAAACAGCAGACAAAAAATTGCAATACTTTGTTAGGTAGAAACGGATGTGCATTTATCAAAGAGGGAAAGACAAAAGGTAGCAAAAGGCAACTACTTTTTTTCTCTCTCTCTTTTTCTTAGGCCTTCAAAATTTAACACTGCATGCAATCTCAAGTAAGGTATTGAATTGAGGAGCATTGAGTTCACAAAGGCAGCAGCAGCAAAACAAAAACCAACAATTAAGGTCACAATTAGTTACAATATCTTTAGAAGTTAACGAGACTTGAAGGCGTCTTTTAGGACATTTGGCAGCATATCTTTGCAAAGAAATTTTCTACAATGCCTGAATAGTACTACATGTTTTGTATGACATTTGTTTTGTACGATTTTTGCATTTTGGCCGTTAGTCTTTGTAAAAATTCCTTAAAAAACAAAGCACGAACAACGAGCAGAAACTTGATGAAAAAAAGGATACAAAAAAAAATTAAGCATTATGATATCTAATTAGCAAACAAGTGTAACCTAGTACCAGGATCCACTATTTTTATGCAAAGCCGGAAGTGTATAGCTGAAAAAGTTTTTCACTATACCAAAGAGTTGGTTAAAAAAAAAAATGATATAAATTAAAAAAAAAAAGCGGAAACAAAGAAAAACGTTATATTGTAAAGTGCTAAAAATTACAAAAAAGAATAGAAAATAAAAAAAAATTAACATGGCGGCACAAAATAAACATACACACATGCACAGGCACATGACGGTATCAACTACAAATCAACACACACATACTCACATACTTTGAACACATATGCACATCAGGTACAATCAATCCTACACCTTCATCCTGAACTTTAGTTCAAAATAATAAAACAAATTTTAAAATAAGTTAAAGCGGAAATTTTTGATGCCCATTGTTATGGTTTTTGGCGGCAAAACTTTAATCTTATGATAGATAGTTGAACTTACGAGCATTTTTGGTTCCGGTGTTAAACTCTTTCGATGCAACTTAGTTTTTTGCTTTACGAAATAAAACTAAAACAATTTGCATGTTTTAATGTTATTTTGTAGTTGTAAAATGTTATTTTTTGATTGTGATCTTTGAATGTTTTTGTTTAAATTTTTATTGACTTTTAAAAATATTTGCACGCCATGAATAAGGAAAAAATAGAGTGCTAATATACCACCTATATTTAGTATGATAATATTGTTGGATTATTTTGTAGTATATATATATATTTTTTTTTCTTAAATATATATTTTCCAAATAATTTTTACGGGATTTAAAAAGAAAATTTAGGGTTTTTAAAGTTTATTTTACGAATGTAATTATAAATTTTAATTTAATTCTTAATTATTTAAATTTTTCATTTAAATTAAATTTAAATTAAAGTAAGGAAGTTAATTTTTGAAGTGAAAACTTCTTTAAGCGCGTTGAGCACTTTTTGGTAGTGGTAAAAGTTATGAATTCGCGTCAGCACTGTTAACATCGTCAGCAATGTTAACTTCAGAAATGTTAACGACACCAATGTTATATCCGAAGCACTGTTAATGTCATCACTGTTAACGTTAGCTATATTAAAGCTTGCTCAGTTAATAAGTTAATACCTGCATTTCTTACTCTTCTACCGGGCAAGCAGAAAAAATAGCAACGGTTTTGTGTTTTTAGCTGATAAAGGGTAGGTGTGTTCAGAAGAAATGTTGAAGAGCAAAAATAAAAGGACCAGCTCATATATTTGACAACTCTAGGAGCCAATGCGAGAGTGAATGAAGTTTAATTGGCAGTCGTTGTGTTTTTTCTTATGAGGACCCCCAGAAGGGTGGCAGATAGGAGGTAGGTGTGCTCAGAAGAAATGTGCTCAGAAGAAATCAAACTCAATTCCTTGCTTCAAATTGGAAATATGAACAACACCCTTCCTCTTCACTCCAGTAGATACAATATGGCGGTTCTGGCTCAGGTGGAGCGGTGGAGCAAGTCGATGACGTCACGCCCGCACCCCAGCGCCATCTTGTGGGGGCTTTTTGCTAAAATGTGTAAAGGTGCATGTCTTTGCTAAAAGCTATTATGGTGTATGTCTTTGCTAAAAGCTATTATGGTGTATGTCTTTGCTAAAAGCTATTATGGTGTATGTCTTTGCTTTATTTATATTTTTAAATTAGCAAGTTTGGTGTATGTCTTTGCTGTAAGCTTTTAAAAATTGGCAAGTTTGGTGTATGTCTTTGCTAAAAAGCTATTATGGTGTATGTCTTTGCTTTATTTATATTTTTAAATTAGCAAGTTTGGTGTATGTCTTTGCTGTAAGCTTTT
The DNA here is from genome assembly GCA_914767935.1 of Coremacera marginata. Lineage (NCBI taxonomy): Eukaryota > Metazoa > Arthropoda > Insecta > Diptera > Sciomyzidae > Coremacera > Coremacera marginata. The sequence goes on along the minus strand of OU612044.1, from coordinate 189,424,565 downwards.
AAAAATTGGCAAGTTTGGTGTATGTCTTTGATGTAAGCTTTTAAAAATTGGCAAGTTTGGTGTATGTCTTTGCTTTATTTATACTTTTAAATTGACAAGGTTGATGTATGTCTTTGCTTTAAACTTTTTAAAATTAACAAGTTTGGGGTATTTCTTTGCTTTAAGCGTTGGTCATAATTTTATACGCTACATTATCGGTAGTGGTAGTCAAGCGAGTTCTTATCAGTGTTTGCATGTTTTGTTTTTTTCTTAACCCTCGCATTAGTTATAGCAATGACTCAAAAAATAAATATATATTTATAAGACTTCTAACGTAGACTGCGTGGTGGCATACTTATCAGAGTTCGCATTAGTAAACGAAATACATAGCAACCAAGAAGAGTCAAGAAGTTTCTAGAAGCTTCGAGATGCAGAAACGTCGAGAACATTTTAGAAGTTGACAACATCACAAAAAAAAAAAAAAAAAAAATTTTTTTAAGTCAAAGGTGTTAAGTCTCAAGCTTCATGGTGTGAGAGAGAGAGAGAGAGAGAGAGAGAAAGGGAGAGAGAGAGAGAAAGGGAGAGAGAGAGAGAAAGGGAGAGAGAATTTAATAGTAAGAGCGAGAAAGGGAGATAGCAAATAGCGCGATCCTATACAAAGAATACTTCAGAATCAACCTAACCTAAGCCAATGCCAAGAAGAGATAGGAAGTTTCTAGAAGCTTCGAGATGCAGAAACGTCGAGAACATTTTAGAAGTCGACTTATGTTATTGTATGCCGATGACGTCACCCATACCCATCCTGTCACGGATTTTAATTTTATTTAATTTCAATTTCAATACTAATTTCAAGGTTAAAGTGATAAGAGCCAAGCTTCATAGTAAGCGCACTCATAACCCGCAAGTTCAAGATAAGGCAGCAATGGACAAGTTCAAACATGTTTTTTTGTGTTACTTATAAAATAAATAAACAATTTTTGCGGTCAAGTGCAAGGGCAAAAAAAGATGATAAGAATTTAAAGTTGATATGTCAAAAACTAAGCTAAGCTATCCTAAGCTAATATAAGCTAAGGCTGCGTTTATAGTGAACGCCCATAATCGGCTGCTTTTTTATAATGGTTGTTGTTGTTGTTGTTCTTACTGTTGCTATTGTTGTTCTTACTGATGTTGTTGTTGTTGTTCTTGTTCTTGTTGTTGTTCTTACTGTTGTTGTTGTTGTTGTTGTTCTTACTCTTGTTGTTGTTGTGGTTGTTGTTGTTGTTGATGAGGCTGTTTTACTAATAAAAATAGGCAATCTAAAGTTACTAAATAAATAGCTAAACTTCTTTATTAAAATATTATTTATATTAATTACACTACATTTTGAGCCCAATTTGGTCACATCTGTTGATAACCAAGATAAGCTATGGAAGCTACATCCAATTACGGACCATCTCAAGTCAAATATGTTGAAGAACTATCACCCAACACAACATTTATCTTACGATGACAATGGACGACACGGTTGCAAGCAGTTTTTTTAAAGGTAAACCAATCGGCCAAACGGTTACATGTTAAATTTTGACATATATCAAGGCAAGAACCCACGTTGTACCAATCCATATGATGAACGATTCGGAAAATGTGCAGCACCACTTATAACTATGATCGATGACTTTCAGATGATTTGAAAGGCCTTATTGAATATTTCATTCATATTGAATTATTGTTTGATTGATTATCGATATTGTGATTGATTGATTGATTATCGATCAGTTTTAGCAGGTAGCTGTAGAACAGTACAGACCAGTTTTAGCTGGTAGATGTAGAACAGTACAGATCTGTTTTAGCCGATAGCTGTAGAACAGTACAGACCAGTTTTAGCAGTTGCTGTTGATCAGTACAGACCAGTTTTAGCAGTTGCTGTTGATCAGTACAGACCAGTTTAGCAGATAACTGCTAAAACTGGTCTGTACTGTTCTACAGCTACCGGCTAAAACTGATCTGTACTATTCAACAGCTACCGGCTAAAACTGGTCTGTACTATTCAGCAGCTAACTGCTAAAACTGGTCTGTACTGTTCAACAGCTACCTGCTAAAACTGGTCTGTACTGTTCAACAGCTACCTGCTAAAACTGATCGATAATCAATCAATCAATCACAATATCGATAATCAATCAAACAATAATTCAATATGAATGAAATATTCAATAAGGCCTTTCAAATCATCTGAAAGTCATCGATCATAGTTATAAGTGGTGCTGCACATTTTCCGAATCGTTCATCATATGGATTGGTACAACGTGGGTTCTTGCCTTGATATATGTCAAAATTTAACATGTAACCGTTTGGCCGATTGGTTTACCTTTAAAAAAACTGCTTGCAACCGTGTCGTCCATTGTCATCGTAAGATAAATGTTGTGTTGGGTGATAGTTCTTCAACATATTTGACTTGAGATGGTCCGTAATTGGATGTAGCTTCCATAGCTTATCTTGGTTATCAACAGATGTGACCAAATTGGGCTCAAAATGTAGTGTAATTAATATAAATAATATTTTAATAAAGAAGTTTAGCTATTTATTTAGTAACTTTAGATTGCCTATTTTTATTAGTAAAACAGCCTCATCAACAACAACAACAACCACAACAACAACAAGAGTAAGAACAACAACAACAACAACAACAGTAAGAACAACAACAAGAACAAGAACAACAACAACAACATCAGTAAGAACAACAATAGCAACAGTAAGAACAACAACAACAACAACCATTATAAAAAAGCAGCCGATTATGGGCGTTCACTATAAACGCAGCCTTAGCTTATATTAGCTTAGGATAGCTTAGCTTAGTTTTTGACATATCAACTTTAAATTCTTATCATCTTTTTTTGCCCTTGCACTTGACCGCAAAAATTGTTTATTTATTTTATAAGTAACACAAAAAAACATGTTTGAACTTGTCCATTGCTGCCTTATCTTGAACTTGCGGGTTATGAGTGCGCTTACTATGAAGCTTGGCTCTTATCACTTTAACCTTGAAATTAGTATTGAAATTGAAATTAAATAAAATTAAAATCCGTGACAGGATGGGTATGGGTGACGTCATCGGCATACAATAACATAAGTCGACTTCTAAAATGTTCTCGACGTTTCTGCATCTCGAAGCTTCTAGAAACTTCCTATCTCTTCTTGGCATTGGCTTAGGTTAGGTTGATTCTGAAGTATTCTTTGTATAGGATCGCGCTATTTGCTATCTCCCTTTCTCGCTCTTACTATTAAATTCTCTCTCTCCCTTTCTCTCTCTCTCTCCCTTTCTCTCTCTCTCTCCCTTTCTCTCTCTCTCTCTCTCTCTCTCTCACACCATGAAGCTTGAGACTTAACACCTTTGACTTAAAAAAATTTTTTTTTTTTTTTTTTTTGTGATGTTGTCAACTTCTAAAATGTTCTCGACGTTTCTGCATCTCGAAGCTTCTAGAAACTTCTTGACTCTTCTTGGTTGCTATGTATTTCGTTTACTAATGCGAACTCTGATAAGTATGCCACCACGCAGTCTACGTTAGAAGTCTTATAAATATATATTTATTTTTTGAGTCATTGCTATAACTAATGCGAGGGTTAAGAAAAAAACAAAACATGCAAACACTGATAAGAACTCGCTTGACTACCACTACCGATAATGTAGCGTATAAAATTATGACCAACGCTTAAAGCAAAGAAATACCCCAAACTTGTTAATTTTAAAAAGTTTAAAGCAAAGACATACATCAACCTTGTCAATTTAAAAGTATAAATAAAGCAAAGACATACACCAAACTTGCCAATTTTTAAAAGCTTACATCAAAGACATACACCAAACTTGCCAATTTTTAAAAGCTTACAGCAAAGACATACACCAAACTTGCTAATTTAAAAATATAAATAAAGCAAAGACATACACCATAATAGCTTTTTAGCAAAGACATACACCAAACTTGCCAATTTTTAAAAGCTTACAGCAAAGACATACACCAAACTTGCTAATTTAAAAATATAAATAAAGCAAAGACATACACCATAATAGCTTTTAGCAAAGACATACACCATAATAGCTTTTAGCAAAGACATACACCATAATAGCTTTTAGCAAAGACATGCACCTTTACACATTTTAGCAAAAAGCCCCCACAAGATGGCGCTGGGGTGCGGGCGTGACGTCATCGACTTGCTCCACCGCTCCACCTGAGCCAGAACCGCCATATTGTATCTACTCACTCCCTTCAAATGCCGCTACTTTCATGCCGTGTTGACAAATATTACTCAAAAACAACTTCCTACCCATCAATCTTTAAACGCCTCTTCATGATCATAGACAACAAAAACTGATGAAACTTAAAACTGATAAAATTATTTTTGCTTTTCGTTGTGATGCGATGTGTGTTGGCATACGTCGAGTATGTGTGCCATGCTCATCTCAAACAAAACAACGCATCTGAGATGGTGTTAGCAAGTCTCGAAAAAATTACTCCAAAATGAGTATTTTTTTATGCATGTCGTATGAGTACGCAATAAAAGGACTCATGAAGAAGTATTTGATAAGATTGTTAAATTATTGCTAAAAAGAGAAACTCTTGAAGGAGTCATTATTATGCCTGCTTTATGAGGACTCATTAAAAGCACTCTTGAAGGAGCCTATGATAGTTAACCAATTGCTGAGTCTTAAAAGCGTCTTAGTTTTGAGTCCAAAAAAATACATAAAACAGTCATTACTAAAAATGCTGGAAATTACAGAATAGCATCATTGTGTTGACGGGCACTTGATAAACATGGTCAAGTTCCCCACTTTCCACGCATCATGATATCGAACTAGAATGGTTCGATAGATTGAGGCAAACAAGGCCCGTACGCCACACCGAAAAGAATATATATAATTTATATCGTTCTGTCTTGCTAGAGCCGATGGATTCATGACTCAGAAAGGTGGTCTTTCGACAAACGTCATATTCACCACACTAACCCCTGCAAACATTTTCTGAGTGCCTCAAAAAAAAGATTCTAAAAAGAGTATATTTTATGTGAGTTTTATGAGTACGCAATAAAAGGACTCATGAAGGAGAATTGGATGTGATTGTTAAATGATTGCTCAAAAAACAAACTCCTGAAGGAGTCATTATTAAAAGCACTCTTGAAAGAGTCTATGATTGTTATATAATTACTTACTTAGGTGCGCAGAACAACCCGCGTTCGGGTTTCGACCGACCTCATCAGCTCTCGCCAGGCGCCTCTGCTTTACGCACGCCTTCTCTAATCGGATACACCAAGTGCGGTTAGGGCTCCCTCGGCCTGGTTCATCCATCGGAGGCATGGTCTCCCTCGTCGTCGTTGACCAACGATCTTCGCCTCGAGCACCTTTTTCGCTGGAGTTTCGTCTTCCATACGATGGACATGGCCCAGCCAGCGTAGTCGAACTACGTCAATGTCTTCGTAGATCCCATACAGCTCGTGGTTCATTCGGATACGATAGTCATCGCCGACTCGAACAGGACCAACAATTTTGGGAAAAACTTTTCTCTCGAACACCGCCAAAGCAGCTGCGTCAGTTTGCGAAACTACCTATGCCTCAGCGCCATAAAGAAGCACAGGTAGAACGAGCGTCTTGTAGAGTGTTAGTTTTGTCGATCGAGAGAGGGCTCTGGAACTTAGTTGCTTACTGAGCCCGTAGTAGCACCTATTAGCAATTATTGTTCTTCGCTTTATCTCCAGGCTGACTTCGTTGTTGTTATTAATGGCGGTGCCAAGGTATACAAACTCCTTGACTACATCAAAGTTATATCTGCCGGATAGAACGTGGGAGTCTAGACGCCGCACTGCCTTGTTTGTAGACAGCATATACTTTGTTTTACCCTCATTTATCGTCAAACCCACTTTGGCTGATTCTTTTTCGATAGCGGTGAAAGCAGAAGTAACATCTCTCTTGGTTCTGCAGAAAATATCAATATCATCAGCGTACGCAAGGAGCTGGACACCTTTGTAGAAAATGGTGACATTACGATGCACACCGGCTTTTCGTACGATCCCCTCCATGATGATGTTGAAGAGATCGCAAGATAGTGTATCGCTTTGTCTGAAACCTCTTTCGGTATTGAAGTTTTCGGAGGGGTCATTTCTTACCTTGACGGAGCTGCATGTGTTACTTAACGTCATTCTGCAAAGTCTAATCAACTTATTATCCTTCCTTCCAATCCTGATCATTCTGTCCTTAAGAAAATTTACACCCGGGGGTATTTAGTTTTAAGTAAAATAAATGTAGTCTTTGTGAAGGTGTTTCAATGGTGTTGGTTTCAAGTTGGTTTCATTTTAAACGAATTAAACTTAGGGGAGAGAATTGCAGGTTGCCACTGTTTGGAGGTTGCCACTACTGCTGCATTTTGACATTCTAGCAGAGTCGTAACGTAAACCCTGACTGACATCGACAGTTGTCAATTGAACTTAGGGGAGACGATATTATAGAAAATATTTAGTACTAAACTGTAGGAACTGAAATTTTGTTTAATTTTTAAGGCAGCATTTAAAGACCATAGCTTCCACAAATAGAAAGATATAAAATCCCATTGGATTCATATAATTAAGACTCTTTTTATAAATTTGCATTCTTTTATTTCCAAATTTACGACCTTTTGTCAATGAGCTATTTTTGGCCGCCTCGCTACACTGTGTGCCGTATAAAATCCAAACACGATATTTAGGATTTTGATGTACTATATTGCTCGACGAATTAAAGAAAGCATAATTAACAATAAATCGAGGAAGATAACTTCGAAATTCATTGAAATATTTAATAAGTTATTATAAATTTTTGAAATCAAGCGTTTTCAATTTAATTTTTCAACATTTCCAGAAATTTTTTACGGGGTGGCAACTTGCAAGCCTAAAATTCAAAGGACCGATTTCATTAAATAGAGGAAGAAAGAGCACTGCAAAATTCATGTAAAATTCAATAATTTTTTAAAAATTTCTTAAAGAGGTCTTTTTTTCGTTTTTCTACATTTTCAGAAATTTTTTAAGGGGTGGCAACCTGCAAGCCAAAATTTGAAAGGGTAAATTTTAGATACTTTTGAAAATTTGCTATGCAATTTTTATTTTTGGGAATTCAAATTATTTCTAGCTAAGGATTGTGGCTTTTTACTTCCTATTACTAATGTGTGTCGCAAATCAACAACTCGTTGCTTTTATGTCGAGTTATGATCAAATAAACTATGGAGTGGCAACCTGCAAGCCTCTTCCCTACTGATAACGTGCGTTTTAATCTGTTAAGGAATTTAATAATCATATATTTTTTATAAATCTAATTTGAGATCTCGTAAGATTAAGATTAACCAAAAAAACTTAACAAAAGCTATTCACGAGATGTTGGAAGCTTTTTAATTCAAAGTGATAAATCATGATTTATCACTCGATATGAAGAAGCTTTCATGACAAAAGTTGGAATTCACATCATTTTGGAGAGAGAACTCATAAAATTTTACATCATTTTAAGAGTGAAAAAAAAAAAAAATCACTTTTAAAAAAAGAGTAAAATTTCTACAATTACACTGTGCAACAGCTAAAATGTATCGGAGAAACCGCTGCTTGTGTCTAGTAGAGGAGTAGTCACAGAACACGACCTCATACTCCGTTTTGTCGTAGAGGGTCTCGATTTTTTTTTTTTTATTGGTGAACTAATTCTGCGGATTGTGGAGCCATTTCGAATTTTTATTTTAATTTAAAATAAGAAAGAAAAACAAAAAGAAACTTGTAAAGGATTCATTGCCCAATACAAATGTATGGAAAATAAAATGGAGGTATTACAATTCCTCCTGATCCACCACTCTCCTAATATTTTTTTTTTAAGATAATCTGAGAATCTATATATTTTGAGTGGATTTGAGTGAATCTGAGTAAGATTTTTTTTAATTGCCGCCTAGTGTTCCTTAGCAAATTTCATTAACTTACTTTTCATGAGAAAATTTTGTAAAACAAAAAAAAAAACAAAAACTAAATATGCAGAGAGTTTATAAATATGTTACAGAAATATAAGATTGAGAATACCTCAATAGTATTCTCCGTACATTTTTATGGGGCATATGGAACCTTTAAACGCTTCTTTTTATATTTCTTTCTCATTTTAAATTATAATGAAAATTTTTAATGGCCCCACAATCTGCAGAATGAATCCACCAATTTAAAAATTAAGACACTATACGACAAAATGGAGAGTTCCGGGAGTGCTCCTTTACTAGAAACAGACAGTGGTTTCTCCGATATAAAAATAAAGTTCGAAATTGTCGCACAGTGTTATAGTAGTGAATTTTTAATTTTTATTTAGAGTTCAGGCAGTCAAATAAATACACAAAACTTGGAAAATAGTTAACATATCTTGTATTGATTATGTCGGCGAAATCGTTATAAAAATTTTGTATAAATTTAAAATTGATGATCCCAAAAATTTGCCTTCGAATATATAATTGAAAAAGTTGTAAATATTCTAAGGTATTCGGACTCTTCAAAAGCCTTATACTGAATATTAATTAACTTGAATAGAATTAAGAGTCCAACTTTAAATATAAATAAATAAATTAACTCATTGAAGAGTCTAGATAAAAACATGCTGTGGGAAAAATGTGCCTACCAAAAAATCGGTTTAGCTCGAGGACAGACACTTATTAAAAAACCATAAACCATCAAAATTATGTTTACAAATATTGTCGATATATTTCTTTTTACTGGTTGTAGTTTTAACTAGAGCTCCCGATTTCGGAGCTTTTGTAGGTAAAATTTAACATTCACGTGTTGTTCATATTTGCAAAAACGAACTTCACACTCTAGTTCAAACTTTATTCGGTTTATAAAATACTCGCATCTCAAAATTGCTCTTTGAAGCTTTTGAATTAAGCTCAACATCGAATGATATATTTAATAGAATATGAAACCACTTAATCCTTCTCTTCAAACTGTCTTTGACCCCGATGAAATATTACTGTCTTAAAGTATTTCTTTAGGTATTATTTAACAAATTTCCGAACGTAAAGGAAACAATTTTTATTCAATTTCTGAGATTACAATTGCACTTAAAATTCTTAAAGTACACATTTTAAAATTCTATTGTAGCAAATGAAATCCACAAGTGCTCTTCGGGCGACAATAAGAATTTCATAAAAGACAATTGAATTGTCAGCAATAGTATTCTATCTTATATTCGTATGCCAACATTTTTCGAAAGTCAGCGATATTTGTAGATTATGGACAAATTTTTCACACACAAATTTTCTATATTTCTGAGGACATCAGCAAAAAATCAAAAAACAAAAAGAAAGACACCAAAAAAAAAAAGTAGTGTGAAAAGTCATTGATAACATCCAGGGTACTTCTTGTAGGCACCTCAGGCACTTGTAGCCATCAGCCACTTCGGATGAAGTTGTCACCGTTGTAATCGCTTTGGTGTCATCAATTTCTGCCAAACGCTACCCACTCTATGAGCATAAAAGATATTAAAAGCAGCCTCTTCAAGCATAAGAACGGTTGTAAGAAAAACAGAAAGACGAGTATCGGGGAAAAGTAAGAATATTGAAAATGTGCTACAAAACGAAAATAAATAAAGTATTGGTGATTGTCAAATTTATCTTTTAGATGAAGTACTTAAAGTATGTTTTATTGTGAGTAGTAGGTATTTAATTTTTACTGTATGTTATATTTTACTGTACTGTTTTTTTTTTATTGTATCATTTACTTAATAAAATTAAAAATTAAACTAAAACTCTCATAAATACATTACAAATTTGTGTTTGGAAAAAACATCACTATTGGCCAAAATGAGTATAAAGTCAAACTCATGAAAGCGGAAACGCACGTAAAAATAACCAAACACTTGAGAAAAACTTTATTGTTCAGAGAAATTCACTCAACGCTTATTTATTTGTTCTAATTTGTTGTGCTTCTTGTTAGCGGCTTGTTTTGGTTTGGGTTTTGTTATTTTTTTTACTTTTGAGACTTTCATCTTGAAATTGTGGCTCTTAAGTGAGCAACTAACCGTAACAACAACAATTTTAATGAGCAACACCCACCCCAACATTCCAAAATGATAACCTTTGCCGTAGGTCGATTCTGCACAGTTCATTGGAAATACAAGTGAGATTGTAGCTAATGAGAAGCATTCAGTAGGATGGGCAGTAGGAATTCAGTAGGAATGGCATTAGTTCTGAAAACATGGGCACAAATCAAATAAACACAACCCAAACATGGTGCGGTCAACTTACTAAAACTAAATTTAAATTTTAACTAGAAATAAATATACATTAAATCAAAAAAGTTTAGGCACAGAGCTATTCTCAAAGCTTGTATCTAAATAACTTTTTTCACCTAACGAGAAAGAAAAAATATTATGGCATCATTTAAAAATTGAAAGTTTTTATTATTCACTGCAAAAATATTTCCTTTTTTCATTTTTGTTTTATGTATTATGTTATTAAAAACAAAAAAGTCACAATTTTACATAAAAAGAGTTTAGGCACATGTGTAAAAAATTTTAATTTATTTTTGGTTTTCATATATTTAATATTTTGTTAGGCCTCCCCTTTGGCTTGAATAACTGTCTCTAAGCGCCTTTGCATATTCCCAACTAGGTTTGATGTCTGTTCGGGTGTTATATTTTCACATTCTTGGCGAAGGGCCTCCTTTAGTGAATCTTTTGATGATATGCGATGGCTCCGAATTTTTTCTCCAATAATTGCCAAATATGTTCAATAGCATTCATATCTGGCGACTGTGGAGGTGTTTGGAGCTGTTGGCAATGGTAAATAAGCCATTCGTGCTCAAGGTACGACGCATGTTTCGGGCCGTTATCTTGCTGGAACAAAAATGGCTTCCCATTCATGTCCAACTTTTCAACACTAGGAAACAAATTGTCTTTCAAAATATTCAAATAAGAGCACTTATTAATTTTTTCATCTATAAAGACAAGATTTCCCACTCCAGAATCCGCCATACACCTCCACACCATAACATTACCACCGCCGTATTTGACTGTTTTAATTACGTTTTTTCTTGGAGCTCGTTGTTTGATTTCCGCCAAACTTTTTTGTGCTCCATCTGATCCAAAAAGGTTGAACTTCGATTCATCACTAAATATTACACTGTTCCAGAATGATTCCGATTGATGTACATTAAGTTTTGCAAACTCCAGCCTCTTTTTCTTATTAATAGCAGAAATAAATGGTTTGCGCCGAGAAACTCTTCCACAAAAACCAGCTCTATGTAGAGTATTGCGTATTGTTTGGGGATCGAAGTTTTTATTGAAACTTTGCTGCATTTCATTGCATAATTTTACAGCTGAAATCTTAGGATGTTGGGCCACTGCAGCTACTACAATGCGTTCCTTGCGTAGTGTTAATATTTTTGGGCGTCCAGATCTGCTTTCACGCTCTAATTTTCCCGTATTTATGTAATGTTTTATAATGTTTCGCACACTTGTATAGGAATTCTGCACTATATCACCATTTTCGCGATACGATTTTTGCTGCACATGAAGGTTTATAATAACTTTTCGAACATCTACCGAAATTTCTGTACAACTGCTGATTTTGCTCATTCAATCACGACATCAAGATCAACACTAACTTAAATCAACTGACAATTGGATGGCTGCGCAATAAATATGTGCAGAAAACGGAAAAGATCAAAGAGAACTTATAGATAACCGTTATATTTGCAAAAACAAGGTACACATACAGCCTGTGCCTAAACTTTTTTCATATGCATTTTTTCTTCTTCCGCTTATATTTCGAATACTGTATAAAGTAAAGGAATTTTTTGTATATTTTAATTAAAATTCATCTAATCATGCCAACTTCATCAAAAAGTTGGCCAAATAAGTTGCTGTTGAATATTAAAGCAAAGTTCTTTTCAGAAAAATTTACTGTGCCTAAACTTTTTTGATTCACTGTATTTGTAATATTGATAAATAATAAGAACAAATAAATAAATATGAATAATATGTTTATCAAAGCGCCAATTCTGAAAGGCTTTCTCTTTAAACCTGACTGCAGTCCTACAAGTCTCATTAAACCGTGAGTGGTCTTTTGGTTTAATGCTTTTTATCTTATTGGGATGAAAGATCACATACTCAATAAGATGATTTCTTGTACCATAAAAACCTTGGCCTTGTACCATAAAAACAGGAATGTGAATCCTGTCAGCGAAATATAATTTTCAATTAAAGTTGCGATAAAAACTATTTAGCGCACTAGTTCTTTTCGGGACTTCAGGCGTAGAGGTGTGCTTCAAATAAAATTTTTTTCGCAACTTCAATTGAAAATTATATTTCGCTGACAGAAGAGAATTGGCGCTCTGATAAGAATGCCCATACAAAAAGACTTCGCATTGAGGCTAGGAATCGCTGCAATGCAATTTTGAAATGCGAAAAGTTTCGTCACGAAACTTGCATCAGAGAACAGGTTTTCTTCTCCGCCCCAAAGGGATCAAAAACTTGCCAACTCCTTCCTTGACAATTCCACCCTTTTAAAATTTAATCAAATCTTCACTAATACGGCTGAATTGTTTGCACATAATTCTACAATTTCAGCAAGCAATCAGCTATTGCCTCTCGTTGAAAGTACGTCTTCTGCAATGCAGGAAATATATTTTCGTACGAGAGCAGCTAAAAAAAAAACCCTTGCAAACCTAAACATTAACAAAGTCTCTGCTCCTGATGACTCGTAGTAAAAGCGTGTGCTTCTAGTGTCTGGCTCGACCTTTACGCAACTTGTTCAACATCTCCTACAGGACAGGAGCATTTACATCTTGTTGAAAGGTCACAAGGGTCCAGTCGGTACCAAAACAGGACGATGTCGCGAACCCTGCAAACTGCCAGCCCATAGCAATAAGCTCTACGCTCTCTAATGTTATGGAGAGCATAATAAATGTCCATTTATATGCACATAGTAACCTGATCTACTAGTAACCTGATGACGTTCCTCACCGAAAAATGGAATCAACACGTTCACTTATTCGGTGAAAGCAGGGTTGCTGCTTTGGATATTTCAAAGGCGTTTGACTGAGTGTGACATAAAGCGTTCGTTTCCAAGCTAATTGCATATGCTATCTGTGGTAACTTCGCTCGGTGGATTATGTGCTTCCTTAAGAACAGAACGATCCATGTCATAGTCGGAGACATCAACCCAGGAGTATCGCAAGGCTGCCCTATCGCCAACTTTGTTTCTGGTTTTTATCAAAGACCTTCTGTCCTTGACTTACAACCCAATTCATTCGTTTGTGGACGACAGCAGCATTTGTCAAAAACATTTCGAGAGGAAGAGGCAACATATGAATGACTCACTTCATGATTCGAAAAAATTTTCGAATGGGGTCTTGCTAATAGAGTAGAATTAAATGCTAGCAACACTCAGTATTGCCTGTTAACCCACAAGCGAATCGATTGCCCCTTAGCTCCCCTCAATATGAATGGTATAGTTTTGGTGGGGTCAGATGTTCTTGATATTCTGGGCATGTACATACAAATTAGCTCTTCATGATCACATTTTATTTGGTTTTTAAAACAGTATAAGAAATACTTAACTGATCTTCACATGATCATACCTAATATATAAGACTAAAATGGAGTACAATTCGCAAATTTGGACAGGGGCTTCAAGATCAAATTTTGTTTGGATTCAACAACGTGCCATATATTTAATAAAGGATGAAAATATTTCATCTTCTAACTCTTTTCGGGCATCGTCGCAATATTGGTCGCCTAAGCCTTCTGTACAGGTACTACCATGGGAAGTGTTCAAGGGAGATCCATGGCAGCCCATCCCTTTACCATTACCTCTTTGTCTAATACACACTACCGAAATAATTCGTTCTCCAGTCGCTCAGTTAAATTGTGAAATAATCTTCCTGTGAGCTTGTTCCCGGCAGTTTCCAGGGGACGAATCGCCGCTTCCTTGAACTCACAACTTGTCACGTAAAATTGTGTTAATTGAATGCAATTCAATGACGAGTTGTAAACGATTCCGTGACGAGTTGTGCGTTCACGGAAGCGGCGATTCGGCCCCAGTTGTGTAGATTTAAATCAAGTCTTCACTGACACTACTCCATCTTCAACACAATGCTTTCGCATTTATAGGGGGACCCCCTGAGTATTGATTAAGTCTAAAAAAAAGTCGCCTAAGTCCCACATTAATGAATGTTGGCGAAGTGAACTATTTACTTTTCTGCAAATTGTTCGCTTATTTTCTATTTTAATTGGTAAATTAGTTTAAAATTTTAAGTTTGAATAATTTCGTTTGATTTTTTTTTTTTTAGAAAATTTTGGTTGTTGTCTTTTCTATCTCCAGAACAGACTGGATTCGACAAAGTATTCTTATAAAATTTTAAGTCTGCCTATACCTGCAATAATTCATAAACGTCAGGCAATTTTCAGACATTGCAAACCAGTACCAACCCAGTAAGCATTCGACGATATCTCCCAGTAAAGTTTATTTTTTTTCAATGGTGCCCACATTTGTAAAACCTGACTAACGTGTGAAAACTATTCAACCAAAAACTCACACATATCGAACCAAAAAACAGTTCAAAAAGCTTAGAGCTAACTAGAAAAACTACAACAACAACAACAACAACAAAACAAACGTTATGTTATATTCATGAGCAAAAGAAACAGAATTCGAATGGATGCAGAAGGGCGAGTGGATAGGAAGAAATTTAGACACAGTTGTACTACTAAAGTCAACGAGAGAGAGATAATTCAAAGGATGCAATTCATTCAGTTCTTAAGTTTATGCTTTTGCTGTCCTATTCGTGTGGTGGACTTTGCTGAGTATAAATACAACAACAAAGTAGTGGGGGAAAGGGGTGGTTGGGAAACTACAATATAATATAAGAGTGGTGAAGTAGAAGAAACTGCACACGTTGCTCATCATATCCTGGAGGGATTTTTATTTGAATTTAATTGAATAATTGTTTGACATGCTGAGCACGTTCTGCACAATTGCAATGTTTTTGGGCGGAAGATAAGTTTTTTTGTTTTTTTGGAGATGCTTTTATTGGCTCTTTAATTTTTTTTTCTAATTTTTAAGAATTAAACTTCTTTGAGAAATTATTTTAATAGCTTAATACTGTAGTTTGGATGGGGGCGGGGGGGGGGAGGAGGGGCTTAGTTTCCACATAAGCCAGCGGTGGAATCGGCTAAAGTGATAATTGTTAGTTGATAATCAAAATCGTCGCTTTTGCTCCATGTAAGGTGGTTATCAAATTGGCAATAACTTTTTTCCTATTGATGCTGTAGCTGTCGCATGAACAGCTACTTTAAAAAACGATTATCAAAACAGCAACTGTCAACAATCACCTTAGCCGATTTCACTCCAGGATTGAAAAACTTATAAGCAAGATACTACTAATTAAATTATATTTATAGCACTGAACTACAAGCAACGGCTTGGCGCAAAATGAGTGTTGTGCGAACGTTTTAGGGCTGATAAATTTTTTTTTCATAAACATTTTTGTTTTCGAACATTGAGTTTCCTTGCGTTGTACGAGGGCCGTTTGATAATTCAGTGAAATTAAACAAGGAATGATTTTTACGGCAAAATTAGTTCTATTTCTCAATATAGTCTCCTTTTAGATGGATACACTTCGTCCAACGTTCCACCCATTTTTTTATCCCATCCGAAAAATACGTTTTCGGAAGGTCCTCAAAATAGACCTCTGTTTCGTTGATGAGCTCCTGTCTGGTGGTGAATCTCTTTTCGCCAAGACATTTCTTCAGGTTTGGAAACAGAAATTGGACGCTGGGGGCCAAATCTGGAGAATATGCTGGATGCGGAAGCAATTCGTACTTCAATTCATGGAATTTCACCATGGGAGCTGGGAATGTGTGAACGCGCTCATTGTCTTGATAGAAGACCACTTTTTTCCTCGCCAAATGGGGACTTTTTCTTTCAAAGCGTCGTTGAAACGGTCCAATTCGGCTGCATAGTATTCGCCATTGATTGTTCTTTTCGGTGGAAGGTAATCGATGTAGATTATACCGCGTTCATCACAAAATACTGTCGCCATAACCTTTCCGGCCGATAGCACCGTGTTCGCCTTCTTCGGAGCACGTTCGGGCGGTGAAGTCCACTGTTTCGACTGTTCCTTTGCATCTGATGTGTAGTGATGGATTCATGCTTCGTCCACGGTTACTAATGGCCTGAAAAAAATCCTCCTTATCTTTGTTCAACATCGCCAAACACGCCTTTGAATCAGTCATACGATCGCGTTTATGTTGGAGAGTGAGCAAGCGCGGCACCCATCTCGCGGATAATTTTTTCATATCCAAATGATTTTGCGAAATGTTCCACACCCGTCCGTTCGTCTGAGATGCCTACGGCCTCAACAATCTCGCGCACTTTAACTCTGCGATCGGCCAACACGATATCGTGAATTTTAGTGACCATTTCTGGTGTGGTGACCTTATTCGGACGTTCGGCGTCACTTGTGTTTGTACGACCGCATCGGAATTCAGTAAACCACTTGTGAATCATCCCAATTAATGGTGCAGAGTCCCCATAGTATTTACCAAGCCCTTCGTTGGTTTGGCTGATGGTTTTTTTTCGCAAAAAATAATGCTTGATGAGCACACGAAATTCACTTTTTTGTGAAATTTTGACAGTAGTCTTTTAACAGATGGTAGTTGACATGATGGTAGATGGTAGATGGTAGTATTGCATTTAAAGTTACTATGCGGGTTACTGGTGACTTTCAAGCCTGGTATACTGATGGCTCAAAAACAGATGAAGGGTTGGGGGCTGGAGTTTTTGGCTTAAGGCAGGGAAAATCTATATATGCCAGCATGGGCACAAGTAATTCAGTCTTCCAAGCTGAAGTCCACGCCATTGAGATTTGCCTAAGAGAGTATGTAAACAGTCCCACTAGGAACAAAAATATTTACATTCACTCCTGATAGTAAAGCAGCTCTACTTGCACTTAGCGCATATAAAATCACGTCCAAACTCGTATGGGATTGCCTACAGCTACTTATCAAGGTATCTACCCATAACAGAGTCCATCTCATTTGGGTACCAGGTCATAGCGGCTATTAAGGTAACGAGATCGCGGACGAACTAGCCAGGAAAGGGGCTGCAAGGTCCTTCATAGGCCCAGAACGATTCTGGGATACCATGGGGCACTATGCGCCATAACATTAAAATGTGGCTAAACAGAGAGGCACTTCATTACTGGAGGGAAACTGAAGGTAACAGGCAGGCTAAAACATTCATGCCAACCACTTCGCTCCAAAAAACGAAACAATTCCAGACTCTAAGTGGAATATCTATCAGACTTGCCACAGGTTTCCTAACTGGACATTGTAAGGTAAATAAACACTTATCAACCATGGGTATAGTCCAGAAAGATCTGTGTAGATTATGTAATGAAGATGAAGAAACAGCAGAGCACATCTTGTGTCACTGTAACGGTCTAATCAGGACCCGTCTTCGTTACTTAGGTGCATTGTACCTAGAACCGCATCTAATAGCGGATAGTTCACCCAAGGACATCGCTCGGTTCCTAAAGCACTTAACGATTAAGGATGAACTATAACTTATAGAGGTTTATTACAATAGGCCTTTGAGGCCGCAGTAACTAGGTGACTTGCTCCCTCCTCACTTAACTAACTAGAACTAGAACTACTATGCGGGAAATTAAAAATGCACTGAATTATCAAAAGAGGATAAGATTTCGCAAAAAATCAAAAATTCATGAAATTTTACAGAGGACTAAATATATATTGATGACTTTATTTGTATGTACATTAAGGCGCCTCACGAAAAAAAGTTCATCGGGTCGGTTTCTAAAAATAATGCTTGGTTTTTGTTATAATGATTACCCAAATATTTCGACTCTAGCGATAGCCATCAGTGAGCTGGAATGGTTTGAAATAACCTCTAAAAACCGAGTTTTTTATAAACCAAACGTTCAGAAATAATAGTAATGTAAAAGTTCTTCCAATATGCATCATTAAATTTTAAATTTTTGTAGCCGGCTTATTTTTATATTTATATTATTTTCTTTTTTTATATTATTTTCGCTAAAATTCATATTGAATTTTTTTTTTGTCGTGTTACTTTTAGTCAAATAAATTGTCTATCGGTGATAAACTATAGTGTAAGTTTAAGAATTAAATTGAATTAAATAATAAAAAATTTATTTATTTTGTGAAAATTTATTTGACTAATGGCCGTATTGTTCACGTCTGGATATCTTTAAGCAGTGGACATTTTCCGGTTTGCTGGTAACTGAAAATCTAGTACTGTATCTGCTGGTTAAAGATATCCAGAGGTGAACAATACGGCCCCCTAAGAGTAATATGGCTCCTATAGTAATATTCAAGCGACTTTTAAGACATCTGCACAAAAAACTTGTGAATTTTTCTGCAAAATATTATGAAATCATGGTAATTGGAATATTCTTAAACAAAATAAAGAAAAAATTCATCAAAAAAGAGTTCATGCATTTTGTTATTTATTTCCACTTATCAACCACTGTACACCGTCAGTATGAACCAGAAGTGGCTATTTTTTTATATTATTCATTTACAGCCTCATTCAATAGATTTTCTCAATCAATCTTTCATAGCTTGTTTAGTTACGCACTGTTCATGGGCGTAGCCAGGGTGTGGCCCAGCGGGCCCTGACTCCTCCCTAAATCTATGATTCAATTTTTTTATTGTGCTGTCTCCGTTATGTATTTAAGTGATGTACTTTTTAGTGAACCCTCAACTGTATCATATCATAATTTTATGAAGGTCATTTCAATGTGTTTGAAGTGTATAGAATTATTGTTCATCTTTTCCTCCGTACCTATGAGGGTGAAAAAATCTCATTATCATAATTATTGTTGTCTACAAAAATAATCATATCTGTATGTTTGTTTAAAAATGTTTTTATAAAGTAGGTTTATCCTTTTAGGATTTTTTTTTTCTTTATTCAATCAGCATAATTTAACTTTATCCTCATCAACAATCAAGTATGCTTTGGATTTGAAATTTTTTGCAGTTCTGCTTGAAGTCGATGTATTCTGCTTGAAATCGGTGAAAAAAATTATGTCGTCGCACCCATGATAATGTTATCATTAACGACGATCATAGGTGTCGTTTGCTTTAATATTTTACCTTATTATTTTTTTTTTTAACTTTTTCATTCTTTACTTTATACTCGCCGAGCGAACTGTCACTACAGTCTTGATAATTGTATCATGGCCGCACGTGTTCGGTTGTTTGAATGTTAAAAAATCCGACCCCGTTACTTGTTGGAGGGCATGTTAGATCTTTTTCTATACTATTTTCGACAAGCTTTGTTCGCCAAGCGAACTGTCACTACTGCCTTTAAAAGTGTATCACGGTCGCACATGTTGGATTGTTTGAACGCTCAAAAACTGTTCCGTTAGTTGTTGGATAACATGCTACAGGATCGTTTAGCAGGAGCTATCGATTTTTTTAATATCTTATTAGATTTTTATATTTTTTCAATTTTGAGTTTTTTTGGTGAAGTTGTAGAAATCAGTTGCGTTCTTCGTTTACTTATAAAATTTTCATTTCAATTTTAACAATTTTTTTACGAAAAAAATTAATACTCATTTTAAAATAAATCTTCACCGGGTTTTACAAATTATTTTAAATACTACATTAATAATAATGGATATACGCACGTTTTTAAGCGGTGAGAGTTTTTATAATTATGTACATATTTACATTATTGCTTATCAGTGCAACAAAACAATCGTTATTTTTAAATGAAAGGATCACATAAAGGAGTCATCGTAATATACATTTCAATATAGTCACGTCATGCCTACAAGCTGAAGAATTAATTTTTACCATGATTTTATGTGTCATGATTTTTGTAATAGCTGTGTTTTTTTTCAAGCGAGTTGTAAAAAACGAATGTAAGTTTTTTGGATTCATCATTTACACATTTTTTTTTTTTTAAATATTTAGTTTTACAACGATAATCGGCGGCAATACATAACCGACTATTAATGTCTTAATTTACACATTATTTATATGTATATTTCAAGGCTTTGGGAACCCATCCCACCCTATAGAAAAGTCTGGCTACGCCCATGTCACTGTTTATGACTTTACGCATCCTCTCTCAACTGTCATTTTAGTATTTACTCTCTTTGTTATGAATAAAGCTGTAAATCTTGATCGTTAAAAAAAAAATGCCAAACTGTTTTGCTGAAAGCTTCTACTAAGCTGAAGTTCCTGCAGTTCTCAAGGTATAAAAAATTCTACAAATGTGAAAATCAAAACATTGTTTGTCTGCACGTTCCATGACCACTTTATATTTTTTCATTCATGAAAAATGGAAAAAAAAAAAAGTTCCAGCGATTCTATAAAGAAACACGTGTAAATCAGCCACAAGCTATCAACAAATTACAGAAAGTCAACTAAAAATCGTTGGCTTTTGTAGTTGCAACATGGACAGCCTCACTCTTAACTTGCTCTGGACATTGTTTACCTGTCTATGCGTTAGAGCAAAAATGTTTGCACGTTTTGTTAAGCTTTTGCATGGACAAAACAATAACAAAAAAACCTTTTAAATAGTACAGAACAACAATAAACTCACCGTTCCCAAGAGGTACATTAGTTTGCTGTTGTTGTTGTTGTTGTCCTGCTTGTGTTGCTGCCGCTACTACTGTTGCTGCAACTGATGAAGTTGTACGTTCATGTTTTAGCTGGACATCAGCCAGGCTGAAGTGTTGTTGCTGTTGTTGCTTTTCTGTTGTTGATGCTCCATTGAGAATATTTCGGTTGTTACGTTGATGGTTGCTGTTGTTGTTGTTACTATTATTGTTGTAGTTATTACTTCCTGCTCCACCAGCATTGACATTATTATTAGCTTTGTTACTTTTATTCTTGTTGGCAAAAGCAGCTGCTGCTGCTGCCACAGTCGTATTGCTGCCTAAACGCAAAAATGTTGTCGTTGTTGTTGTTGCTGCTGCACCAGCAGCTGTAGAAGCTTTTAAGCTTGACAAGGTCGTGGATAATGCTGAGGAGGATGTGGATAACGACGATGCTGTCGTTCTATTGGCAATAATATTTGCAAGTTTAACTTGTTGTTGTTGTTGTTGTTGTTGCTGATGATGACCCTTTGAAGTACGTGTGAAGCTTAAAGACGTTGTCGCGTTGTTATTATTGTTGTTGCTAACTAACGCTCCCTGTGGCGCATTACCAGTATTCGTGCTGACTGTTGCTGTCGTGGGTACACAAGAATTTGTCAAGTCGTTGTTGCTTGCTTTAAAACTGGACGCAACAGAGGACGTAGATGCTGAGTTAACAGAAGATGCGGACGAATTACGTATGACTAAAATGGATTGGGACTTTTCCAAACGTTTGAGAGTCTGGAGGACAAATGGGCCTTTATTATCAGTGTTGCTGATGCGATTGCTGTCTGTGCTCAGGCTGCGGGAAGACTGAAATGGTAGAAAGTTTGAAAAAAGTATTTATTAACTGTTGAAATGAACAGAGTGATTAACAGCCACTTACATTTTTTATCAAAAACGAACGTTCATTCAGCGACGTTGATGACTTCTTCATATTCGATGATGATTGTAGCAGCACCGATTCCAGCTGACTAGCATTGATAGGAGTTTGCAGTAAAATTGTATTGGATGCTGTTGGTGCAGTAGCAGCAACAGTAGCTGTTGTGTCTTTTACATTGCTGCCATTTCCTGCTGTAGTAGCTACTACGGAGATGCCAGATTGAATTTTGCGTGCAATCGTGGTGGTTGTGGGCAGTTGTGTGGCCAAAGTTGCTGCTGTTGATTTGTCATGTAGTTGTTGTTGTTGCTGTTGTTGTTGCTCGTTGATAAAACTAATAATGTCATGTTTGTTTTGTATGATAATTTGTCCATTTTCATTGCGAGAACCACGCAATAAAATTATGTTGTTGGTTAACTGCTGATGTGGTTGTTGTACAGTTTGCTGTAGCTGCTGTTGTGGTTGTTGTTGATGCTGCTGCAATTGCAACGATTCAAATGTATTTTTTGGTGTTGATGTTGTGACTTCATTCTTCGAGCTGTTACTATTTGTGGAATTCTTGCCGTTCTCGTTTGGTTCTATAAAAGATGTAGGAAATAATATTTTATTTTTTTTTATTTTTATAAATTTTTAAAAATAAAATAAACTAATTTTAAGAATGCATAACTAGACTATTTGAGCAAAAATATTTATGCAACCTTAAACGTTCAACTGTTATTTGTCAGCATTTCCTATGCTGTTTAGGCAGAAAATATTTTATCTGATGTAGTCAATTTGAGCAGGAGAAGGCTACGAATAACAAACGAAAGCCGTTGAACAAATTGCACCGGAAATTGTTCAAAAGATAGCGTCAGAAAAACACGACAACGTCCAGGAAAAAGCTTCGAACAAAGCATGAAGCCATTGAGACTTTGTTAAATCTAGGCATTGTTTTAAATGGGGGGAAAACAGGGGCATATAATAGAGTTGAATTGGATGAAATAAATTTTTAATTACATTATACAAGCTACCAAGTCATAATTTTCAAAATACGAATTTCCTATTTAACAAAATTCTTCTACTAAAAAAAAAAAATATGTAACTCAAGTTTTCTTTACATATTTTATTTTTATAAACTGGCAATATAGAAGTTTTTTAAGTAAGCAAGTCTTTTTATTGAGTATTTTCATTGAATTACATGGGGAAGATAACATATGTTTCAAACTCGTAAAAGAAAGTTTAGAACTGATATTGTATTATTCTAACATACATTTCAGAATAATATAAGTTTTTTAAAATTTATAAATTTTTCAAAAAATTATCAAATTTAAGGGTCTCCGGTAGTTTTTTAAAAAAATTAAAAACTTAAATTTTTTTTTTAAATTCTTTTTTTTAAGACCACCTTCTTATTCTTTCTACTAAACATTTCTACAAAAATACTTAACCGATTTTTATGTTTAAGGTCTAGATTATTTACGGAAAAATAACAAAAATTAATAAAATTAAAAGTACGAAAAACTTCCTCAAAAAAATTTTACAGCTACTTTTGTCCTCTACTATTATTTAAAAAAAAAAAAAACGAAATGGCCATTTCAGCCCTTGAAAGGACTTTGACCGAGCTTCTTATGATCAATTGTGTTGTGTGTGATGTGAAATGTTTTTGCACACAAATGATCGAGAACTGGACCTACATGTTTTACGCCGACTCCGAACGGCTTATGTTCTCAAGAAGCTTTTCATGGCAGTTTTTACTCTCTGACGTTTGCCATTGTCTGCAGAGAGGTGACGGCCGAAAAGAAAAATTAATTCAATTGAAAAAACTTTCTGTGTCGGATGGAGGATACTAACATTTTTAGGCCTTTTCGTAATTATGAATTTGCGTAGCCGCCATTTTGTTTAAAATTAATTTTTTTTTTAAAAACTAGTCAGCCCCTCACAGTAAATTTAAACTCTTACCAAATTTGTACTATAAATTTGTTGAATAAAAACGGAAAAATAGCTATTTAAGAATTTTTCATATTTTTGCTTTCACCGAGGATTGAACACACTACGCTTGGATCCATAGTCGGCTGTTCTACCAACTGGGCCACGGAGACATATCTATTTGAGTAGCTCATACTTATGTTAAATTTTACAATCAGTAGTTCTTTTCTGTCTTTTATGATTGAATTGAATCTTTTGTTCAATACTCTGAATGTACATTACTGTCTAAAAATTTGAATCTGAACGTAGCTTTTTTTCAGAACATTAGCATACTTTTAAGCATTTGTCAAATTGAGTTTTGATAAATTCAGAAAGCAATTTTCGAAGTAGGCCTTGCATTGATTGATTTGGAAACAGCACATGCTGCAATATTAACGAATGCAACTTTGAATCTAAAATTTGTTTAATTCTTAGATCTGTGAATTTTCATATAAATAACATATTTTTCAAATAATTCAAATGCAGTTTTGAACACACATTTATATCGAAATTAAAAGAAATCGCATGCTGCGGTATTGAGCTAGCGGACTACTCACTCTGCTTTTAAGGAGTTGAAAGAAACTTGCTAAGTCAGACTTGCAGAATATTCTTTAACGCGTCTGGCTTGTATTCGTCAATAAGAGACTCGCAGATTCTCATTGATTTTGCATTGGTTTCGTTAACATTAAAAAAAAAAACAGAACAAGAAAACAACGAAACAGTAGAACATGCGATAACCGATAAGTCTTCTCTCTTGTATTTCTTGTCGAAACTTCTTTAAAGCGTCTGGCTTGTGTTCGTTGATTAAAAAATTTGTCGAAAATTCTTCAACTTTTCTGCTTTGTGTTCGTTCATGTTTTCCCTACAAAGGGTTATATTTCGGGGTAATTTTTTCGTTAAAAGTTACAATATATATCATTTTAAAAAAGTAGCGTTATAATAGACTGCATCACTGATATATCACAGATTTCAAATCAGAAATAATCTGATCCAAAAATACATGCAAAATAAAGTTAAAGAATATATAAAAAGGTTCAATAATTTCTTTTCATATTTTTGTCCTGTTTGTTGACGAATTTTCCACTATGATTCAGTAATATATTCACGAAAAATCTCAACATTTCTGTATTGCGTTCGTGCACGAATTTGGGAATTTTATATGGGATTTTCGTCAATGAAATGTATGGCCGAATCAGCATATTTTGTCAAAGATGAAGAAAAATCGTTCATGATTCGTTTATCAATTCTTTAAGACTTGGTCTACTGGGAAATATCGTTGTTAATGCAACATAAAATACGATGCAGGTCTTGTGCCGAAAAACGCATCAAAATTTTTGACTGTGTAGACACGGTAAAATATACTTAAACAAGAATGTGCAGTAGCATAAGGTCAGTGCTTCTGACCACAAAGCAAAGGTTTAGTGGTTTCGAAATTTTGTGCTTTTTTTAATCAAAAATATTTACAATTAAACTGGCAGTTTTTGTTTTTTTTTAAAGAAAAATTGAAAATAAATTATATAAATACAGCCCGAGTTATAATCGATTAATGATTATTTTGGTTAAACAATAATATTTTTTTTTGTCATCAATCCTATGATATAAATTGGAAGTTGTATGCTATGCTTGCTTTCGGGTTTGTTCGTATTTTTTTCTCTTTGATGCAAGGGAGGCAATGGTGCGATGGTAGCACGTTCAACTTGCGGCCGAATTGTACGCGGTTCGATGCGAGTATGGAAAGGGAAAAATGCATTATGCCCGACACAGGTTTTTCGACAAATTTTTTCTTTTAAATATTTATAAATAAAAATATAATACACAAAAAAATAAAACAGCAAGATCTGTCGTATGTGCTATGAGGATGGAGCCTGGGTGCTACTTAAGTCATCAAAATAAAATAATAAATCCTCTTGATAACTAACTGTGTCACGAAAGTAAAAAAAAAACTGCGATCTAATGCTGTACGTGAATATTGAACGTTCCAGTAACTGTCCATAAACAAAAGGGACAATTTATATTTCCCTTGATATCGTCATGATGATAATACTAGTTGGCTTTATGAAAAAAAGACAGTTCTTGAACTAATACTGGTATGAAGGCAGCCTGTTTTTTAACCATTTGGTTGCACTGAAATCCGATGTTTGTGTTTATAGAGGACCCCTTTCGTTAAGGCTCTAATTTCCAATTTTCGAGCCATAAATTTCCAATTTTCTAAATCTGCAGTCCGTCTTGTAAGAAACTACTTAGAAGGTAGGTCCCAAAAAGTTCGTGTGGGTCAAAATTTTTCTATGCTAAAAAGCACTACCAGCGGAGTACCTCAAGGCTCCGTTCTTGGACCATTGTTGTTTACGCTGTTCATAAATGATATTTTCAGCAAGTGCCACCATGTCACTATGCATGCATACGCAGATGACCTCCAGTTGTACATGTCCAGACCCTTAGGTCTGGTTGAAGATTTATGTGCTAGAGTTAATGAGGACTTAGCCTTGGTCTCCAAATGGGCTGATGAAAACTTGCTCACGTTGAACCCCTCGAAATCATTTGTTTTGCCTATTTCTAAATATCAATATTATCATGAAGATTTGCCTCCGATTCTACTCAATAATGTTAAACTAAAACTTGTTAGTAAAGTCACTAATCTTGGTTTCCACATAAACTCATCCCTTACTTGTGAGGATCACATCAACTCATGTGTAAAAAAAGTGTACTTTATTCTTCGTAATCTCCGAAGAACATCAGGTTTTGTGCCCGTTGAGACGAGAAGAAAATTAGTATTGCAGCTGATTATGCCGATCATAACTTACTCTGAAGTCGTGTACTGCAATCCTGACTCTCGGTCCTTACACAAGCTCCTGGTCGTTTTTAATAATGCAGCTCGTTACGTATACGGTCTTAATAAGTACGATCATATCTCTGTCTTTTGTAAAAAAATACTTGGTTGCGACTTACCAAGTTACTTAGAGGCTAGATGTTGCATTTTCCTACACCGGATCATCTACACACGTTGTCCCATATATCTCTTCGAAAAGTTGAAGTTTTGCAGATCAAGTAGAAACTTGAACCTCATGATCCCTAAATTTAATTTCCTTAACTCCAGTAGATTGTTTTTCGTCACTGCTATCAGGTCATGGAATTTATTACCTAATAGAATTAAAAGCGTTTCTAATAAAAACAACTTTAAGCATTTAATCTACAAACACTTCTCTTAGCTATCTTCTTCTTAATCTCTCTATCTTCTCTTTCTCTCTAATATGTACTACATTTTTCAATGAAATATTTTACTCTTTTTAAACTTAAGTCATCTTAAGCACTATTATTGATATAAGTCTTTAATTTTTAAATTGCATTTGTATGTTGTTATATCCAATGTAAATGCGGCATGCAAAAGAACTAATCTTATATGCCAACAATGTTTGTTAAATAAATTCAAATAAATTCAAATTCAAAATTCAATTCCTCTGGATCCAAGATGTCCGAGTTATAGTTTTTGAAACGAACACACGGTACTGACACAATATCCAATTGTATAAAATGGTGAACTACTCTTACACAGACTTGTATCAGAACACCCAGAAAAGCAAACACGTACTGAATGTTAATTTCAGAAACACAAGAGCATTACCCTGTGCCCTATTGTGTAAAAACAGTATGCAATAAAAATTCCATACTGCTCTTAGTAGTAACAATTCGACTACCAGTAGTTGGCGTACCTTCATTTGCCATCCACTGATTCAGACGAGCTTTCCACACTCTTACATATTAAGGGTATATGCCAGCCCGGCCGTACTAGTGCGGGGCTCTCGCCGGTCTGTGCAAGCGATGTACACAAACCACAGCCAGCACGAGTCTCTCCGAAGGGCCAACCCATGATAGTCACCCGGTCCCACCAAATGAGGGTAATTCGCCAAATCATGTAAGAATTTTTGAATTTGACAGTGCCCAATAAAGCACTTATTTGTTTTTGACTAACACTTCAATTTAGTGCATGGATCGATTAAAGGAAGTGCCTTAAGTTTGTGAACCCGTGCACATAGATTGCACCAAGTCTCCCTTTTGCCGTGTCTTATCGACACAAATTTCATCTCGCATTATGGCCATTTAGACCATGTCTCATTGCCGTGGATAGATAAGGTCACCTCATTCAACGGGTATGACTATCCCCGTGCTAACAACTTCAACTGGACCATTGCTACTCCATTGCAGGCTTTTTCTCACAAGAATTTACCATAGTGACCTGCTACCAGATTGGCCGCCAACACCGAGCTCTGGTGAACTCTTATCTTTTACGACAGTAGACAAGACTTATCCACGAATATTACGCCTCTATGGATCTACTGCCAACCATTCTCCTTTATCCTGGCTTTAGACAGCCAGGCGCAACATTAGGTTGCACTGAAGGATGGAATGTTAATAAAATAAAAGCAATCTTCCCAGAAATTCAATTTTTCGGAAAAAGTTTCATTTCTACCGTGCGTGGCTACCACACACACCTTTTTTTCAGATATGCCAAGCTCGAGATATCCTGCACACCGTTTTTTCTATTTTTTCTTTGGAATGCTTCATTTACGCACGTGGGACGCGGAAGTGAAGTCTCGAAAAAAAAAAATGTTTCTTTCATGGAAGGATATAAGGATTTTCCGCAGGATATAAAAAAATTTTTTTCAGTTTAGTAAAGAGTTCGTTAAAGAAGGGTTCGTTCGATTTTTTATTATACATTTTTTTGATTTATATCCTAAGACGACCTCAATTTCGTGCAAAAAAAAAATATTAAAGTTTTCTTTCTACGCCCACTATTTTGTCAAAAATTAATATTTTTTAATAATCAACGATTAAACGCCCAAGAACTCTTGACTAAACCAAAAAAAAAATTTTATTTTTCAGATGAAGATATCTTGCTCACCGCAAATTTAAGGTCTTTTGCGGAATTGCACTTTTCTACCTTATCGACGAATATTTATACCCCAACGCGCACTGCGTAAGGGGTATATTAACTTTGTCATTCCGTTTGTAACGCCAAGAAGGAGGCGTGGCAGGCATAGACAAATATATATATTTTTGATCAGCATCATCTCCTGAGTCGATTTCCGTGTGTTCGTCTGTCTGTCCGTCTATTCGTTTTTAAAAAAGGAAGAAGAAAAAAGGATTTTAAAAAAGGATCAAGTTCGAAAATGGGCCAAATCGGATGAAAACCACGCCTACTTCTCATACAAAGTGACTACATTAACCGTAAATGTCTTTAAAATCCACAAAAATTAAAGAAATGCCTTGAAATTTGGCAGGTAAGCTTTGCTCTTCAGCTTTAATCCTGGCTATGAATTTCGAAAAATGAAAACCACGCCTACCTTCCATACAAAGTGGCTTTATTTTAAAAGCAAAATCTCTTAAAAATCTGCTCAAATTAAAGAAATGTCTTGAAATTTTGCATATAGGCTTTGATATATAACATAGACCACTACTATGATATTTGGCAAAATCGAATGAAAACCACGCCTACCTCCCATACAAATTGACTTTATTTTAAACGTTAAATCTCTTAAAAATCCACAAAAATTAATGAAATGTCTTGAAATTTTGCATTTTAGCTTTGATATATAATATGAACAATCTCTATGATATATGGCGAAATTGGATCAAAACCACGCCTACTTCCTATACAAAGTGACGTCATCAAAATAGGACTACTTTCGTTAATATATAAAACTGAATGTCACCGTGTATGTCGTGGCTAAAGACTTCGAATATACTTCAATATGGCCGCGGGGGGGTATTTTAGCTTCGGTACCCTGCCGAAGCTCCACCCTTACTAGTTTTGGAAGAAAATGCCAGGGACTCCTTAAAAAAAAAATTTAAAAGTGTCTTTTTTTTCTTCGAAAAACTTTCGTAGGCCCTTAAGTATTAAAAGTTAAATTTTTCTTGAAAGTAACTTTAAAGAATTAGGCACTTTATCCAAAATTTAACTGAACATTGTCGCGCAGTATCAGGATGGGAAACATATTAAACCTCATCATATCGCAAGTTAACTTTTTTTGGATTTTGTGACAAACAAAAAAAAAGAACAAAAATAAAGAAAACATACTATTTCTATGCATGATTTATATTTCTAATTTTAAATAAAACACACATTTACACACACACACACACATTTGACAAAAAATTGCTTTTACGAAAACAAATAGGTTTGACAACGTGGAGTGCAAAGTGTTTTATGTCCTTTTTTTTTCATTATTACTTTCAGCTTCCGTAGGCAATACGTTGAATGCTTCCATTGACGCGTCTCACAGCGGCCAAGCATGCCGTGCTCTGCATACGCAGAACTGTCCAACACACCAACATTTTATAACATGTTACATTCGTTGTGTCTTTTATTGGTCGTTTATTGTACGGCGTATGTCGTGTCCTCAGAGTCAAAGCCTTCTCTGTTAGTCGACAACTACTGCGAGTCGTCGTAGTCAATGTCCTTTTTGTTCCTAATAAACTAGAGCTCGTACATTATTTGCCATTCACTATGAAGGATGATTCCTTTTGTTTTCGAGCCTAAATATAAAATACAACTAAACACAAAAACAAAAGTAGCAAAAAAATAGATAGCTTAACATCCAACAGCTAATTATGACCCGCACGTTTTCGCATGGTCGGCCTGCTCAGAGCAGAGCAATACCAGCTTTTTTAAGCCACCACCAGCAAGCCAGTCAAGTGGGCAATAGTATTAGGCGAATACTCATAGTAGATATGTGTTTTTGTGTGTACACATGTGAGTATACTTATGTATGTTCGAGTATGAGGTGTTTAGTTGTACACTTGAGCAGTTAACTACGTCACTTACACACAAGTGGCTCTGGCGGACCTCTTGCAAGCTTATTTGTTTGCTTTACATACTTTGGGCCCTCGATTGGCGTTGCTTGTTTTGGTTGTTATTGTTGCTATTATGCCCCCAGGGCAATCTTGGCTCGCTTAAGTTTCGCTTAACTTTAGAATGCGCTTTAAGCGTTGACTAGTAACAACAAACATTAACATGACTCGAAGGACTCATAGCTATGGAGAAGGCCTTTCGTATGGCCGTATGGCGAATATTTTGAATATTTTTCAACAGCAACAATAGCAACAACAACAACAACGGTAATAATAACAACAATAACAGCAAGAAATATTGCCATAAATATGTCTTCCATTTGATTTAAAGATATGCTATCTATCGTGGCGCTGTCGGCGTTGCTTTTGCTAGAATTTTTTTGTGCTCTTGCTATTTCATGGGGAGGATGTAAAAAGACAACCTGACTGACTGACTGACTGAATGACTGCTTGTCTGCCTAAAAGTCTGTTTATATTTTGAATGCAATAACAAGATTAAGAGTGCTTCACACATGTGGCGGGCCGTATAGCTTTTAACTACCTTGTGGACATTATTTTTAGTTTATAGTGATTTTTTTGAATTTTGAAGGAGGATTGAGTAATGTTTTGGCAATGAAATTTTGTCAACACATTGATTGAAAGTTTAATATTTTATTGGTTTGTTTTTTAAGGGAAGTGTTTACAAAAATACTTTTTTTTCTTTTTAATTTAATTTTTTTAAGAGCTTAAGATACAAATTAGATTCTTAGTGAACGAGGCACAGTGCTTTGAGCTAATACAAATATGGAAATAAATGGAAGGAGTGTTCCTATGATAATTACATTTTTTATACTTAGTACGGTTAGACTGTCTAAGGAAAATATTAAAAATGGTTGAAATCAGTCAGTCCTTAGGGGTACCTCCCTTGGACCTATATTAAATTTTCACATCATTTTGTATGGGAAGAAGACACAAAAGTTGACCGATCTTAATAAAACTTAGTCAGAAGGCTTAGACTATAAAGTGATTGACGTATACTTAAAAAGGATTAAATCGAGTAGTTTTAAGGGGTTCCTCCTTAGAACCTATATTAATTTTTTACATGATTTTGTATGGGAGGTACATACAAAAGTTCGCCGATCTTAACGAAACTTGGTCAGAGGAGTTAAAAAAAAGTAATAGACGTGTACTTAAAATGGTTGAAATCCGTCAGTCTTTGGGGTACTTTCCTCAAACCTGCATTAATTTTGACGTAGAATTACGTGTTACAGCGCGGTTTGTATGGGGGTATTTTCACAAATTTTTTTCATGCTATTGTTTTTGGGGAATATTTTAGAGTATACATACAGGCTTTAATATTCATCGTGCAAAGATAAAATTTATGCCATAATATCAGTTATATCTATATCTATACTATAATATAAAAATGAAGTGAACATTTTTGTTTTCAGGTAAACTCCAAAAGTACTGGGTCGATTTTCTATATATATATAAAATTGTAAAAAAAAAAATCTGTATATGAAATATTTTTTTTAAATTTCTTTTGCGATGGCCGTTTTGAATGACGCTGAGTCCGAAAATCGCATTTTTAAAATTTTTGTCTGTCTGTCTGTCTGTCTGTTAAAGCATCACGCGAAAACTACTGGATGGATTTAAATGAAACTTGGGATCTAGGTTCCTTATATCCCCGGTCATAACATAGGCTACTTTGTATCCAGTAAAAAAGGTTGGACCCTGTAGGGGGCGCTGCGATCGGGTTCCAGGCATTCTTTTTTTAAGCTTATCTCCGAAACCGTTCATCCGATTTGCATGAAAATTTGTATGTAGATGTTCTCGGATACGCTGAGTTTTTTTTATTTATCTACTCTATTCTATATCGAACACCAGAGGGCGCTGTAGTACAATGATTTTGAAAAACCTCCAAAATCTCCTAAGCCGTGCATCCTATTTGCATGAAAACTGAAATATAAACTGATACGGTGAGTTTTCATGACTTATCTACTCTGTTCTATCTTGAACACCAGGGGGTGCTGTAGTACAAATATTTGAAAAAACGTCGAAAAACTTCTTAGCTGTTCGTAAGAAATCGTGAAAAAGTAAGAAGCCGCTCATCCGATTTGGATGAAAAATTTTACTAAAGGATTTTCGTGTAGGGCAACTGTTTTGGCGTTATCTCTTTTGCTCTGTTTAGAAAACTCGAGGGCGCTGTTGCACAATTTGTACGTGTGCTTGTTATTAAACTGTTCCTAAACGGCTGTACCGATTTTGATGAAATATTTTGTGTGTGTTAAGGTGGATCCCTGGATGGTTCAGATTCTCAATTGGACCCGGTAGTTGGCGCTGTGATCGGGTTCCACGAATTTTGTTATTATCGCTTATCTCCGAAACCATTCATTCGATTTACATGAATATTTGTACTTAGGGGTTTTCGGGTACGGTTGTTTTTATAACTTATCTATTTTGTTCTATATTGAACATTAGAGGACACTGCAGTACAAATGGTTAAAAAATCTCAAAAAACTCCTAGATGTACATCCGATTTGCGTGAAAATTTTGATACCGGTGGGTATCTTGGACTTTTTTCTGCGCTATCTTAAACACCAGATGGTGCTGTAGTACAAATCACTTAAGAAATCGTAAAACATTCAAAGACCGCTCATCCGACTTAGATAACAATTTGTATATCGGATATATAGGATTTCATAATCGAGTATGGAAAGGGCTTTGGCGTTATTTTTTGCGGTTGCGGTGAGTCTTTTGGCACTATGTATTTTGCTATATTTTAAACCCCAGAGGGTGCTGTGCTACAAAATACAGTAAGGCGTAGCAAAGCGCGAAGGGTGATAAATATCTTCTTTATGTATGTTTATATTCCACTTTCTTTTTTCGCAAATCAGGACAGCTGATGCCAAATCCTGTGGTATTTGCGTTCGCATTAACACATGCGCAACTCAGTTGCGTCATACGTTGGCGGTGTTTTGACATTTCAATTTCTATTTTCAATGCTTATTTAATTTTCGTCCAGTGTCCTCGCAAATTGTTAAAAATTCGTTTTTGCTCTGATCTGTTTTTTTTTTAAATGTGCAATCTATCGAATACAATATAAAACTTGAAAATATATTTTTCACACACACACAAATCACGATTTCCCCAACTTTTTCTCATAATTTTCAGATGTTGAAGCTACATTTTGTTCATTTCGCCGAAGTTACCGGTTTGAAAGATACACACAAAATTCCTCCTAAAGTTTGTGAAAAGTTTTTTCAAATCGACGAATGAAATCGAAAATTATTTATATCAACTCCCGAGTTAAGCCGGGTATTCAGCTAGTTATGAAATAAGTTTTAAAATGTCATATTTGTCATAAATAGGGGTAAAAAGTATGTTTAATTAAAGTGTTAAGTTTTTAAAGATATCCTCCCCGATGCCACGAATTGCTTGATAGTTTTCTTTCCACGTGTTTGTGTTGCGAGAGTTTCAATAAACTCCATGTTGTTCTTACTCTTCTCTTTTTCCGCTCAGCCAGCACAGCACCAAGGCTGATTAATATAGGTTACGTCACTTGAAAGAAAAGCATTCTTTTTTTCGCCTTTGCTCGAATTGTCAAAGTAGCTGTTAGCTAAAAATTATAGACTCAGGTTTTTTTCCCTTGATTTCCTTTCATCCATTGACAGTTCGACCGAGCTTTTCTCAAGTGACTTAACCTATATTAATCAACCTTGCACAGCACAACATAATAAACAGATGAGCCCAGCGCAAGGCGTAAAGAGAGTTGCATAAAATAAAAAAAAAGCAAAAAATGTTTTTTAATTCGTTTGATATGCATTGTCTTAAAGGTTGATGTCACACAGTGATCGTTTGAACGGCGTTTAAAAATTTTTGTTAAAGAAAAAAAAAAGTGTTAACGCTCTATATTGACAAAAACAAAAGTCTGTGGCGAAGCCGCGGACAACTGAAGCTTTGGATTTTGTCACTTCTTTAATAAAGCCACAAGATAGCAAAAGAACACATTTTTGTGTGAGAAAATCATTGATGCTTCTGTTGCTGCTGACGTTCTTATGCTTGTTACTTTAGTTCGTGCAGTAATCTCGAATGCAACATCGCACACTGCGTTGACCCATAGACAAAAATCAAAATTTTTTCTGACTTGAAACTTAACAATATTGGTATCAATCGACATGCAATTGCATCAATAAAATAAAAACTTTCTTTACTTTACTTTTTTTTTCCTTTACTTTTACTAACTTTCTATTTAGGGGAAAGATTCAGTTTTGGCTACGCTGTGACACTTCAAAGTTGAGATATTTAAAAAAAAAATCATTTTTTGTTCAATTCGTTTTGGGTTCCTTTAAGCAAATAATTATCAAAAATTTTCGTTTTGATTAAAATAAGCGAAGTAAAGTTTTTTATTTTTAATAATATACGTATTTGAGTAAATAAATAGAATTAAAAAATTTTAGAATATCGCTCATTCCAAAAAAAAAGTCAACCACACAGCCGAATTTTAGAATACATATTTTATATATATATGTATGGTATATGCTAAGTGCAATATGTAAGTGTTACAAAAAAAAATTAACACTTGTCAAAAACAAGCTCAATCATGCTTGAACACTGAAAGCAATCTTCTATGTTTTATTGTTTGCTGAGTAGGTCATCTATAGGTAAAATTGGAATCAGTCCGTGAGAGCATATGAATGAAGGCAGATCGCTTAAACATTTTTGTACGATTGTTGTGACCTTGAGCATTACATATATCAATATAATTCATTAACGGTATGTATCAAACCCATTTTTTTAAAAACTTTTTCTAATGTGTCACAGCATGTCCCAATGCTTGACAAAAAACAAGATTTTTTAAATTTTTAAGCTTAATTTTATTTTTGGTTCTATAAAAATTTAAAAAAATTTAATACATTCAATTATGCTATAATTACATTACCCTTTTATTTTTTTGCAAATTTTTCTTAGTATAAAAAACGTCAGGTATTGGGACATAAAATATTCAATAAAACAGTAGTTTGATAATACAATTTTATAGAAAAAAAATGAGTTCCTGTAAACGGCAACAAAAATACTATAGGCATTTAAAAGAAGATCCGGAACGTTACAAGCTATATTTAGAGAAGAAAAAAATCGTGAACAAAAAGTTTCGTGGTAAGAAAAAAGATGAAGAAAGATCTAACGCAACTTTACAAAAGATACGACGAGAAGCTGAAGCAAAGAGAAAGAGGACATACAGACAAAGATTAAAATTGGGTAATAAAGATACAAGTTTAGAAGCATCAACACCGATGAATGTTATAAGTCTAAACAATCACTTGGAAAAGCTGTTAAGAAACTTCGCCAGGCTCTGCCACTATTAAAAGCTAGACAAGAAACTGTTGTTGCCCATTTGGTTCGTGAAGTTTTCCCTAAGCACAAAACTTTGGTTGGAGAAGTCAAAACGCAAAAATGTCTCACAGTATATAGAGAAAGAAACCGTAAAGTTGATTCTTACTACCGAAAGGACGAAATAAGTCGTATCGCTCCTGGGAAAAATGACGTAAAATCAGTTAAAAATGCTGAGATAAAAAAACGAGAACTAAAAACTATTCGGTACATGCTAATGACAGTATCCGAGGCGTATGAAAATTTTTGCACTAAATATCCAGATATAAGAGTAAGTAAGTCTACATTTTTTAATTTACGCCCAAAAGAGGTATTGCCGATATCCAAAACTCCCCACAACATGTGCATTTGCCCACATCATTGCAATTTCGAATTTTTAGTAACTGCATTGAACAAAGCTATTCCTGGATTTCCAAAAACGTATAAAAATGTCCTCGAAACAACATGCTGCGATACATTGAATGAGCATTGTATGACCGGATGTTGTCAATCCTGTTTTAACGACATTCGGGATATTATACCTTTATCATATGATTTGAACGATGTTTCATGGAAGCAATGGAACATTGTAGATAACAAAATGCGTCTTGTTACTTACAACGGCACGATTGATGAACTAATAGATAATGCACAGGCAAAATTCTTGAAGTTTAAGAAACATGCATACATTCGTAAAGTACAGTATAATTATTTTGAAAATAGGAAGGATAGTTTGACAGAGGACAACGCTGTATTGCAGATTGATTTTTCAGAAAACTACCATACGATTCACCAAGACGAGATCCAAGCTGCTCATTGGAGCTATCAGCAAGTAACAGTTTTTACAGCCTGTTGCTGGACGATGCAAGGTACATCATCTTGCGCAATAATAAGTGATGAATTGTCACACGATAAATACACCGTTTGGACATTTTTAGAAAGCATTCTGAAAGATTTAAAATTAAGAAATCCAAATGTAAAAATGGTAGAAATATTCTCCGACGGTTGCATTGGCCAGTTTAAGAATAAATTTAATTTATCCAATTTACTGTACGCTGAACAAGATTTTGGAGTCAATTTAACATGGATTTTTTTCGCCTCGTGTCATGGAAAAGGGGCAGTGGACGGCATCGGGGGCACTGTTAAACGAGTTGTTAGCACACAAGTCAAGGCAAGAGCATTTAACGTCTTCTCTGCTCAAGATTTCTATCACTGTGCATCAAATAAAGTTAAAGGCATTTCTATAATTATGGTACCGAAAGTCAAAGTTCAGTGTTGCAAAGAAAGATTGACTAAAAGATGGGAAAACTGTCAATCGATTAAAGGTATTGCATCCTTACACTATTTCACAGCAACCAATTCATCAGATTTAGTCGGTGGCTTAACATCTAACTCGCAAAAGAAAATAATTAAAATAATTTAATTTATTTTTAATTAATTTTTATTGTTTTTATGTTTAAACTCTTTAATTTTTCTTATATTAAACTTTGATATGTTTATGAAATGAAGTGATATATAATTTAAAAATGTATTTTCTAATAAATAATTTGAAATTTTTCATGAAAAACGGAAAAGTCCCAATGCCTTACAATCTATGTCCCAATGCCATACGAGATAAAAAAAAGATATTATTTTATTGAAATTACCTCTTAAGATTATAAAGGTATATTATGAAGGGGTAATGCTTTACAAAAAATTCGTGGGAAAACTTTTTTTTCTAAAAGTATCCAAAATGCAGAAATTTCGGTTGCAAAATTTCATCTCACAAAAAAAAAGTTGTCCGTGTCCCGATGCCTGACGTTTTCTGAATGCATTATTCTCGAAAAGAGTTGCATATTTAACTTTGATATAAGTGTATTTGGTAAGGACATAAGTAGTAATATTGTAGAAAAAATTAAAAAAATTATTCCACAAATATTTCTTCACTAAAATGTATTTTCATTTGCAAATATGTACTCCAAATGTCCCAATGCCTTATTTGGAATGAGCGATATATATAATTTGATATATATTTTAGTGATTTTAAAATATGATATTATCAAATGAAAAACTTTAGAAATTGACAAAATCCGATGAAAAAAAAACAAATCCTAGAAAAATAAGTTCCATTTTTTTGTAATTTACTAGTAATTTCATAAAATATAAAATTTATATTCACAAGATTTTTTTTTCTTTTTATTAACACAAATGGTCTCAAAAGTACAAAAAACATTATTTCTACTACGTATATTTCATTTGTTACTTTTTGATTTTATTATCGGGTGAGTACTGTAGTTGAGTATTTAAAAACAAAATATAGTGATAGACAAAATTGACAGGTTTTAATTTCTTAGACGGCAATGTTTTCTCTCCGATCTTCTATCTCTTTGTTTTCATAATATTGCTATGTTACACACCTATCAAGTCGGGGTCGACCGATTTCTTTTTTTTTTTTTTTAAACAGCAACTAAGCTTTCTTCGCAATTTAATCGAAAGTAAACAATTTCAGTAGTGAAAAGTAAAATTATATTTTATTATGGTTTATACAATAAAAAAATTCTGATTTAATTGAAGATTGGTTTGATGCAAGTCGGAATAAACAGATTGCTGTGATACTTGCAGTTGCAAAACTAAAAATTGGCGATCACCTGCATAGTGAAAAATTGCTACTCAGAAAGCTATCGGTTTTTAACTCTTTTGTGCTTAAAAATTTTCGGGAGTGCAATCATAGGAAAGATTTCTTTTTAAAAACCAATTCTTCCTGGCTAAGTTGGCAGTTATTCGCAACTGAGGATCCCGATGATTTATGCTTATTTTTTCAAATAGATTTCAGAATTCTAATACGAACGACTGCAAAAAGAGTACTGGAGTTATTACAAAATACAGAGTACTCGGAAAAAGTATCGTTGATATGCAAGTGATTTTTTTTTCATTGCTTTTGAGATTTGTTGAAGATGTGAACGTTTTGTTACGTTTTATTGTGGATTAATTGATGAATCAGGAAATATATTGTGGGTGAACAAAACACCTTCATCGACACATTTTTTTAGACTCATCAAATTTATTTTTGCCAAAGATAAAAATACAATTCTACGAGAGAGTGATTATATAAACACAAAAATTAATAATTTGAAATGCGAAGTAATTAAATTATGTGACAAAATTTATGAGGTACACTCAAAAAAAAAAATCAACAAAAAACTTTTGTTGGACGTAAATTGATAAAAATTTGTCAAATCAACCAATTTGATAAAAATTGTTCATATTGACAAAAACCTAGGTTGATTTGACAAATTTTTATCAATTTACGTCCAACAAAAGTTTTTTGTTGATTTTTTTTTTTGAGTGTATCATATCAAATGCATTTCACTATGATTGATGGCGCGGTGGCAAAAGTTTTAAAAAATACAAATGCAGCAAGCAAATGCTTTATATGCCAAGCGAAACCAACAGAGATGGATATAGCACAATTTGTGTAAGTTCCGAATGCAGAATATTATCGATCGATACTTCACTGTTGGATTTGTTTTTTTTTTTTTTTTTTTTTTGAGGCGGATCGCCTTATACGGGGTAAAAAAATATTATTTGTCACCCCCCAGAATGATAACTTACTTTGAGAGTATTCCAGCATAAATTTTTTTTAAGGTTCATTCAAGCTATCATTCTGGGGGTAACAATTTATATTTATTTCACATTTCTTTTTATTTTAATTTTTTTTTTTAAATGGATTTTGTACTGAAACTTTGAACCTCTGTAACTTTTTTGTAACGAATAAAATCAATAAACTCCTTCACAATTATACCTTACTTTTTAGTGAACTTTAATGTGATAATAATTTGAAATCAAAGTTATGGGGTGCCTAGTGCAAAAAAAAATGTTTAAATATTTTCTTGAAGATGACCTTTTGGTAGCACTTATTGAGATCTATTCAACGATATATATCGACACTTCACGATCGAACCAAAAATGCCAAAGCTATACAAAGAAGACCATTTTGGCTGTTTTTCGGGACAAAAAAAAATATGGTGCTGGAATAATCTCAAAGTAAGCTATCATTCTGGGGGGTGACATTCCATAGTTATTTTGGTGACCCGCCTTAATGTACATCCTGTTGACCAGTTAAAGATACCACATTAGTTTGCATATGGTAAAAAGTATACCAATTTTTTTTCTTATACATCGATAATTATTTCGTAGTACCGGTGCGAGTGAGTCAATCTGCTTTACAGTTTCCGGGAAAGTCTCTGTGACCGGGAATTCAACTTAGAAAGATTTTGAGCAACTCTGCCATTTCATTTGGAGATCTGCGACAGCTAAGGACTGTTTTGGATGTTGTTTCAATAGATTCCAGAGCTTTAAAAGCGACGTGACTGTCGGATAGTAGTATGATAAATTTAACAAAAAAAAACCAAATTATCTGTACTTCTACTTTTTGTTGAATTA
The DNA here is from genome assembly GCA_914767935.1 of Coremacera marginata. Classification (NCBI taxonomy): domain Eukaryota; kingdom Metazoa; phylum Arthropoda; class Insecta; order Diptera; family Sciomyzidae; genus Coremacera; species Coremacera marginata. Next base: position 189,384,511 of record OU612044.1, on the reverse strand, counting down.
TAAAAATATCTCGTTAGAATATTCGAAAAAAACATTCTCAAAAAATTCAAATCTTTCTGTTTTTATTTCTTTTCTGTACAAGGCTAGCTTGATTAGAATTTATGTACCACGTAATTAACTTAAGCTCGCACTAAGCCTGATCTAAAAAAAAAAATGTCAATAGTTGCCATTGTTTGTTAAGCAAACTTATTTTAAAAATTTACTTAGATACATAATACGACCGAATAATATCAATAACTTAATTGCAAGTTTAATATGAATATGATGTTTAATGTTAATAGAACATTTTGTGTGCCTTAAAGGTGGTAGTATGTACAATTTAATTTTTATTTTTTAAACTCTACATTTACAACTTTTTACTACTACAACTACTTTGGAATGTAAAATGAGTTTCACTTTCGCTTTTTGCGAAGCTTATGTAGAATATATTCTCATCGTACTGCTCCCAGAGTAAATTTGAATTTAAAACATCAGATTATAAATGAAACGATTGTCAAATTCAAATGAGAAATTTGGAGGTCATATTTCAGTTGTTTCTTTCAATTGTTTGATGATTCTTTCAGTTGTGATTTCACTTTGTGATTGGAATAACATAAGCACAGCAGCTGAACATACAGTAAAAAGTTGTAAATTTTGTTAAATATTTTCGTGTATATAGGTCAAACCATGTCTAAACGCTATTTTTAGGAGCTGTCTATATGATATATGAACTGAAAAAGTATTTGAAATATGTACATAAGCATATATTTATGTGTATTTAAAAATTATTTTTATGTTTAATATCAAGTGTGTACTTATTTCTTTTTGCTTTGTCTGCTATAATCAATTGAAAAAATTTTTTTATAAAAATAAAATTGATTTAGACTACCTCTGTTTCATTTCAGTTGGAATAACTCCCTTTTTATCTGTTGACATGCTATACAAACATGATGTAAAACTATAAAAAATAAATTTTTTAAAAAACTATATAAAAATAAACGCACTCCAAAAGGCAGAAGGGAATTATTTCTTGTTTAACTTCTACTTCATCTCGATTAGATGTTAAGAGTTGGTTCCAATAAAAGCGAAATCGGAAGTATCTTGTTATCTTGTTTCACTTTGTAACAACTTCGGATAGAAAAAACTTTTTCAAAACATGTTCAGCAATAAATACTTATTTTTGAACTATTTTTTGTTAACCTCCAGGTTGCTGCTATGGCCACATTTTTACATTTTACATTTTCTGTCCAATTTATATTGTAGCATAAATATGCTCAATCTCAAGACGCTTATCTAGTGCATTAATTTTTATGTTTTAAAACACTCACGTATCTGAAGACTCAAACAGTAAACAGCCTGAGAAGACATTATTTGCCTGCAAACATGTTTCCTGTAAGCAAGAGAAAAAAAAACATTACAGTATTAGTTTTTATTAAAAAAAATAAAAACATTTAATGATATATTCATTTTTATTAGCCTTTCAGTTAAAAAACTTAACAAAATATTTACTATCGAAACGCATGCTGGATGTAGGTGGCTCCGAAAAAACAAAAAATAAACATCAGGCTGCTATACAATCAACATTAACCAACCTCTCGATTTTGCGCTTGCTGCGTTGCTGCGAACGTTGTGCCAATCGTACCCTAACTGCTCCCCTATGCTCCGCTGCTGCTATCACTGCTTTTTTTACTGCTACTACTGCTGCTGTCTCCACAGAAGGTACTCCGCTTAGCTGCGTTGATTTTTTTGCATGCGTTAATGCGGCCACACAGATTCCCGAAATATTTTCAATTTATTGACTTCACTAGCAAGCGCGAAAATAACAACAATTTCATTGTAGGTCAACCAATAAAAATGTAAACAAATTATTTTTCACTATTTGTGGGGCTCGGCGTTGAAACGCTGAGCGGTGATCTTAAGAAAATTCATTAACACTGTATTTTCAACACTTTACAGCTAGTTTTTAAGCACACCTAAGATTGTAAAGGTGTGCAGCAGCATTTAATTGCGCAAAAAACTAGCTAATTTGTTGTTTAAATGCAGTTTTTCACATTTGAAAAAAGATGAAAACTTATTAAACACTCGAATGTATTTTGAACAGATTATTGAATTTTCATTAAAGTGACAGCAGCAACAAAATGAAGTTAGTAACTCTTACTAGGTACTGAGTGCGTTCGTTAAAGTGAACAGGGTGAACTGGAGGAATGCGAATATTATTACTACAGTGCTTCTAGCATATATATGTTATGATGTGATTGAATTGAAACACTTAGCTCTTTTAACTTGCTTTAAAATAATGAAAATATTCAGCCTTACTAACAAACTAAAATAAAATTTTAGCATCAGCTTTTTAATTTAGTAGCAGCTATAACCTCTGCTAAGCTTATGCTAAAAATATTTTTAAAGCTGGCACTAATTAGAGCAGTAATTCGAAAAGCTCGACGATTTTTTACTGGATGGAGACCTTTGATTAAAAATTTAACCACATTTGAGGAAGATCTTTCAACAGCATTTCCAGACCAAGAAACATGGGACACAAAATTGTTGCGTGCCGCTAATATGAATAGTTTTGATTTTTATAGCATTAACGAATACGGTTTGGAAAAGTTACGTAGTCTGTACAGGTTCTACTTCAATTTACAGTGCGAAAGTGTTTTGAAATTTTTCCGTCAATATGAAGCCGAAAAAGACAATGAACGATGCAAAGTCACGAATTTAAGCGTACGTTAAAAATGCAAGAACCATCACAACAAGAAGGATCAAAGTTGGAGGGCAACATCAAGCGCTGAAGTTATAAAAAGTCAGCATTAATAAATAATGGAGAAGCTAACAAATCACTTTATTGAAGTACTTTTTGTAAGCGGTTAGGACACACTGAATCAAACTGCTTCAAGAGAATCGAAAAGCCAAAAATTTGTTGTTTTAATAACAAATGTCAAATATCTGCAATTGCAAATGTTCCAAGTGAAGATGGCAAATAAAGATTCACCTATCTGATAGATTCTGGAGCAGATTGTTCTGTTATTCATAAAAAAGTAGTTAATGCAATACATGCTTATATAGTCCACAGTAATCAAATTCTCAAATTCAAGTTTTTTTAAATGGAACTGTGACTTCAGCCACAGGACTTACACCCAACGCACTTATATTTAATTTTCAGAGAAAAATTTGTTAAATGGATTGCCTGCTTTACAATTAAAAAGTCGTGATATTAAAACCTTAAAAAAAATAAATAATTTCTGCACAATTACACAAAAGCTGGATCAGGTAAACTAGGGACCAAATTTTTGGGACCTTATAAAATTTTGAAATTTTTACCTAATTGACGGTACCTACTTCAGAGAACAAATAAAACAGCAAAAGTAACAAAAATAGCCGTACATGAGCAGTTGAGATATTGGCCCGGAAAATGGTAAATTTTAATTTTGCGACCATAAATGGTGGGGAACATAAATGGTTGGCACCTTAAATTATTGGGACCTTAAATGGTTGCGACCTTAAATGGTTGGGATCTTAAATGGTCGGAACCTTAAATGATTGGGACCTGAAATGTTCGGGACCTTAAATGGTCGGGGCCTTAAATGGTTCGGACCTTAAATGGTCGGGGCCTTAAATGGTCGGGACTTTAAATCGTCGTAACCTTAGATGATAGGGACCTTTAATGGTCGTTTAAGAGCTTAAGTAAAGTTGTTAATGGTTTAGTTTTCAGCTGCTGTTAATGGTTCAGCTGCAACGCGAGCCGTGCGAGAAAACTACCGCAAAAAGAGGAAGGAAGAGAGACGCCTATTCAGACGCAAGAAAAAAGAGCAGGAAAAGCGTGAGCATGAGGAACTAGAGGTATACCAGGGCAAGAAGGATGCACGAAAATTCTATCAACAGGTTAAGCGTCTAACCCAAGGTTTCAAGCCCGGAGCATCCACTTGCAGAGACGAAAATGGAGATCTGAATACGGAGACAGAACTTCTCCAATTTACTAACTGGCGACGATTCCACCAATTCCGCCCATCGAGAGCGCAGTGCAGTGCCACCAATCGACGATGACGGAGTGGAAGTATCACCACCTAGCCATGAAGAGGTTCGAGTTGCTATCCAACGACTCAAAAACAATAAAGCAGCGGGTGCTGACGGCCTGTCAGCTGAATTGTTTAAAACCAGCGGCGATGAATTGATAAGGCGCATGCATCAGCTCATCAGCAAAATATGGCTAGCAGAATCGATCCACTGTCTTGCGATCTCTTCAACATCATCATGGAGGGGATCGTACGAAAGGCCGGTGTGCATCGTAATGGCACCATTTTCTATAAAGGTGTCCAGCTCCTTGCGTACGCTGATGATATTGATATTGTTGGCAGAACCACGAGAGATGTTACCGCTGCTTTTGCCGCTATCGAAAAGGAGTCAGCCAAAGTGGGTTTGACGATAAATGAGGGTAAAACAAAGTATATACTGTGTACAAACAAGGGAGCGCGGCGTTTAGACTCCCACGTTTCATCCGGCAGCTATAACTTTGAAGTAGTCAAGGAGTTTGTATACCGTGGCACCGCCATTAATACTAACAACGAAATCAGCCTGGAGATAAGGCGAAGAACAATAATTGCTAATAGGTGCTACTACGGGCTCAGTAAGCAACTAAGTTCCAGAGCCCTCTCTCGATCAATAAAACTAACACTCTACAAGACGCTCGTTCTACCTGTGCTGCTTTATGGCGCTGAGGCATGGGTAGTTTCGCAAACTGAAGCAGCCGCTCTGGGGGGTTCGAGAGAAAAGTTCTTCGCAAAATCTTCGGTCCTGTTCGAGTCGGCGATGACTATCGCATCCGAATGACCCACGAGCTGTATGAGCTCGAAGACATTGACGTAGTTCGGCGTATAACTGTGCAGCGACTACGCTGGCTGGGTCATGTCCATCGTATGGACGACGAAGCTCCAGCGAAAAAGGTGCTCGAGGCGAGGGTCGCTGGTCAACGACGACGAGGGAGACCATTCCTCCGATGGATGGACCAGGCTGAGGAAGCCCTAACCGCACTTGGTGTATCCGATTGGAGAAGGCGCGCGCAAAGCAGAGGCGCCTGGCAAGAGCTGATGAGGTCGGTCGAAATCCGGACACGGGTTGTTACGGCCACCGAAATAAGTAAGTAAGTAAAGTTGTTAATGTGTCACTTATTGTCTTTTCTCCTTTTTTTTTTTTAATTGCAGAAAAGTGTATGTCAGAATCTACGAATACTTGAACACTAACTGCGAGGCCGCATTAGTAACAGGATGACCGTCTTATGATGTGATTGAACTGAAACTCTTAGCTCTTATAACTTGCTTTAATGATTTTAATTGATTTTAAAATATTTTTATTAAAAATTCTTTCTGAGAAAATCTTCGTTAAAGGAACAATTGTTTATATTTATTGAGAAACCTAACATATATAACAAAACTTTCATTACAATGCTCGTTGTAAATTAAAGGAGCTTGAAAACACTTGATTTTTTTTATGTAAAGACATAAAATTAATATATATTTCGATATATATCTATATTGCTGGGAATTTCAATTCGGTTTAATATACATTTTTTTAATACAGTAAATAGTGACATAACCTATATTAATCAACCTTTGTCACTAATCATTAGGTGACACTAATAAGAAATGAGCATAACTTATTTCGAGCGACTCATCGGAAGGAAGTTTCATGACATTTCGTGTATTCAGGCTACAGTCGATTGAGTGACGCTACTATCACCTTCGTAAAATAAAAAAAGAAAAATAAGAATATCGCATTTTGATCACGCATTGTTATCCGAATGTCCAATTATCCGAGCAAGTTCATTTCCGAATCGCATTACGAAATAAGGTCTCTGAACAATCATTGCAATGGTTGCAAAAATGTTATTGCACACCAAACCCTTCGAGAAGAGCAGTTTATCGGTAACTTAGGGAGTTAAAAATTTGTCGCACAAGCACCGAAGGCGCACCTTGCTCTGGAAGACCAAAATAGGCTATGAATGCGAAAATCGTACAACAAATTCACTGTGGACGATCTTTTGGTGATGAAAAAGCTATCGGCGCGTTAGATTGACGATTCAACGGCCGGTTTGGCGTTGTTGCAACGGTTTTTTTTAAGTTTTGTGACGATGAATGAAACACGAATCCATTACCATACGCTTGAGTATAATAGGGAATCTGTAGAGTGTCTGGAAAGTCACAAAAGCCGAACAAAGCGGCTAAAAGACCAACGCTTGGCCGGGAGGTTATGGCCAAGGGCGTAGTCAGCCTTTGACCTAGTGAGGCGAAAAATGAAGACAGTTGGCCAGACAGTTGCAAATGTAAGTGTGTATGGCTGAAAAATTGTTAATGTATTGCAGCTGTTTGCAAATACCGTGTAAGATTATGTATGACAAACACTCAAGATCTCTTATACAATGCTTACACTGAGCCAAATTACGTAATTCCGAGCTTTTGTGTAATTTCGTCTGAAATTACATAATAAAGTTGGCAATTTCCCATACAATTGGTTAATTTCGAAATTATCTCAAATAAGGTAATTTCGCTTAAATTACTCACGAAATTACGCCAAAATTCACTTGCAACCCTGAAATTTGAAAATTGTGTATACTGAACATACCCTTATTTTAACCGACTTCAAAAAGGAGGAGGTTCTCAAGTTCGTCGGGTTCTCTCTTTTTTTTTTAAATGTATGTACATCGACCTAACCATATGCTTTGAAGTTGGCGCTTCTGATTAAAAGTCTGATTATATTAGCGCCGACCTTAAAAGCTTTTCTATTCATCAAGATATTAATATATTTTTGATAATAAATCAAATAAGAAAAAAAATTTTAATAATAAGATTTCATATATAATAATATGTTTAAATAAATTATCAAATATGACCAAGAAATTAAAAGGAAAAGTATTTTTAAAATTATTTTTTACTTTGTAAGGATTTTGTAGTCGGTTGTTTTTTTTTAAAAAAGTTTTTGACATAATGAAAAACTTTTTATCTTGTTTTTTCCATATGCTTTATATCATTTATGAGATAATCTACACATTTTTCAGCATCTTCTAGCTCATTTAAATATAATAAAGCCACTCTTGAAAATTTTTCTGGATTCATGTTGCTTTATTCAGTTCAAAAACTATGCATGAGAATAATTAATTAGCAAAACAAAATCAAACGTCAAACGAAATTATCAAACCCCAGTGTGAACACTTGCGTAATTTCGAAATTATCTGACGAAATTACTTATTTTTAACTCAGTATGAACATAGTATACAGTTGTTATCACATTTTTTCTGAAGATTTAAGAAATGTCTAAACTTTTAAACTTCTAACTTTAAAACTTTAAAAACTATTTTTTACATAAGGCACCATAAAAAAGTTTCACCGGAAGTATTCTGTGCATAGTACAGCGACAATCATGGATTATTTGCACTGCGTGTTTTTAAAAAAAAAAGCATAATTTTATTTATGAGAAATTTAATTTAAAGCAGATAACTACGTAACCGAAACCGAATAGTTTTTTTTTCTTTTTATTTGCATTCCAGCGATAAGCATACCGACACACAAAATGTATGGCATACAGCTGTATGAGTAAAAAAAAAAAAATAATAATAAAAACTCAAAATTAGCTATAATTGGGGGAGTATTAACAGTGCTTCCAGCCAGCAAATGACGCTGTACGTTATGATAAAAAAAACCCAAGACGCAGGGAGGCGTTGATGTATGTATGTATAAGAAAAACTAACAACAACATCAAAAAAAAACAACAGCAATAAAATGTGAATAAAGTGCAATCAAAACTTAACTCAACAAAATCTTTTGCGGCAAGCTTAGCTTCACTTACAACTACAACAACAACAACAACAACAACAACAACAACAACAACAACAACAACAACGCCGACAATAGCAACAACATTAAAAGCTACAAAACAACAAAAACGCCGTGCATTGCTTAAACATATCCATAGCTATAGTAAAAACGTGATAAACACAAGAGATAAACTACGAGATATTCTATGAGCGAAGAATAAGCTTATTGTTGTTGTTGTTGTTATTGTTGTTGTTGTAGTACCAGTCAGTGCCAGTGTAACAAAAAATTTTTTAATTTATTTTTTATCTCAAAACTTATTTGTTTAATTTTTGTTTTTTTTTTTTTATTTTGTTCTGTTGAAAATACTCAGAAAATGTTGAATACCTAAATAATTGAATTAAATAATCTCAAATTAGGTACCTACATACAAACAAACATACAGACAGGCAGACTTATAATAATAATAATAATCAGGGGGCGTTTAGCTGAGTTTTGTTTAGTACGTTTTGTTCTTATTTAATCTGGTTGCAGTTAATTTAAAGAATTTTGCCAATAATTTTAAAATTAAGTGTTTCTTAATATTAAAAGCAGCAATAACGTTAACTAGAAAAAAAAATAATTTATTTGTAAAAACATTTGGGATTTTTTTCAGCTAAGCTTAAGTCTAAAGCTCGTGTTCATGTTTTCAAATACTCAAATACAGGGTGACACTTCAATTGTGTACCTAGTGCTCCGTTTAATGTACTTCTGTGAATCCAGTTGATATGCATTTCAAATCTCTACGTAAAAGTCGTAAACGTGACTTGACTGCGCCTTAAGAATTGTCACGTAAAATTTGATTACTTCGAGCCTCAATCAGTAACAACAACAACTAAAACAAGAACAACAAAACAAGCAAAATAAACTAAACGCGGCATCTTAGTGCGAGAAAAAAAAAAAGTATCAAAAGCTTGCATTAAAAATGCCAGCACGTTTCTGGGGTCGTAAAGTTGATGGTTTTTGTTTATAAGCTAGATTTATTTATTTATTTTAATTTTTTGTGTCTCATTTTCAGCAAAATGTTAAGTTTTATTGAACCCACCAAAGCCGAGTGCAGTACAACATAGCGATATCGTTGATGACGATGGTGATTACTCTCATTTTAGACATGAGTGATATCACTAGTTTACACCAAAAATAAACTGATTTCTCATAGACTTTATTCTATGTGGATTCGGGTGAAGATTTCTGAAATAGCAGCCATTTTTTTTTTTCTTAAAAATAGTTTTTGAGTTATCCTCAAAAAAATTGTTTTCGGCATGTTAGAATAATCTAGGTAGGTGCAATAAGGAGAATCGCTGAACACTAATGTCAAATGAAACGTCAGTAAATGGTTCACAAAATAGAATAAACACCCAAACTTTTATGTTTGCTTTGGGCTTTGAAAATCATTGTCAGAGCCAAAGAGAGCACTGTCAAAATTGATCCCACCTAGATTATTCTACCATAGTTTTTGGCACTTTTTTAGTTATTTGCCCATAACTCAATAAAATTTTATTCGACCTACATTTTCATGTACACCTGCTCATTCGAAAGCAATGAGTTACGGGGGTTCAACAGTGGATCAACGGCTCAAACTGGTTTAAAAAGAGAGAGAAATCAACCCATGGTATCACAACGGGCCTTATTGACCTAAGTGTGTCTCAAGGGAGACAGCCGCTCAACCTAACCTACCTACTACAGGGGTACAAAATGATAAAAAGTGATTTTTAAAATCACAGTTTTTTAAAAATCACAAAATTTCAATTTATCCGCCCAAATCGGACAAAAAATGTTAAAGTTAATAAGAAATCGTAATATTTCTATCGTTAATATTTATACTCGTATTTTTATGTATTCATGATTCCAGAGAAAAATACGTCTTGACGTTTTGTTTGTTAAGGGGATGTTCATAAATTACGTAACACATTCAGGGGGCAGTGGGTCGAAAATTTTTAACGACGTGTGACATGAGTGGGGGGAGGAGGGGCAAGGTCGGTCATGCATTACGTCACAATAAATTTTTTTAATTCAGTATTTTAATTAAACTATGTTTTAGCCGAGCCAATTTAGAGAAGGCATTTGAAACAACTTCAAAAATTATAGCAGCTTCAAAAAACAAAGATCAAGAGCAAGTTAGAGCAGCAAACGGAGCTATGGTAACGTTTTTTTGCTGCGGGAATTCTTTTTCTTAATCTTACTTGTTGCTGAGCCGAGCCGAAAAACGCATTGCAGCAACAGAGATTGAACGTTGTGTTTAACGTTAACACCTGCCGTGAAGGCTTAATTCAACGTTGTTCCATAACAATTGGGACCGAATTGTTTTGTTAACGTGGAAAAAATAACTTGTGCTCGTCAATTTCAAAGCCAAACAGATCTTCTATTTTATCGGAGTGATTCAAGAAGTGAATACTGGATCAAGCGTTGTTAATTTCTTGCGCCGAAAAGGTAACAGTCAGACCTTCTACAAGCCGCTTGTTGACGACATACGCGTGGTTTTAAAAGAAGATATTGTGTCCATTCTGCCATTTCCTCATCAACCCCCAGGAACTTCCCGGAGTCGTCCAAAATTCATTTTTAATAATGATTTCAGCACCACAAACGTCCAATAGAAAAACAAAATGCTTATTCACTTTTCTTTAATATTAATAAATAAATAATTCTTAATAAAATATACTACTGAATATAAAAATATTAGTTAAAGAAGTCAAATGACGAAACCTCCCATCCTGTGTTCAAGCCTCCCTAGAGACTGACGAAGCCTCCCTTAACAGGGGAGGTTTCGACATATATTTCCATTTATGTTCTTTGCTTACAATTTCAAAAACAGTAAAAATAGTGGAATTTTGCTAATTTATAAACGTAGCGCATATAGTTTGCCCTAACTTATATGTATTCAAAACAACGTGGACAACCGCATTAAGAAGAAAAAATTCGTTTTTTCTTATGGTATCGCAGCCTCCCCCTTCTACCCTACTACCAAGCGGAAAAAAAATTCCGCTGCCTTATAGTGCCGCTGCGACCATAGTGAACGCCGGTTGAGACAGGCATGCAGATCAAATCAGATTTTCACATTGATGCAATAAAGAAACCAAGTCATGCATTTCTTTTGCTGCAGATTGGTGACCAGTCCAGAGCTGTGATGGGCTAAAACTGGGAGTAGCTGGGGTGTAAGCTACGAGGTCTGACCAAGGACTTTAAAACTGGTACCACGGGCAGTCAGCGGCCCCCGGTGTATGTCTGGCTTCTGCTGGCATATACTGGGCTGACTGGATTGGGCTGGCCCTTCGGGGAGCCTTCGTGGTGGCTGTGGTTTACCACCCATATCGCGGGCAGAGCTATCTAGCTCGGTGTGGTTTGCACTCTCAAACCGGGCGCCATACCCCTTAGTATGGAAGAGGTTTTAGATAGGCCTCCACCCTCACCAAGGGTTGCGAAGTGTCATCACAACATGGAGCTAATTTGGTACCTTTGAATCCTCAAAGGGGCGCTGACCGACGCTTTGTTAACAAAACAAAACAGAATAAAAGTTAGGGATTTGTCAGAGTCAGCAAGACTAAAGGTATCGATTTCATCGTTTCCGTTGGAGGAAGATGAACTAATATTTATTTGCTTCTTAACTTTATGTTTGTACTTTCGTTTAGGTGGTTTTAACTCTTTGTTCTTTCGTTTTTCGCTTAACTCTTCTAATCGAGCTTTCTCTTTAGAACCCGTATAAATTCTTGATTTACCTTGATTTTTTGAAACTGCTTCTGCTTCTTTAGTGTGGATGATAAAGGACGAATTTGTTCTGGTGAAGCAATGGCAGAATGAAACTCAAGAACTTCATGTTGAATCGATACCATATCAAGAAGTTCAGAAGCTTCGGACTGAATCCGACCTATATCCATTTGTACGTCGGCATTTACTTCAGATTACATACTTTGTGTAAAATCAGATTCAGGGAAAATTAATGAGTTGTATGGATAAACTCCAGTGTCAAAAAATGCTTTAGTAATATTTTCTGGTGAAAAGGCTCGCAAAAATGGAACTTTGGAGAGTTGTGCAATATCCGCCAGCTCTTTTTAGTTCAATAAATAATTCGAATTTATTATATTTTAAAAATAAATTAAGTTTATAATAGCATAACTTGCTTTTGTTTTCCACTCAGACAAATTGAATGTAGACACAAGAATTTTAAATTTAATAAAAAAACCCAAACCAAACTTGAATATGATTTTGTTTTTGTATGATGTATGAATATATGCTTTGGTTCCTATAATAATTTTGGTGTGTCCCCAATATTAAAAAAGAGATACAATTTTGTAGCAGCGCAATCATTTTGTTGCTTTTATTTTGCGCAACACTGTACGTATTAATAACAATAGCACAAGCTATTATATAATATATTAATATAATAATAGTTTATATGTAGTAGCTCTGTGTTTTTTAATACCAAATATAAACTAATATAATGAACTATTCTTCGTATTGCAACGTCTTATTTTCTCAGGCATTAGACAAAGTGACGCTACCCTAACTGATTCGAGCCTGCCAGCAGACTGAAAGCTTTTTAGCGGCGCAAGCATTTATATACGTATGCACAAGGTTCATTAATGAACCTTGCGTATGCAATGCTTGTAAAGCTCTGAGAAATAAAACGATTTTATTCAACAAACAACACGATGTTGCGTTCGAGATATCGGCAAAAACTAAAGCAACAAGCATAATAACGTCAGCAGCAACTGAATCGTCAATGCATTTTTCTCATACAAAAATGTGAATTTCTTTTCTTTTGCTATCTTGTGGCTTTATTAAAGAAGTGACAAAATCCAAAGTAAGATATTCCTTTTATGCACAATATAGCTGATACTTTGGCATAAATTTTATCTTTGTACGATGAATATTTAAGGCTGTATTATACCCCAAAGTGTCCTCCAAAAATATTACGCATGACCTTGAAAAAATTTGTGAAAATACCCCCATACAAACCACGCTGTAAGACGTAATTCTACATAAAAAAAAAATATGAAATAATCGGCATGTATTAAATGGAACCTAGTTAAAAAATTCAACTTAACTCATTATCAGTTTATTCTCGAAAATCTATTTCGTTTTTTTTTTTTTTTTTTGCTTGCTTTTATATAATTTATATGTTCTTAATGCGCATTTTTTATGGTCTACACAAATAAAGAGATTATCTTAGAAACCACAAAAAAACGTAGCTTATTTAAAGTTACCCCCGAAATTGTTCATTTAAAAAAATAAAAAGTGAAAAAACATTAAAATAAGTCCAATATTGCCTGGTTTTGTGAAAAAAAAACTACAAAAGACAAGATAATACTTGTAACTGCGCCTTATTATTGCTTATATGATCTCGTTACTTTTTTTTATCTACAAAAAGATGTGTCCAATAAGATTTCCGTATAAGATTTATTTATTTAAATTGTTATATTTACTAGATACACATAATATGGTACGCTATGTATTAGAAGAAGATGCAATTTTGAATGTGCTTTTAAATTCAACACTTTTTTCCGAATTTATGGCCTAGTTCGTTCAGTTATTTCCAAGTGGCCGTTTTTCACTTAGGATAGTTTTGCTTTTCTTAGTGTTATAACACGAATCAACACCCGAATAAACATTTTGAATTTGTAATAAAACTTACTTCAAGCTTACGCTCACGACGTAAGCATTATTTATAACACATTTCACCTAAAATGATGACAGTGAACGTTGAATGATGTCAGTGAATCAATTTTCAATTTACATTATACAAAGTTTAAATTTAAAATTTGATGGTTGCTTCGGTTACTTGAATGTCAAAATATATTTGTTGTTTGATTTATTATTAATGTTTATATTAATGTTTAAAAAAATAATTGCAATGCCGCCCAACATAATAAAAAACGGATTTAAAATAATAGTTTTAGGATTGTATCGTAACAGTATGATGATTTATGTTCAGTAATTAAATAAAAAAAATATAAACTTGGTATTTGAAGTTATGTTTACACCTTTCAATTTTGTTTTACTACTTATGACAAAGCAGTTCGATTTGCTTTGCTAAATACATCAAAAGTAAGAAGAATTTCTACTAATTTCACGGTTCAATGTGGAACTCATTTACATTTTTCAAATCGATTGATTCATCCGATTTCTCCGAATTTTTCTGAAGGAATAAGCTTACAAAATGTTAGAAAAATCTTTGGACGTAATTTTGAAGTAAACAAAAAAGCTCCTTTATAATAAGCTTGCAACTTAAAGCGTACTGTAAACGAAAAGGCAAACTTAAGTAAAACATTGAGCAAACGTTTATTGTAAACGTAAGGCAAACGTTTATTATAAGCTTGCACTGGGGAATAAAATAACCATTTTAAATTTTATAAATAAAAATCCAAGTAAATATTACTGTTTCTTCCAGTATTTCAATAATTTGACTGAATTCTCAGGGAAACAAATGGCATTCATGGACGTCTGTAGAATTCTCTGTAAGGAGAAGGGGGGAGGAGGAGTGTGTCAAAAGGTCTATGTAGAAAGTTCACGTATTTGAGAATAGTTCAGTTGTGTTAATATTTTAAATTATTTGTTGAATTTGATTTTCTAATTGCTGAAGTGAAAATTGCTTTAGGCGCGTTGAGCACTTTTTGGTAAAGAGCCAAATTATAGACTCGCGATATCATCGCGCTGTTAGCGTAACAGAAATTATTGTTGTACAGCATTCCTTTTAGGGATTACCTAGCATCGACCAAGCCGAAGACCGAGGCGATTACCGAACCGATTACCAGGCCGATTACCGAAGCGATTACCAAGACGATTACCAACCGATTACCAAACCAATAACTGATGAGACTACCAACCAATTACAGAACCAATTACCGATTATCGAAGCGATTACCAACCGATAACCGAACCAATTACCGATTACCGAGGCGATTGCCAACTGATTACTAAACGAATAACCAAACCAATTACCGAATCGATTACCAACCAATTACTGATTACTAAAGCAATTACCAACCAATTACCTAACTAATTACTGATTATCGAAGCGATTATCAACTGATTACCGAACCAATTATCGATTTAAAAACACAAAAAAAAAATCAAATGGCCAATTCAGCTATTGAAAGATCTTTGACCGAGCGTCGTAATGATCAGTTGCGTTGTGCTTGTTGCGAAAAATTTGAAAACAAATGATCGAGAGCTGGATCTACAAGCTTTATGCCGACTCCAAACGGCTTATGTTCTCAAGAAGCTTTTCCTGGCTCTCTTTTTACTCTCTGAACTTTGCCGTTGTCTGCAGAGAGGTGACGACCGAAGAGAAAAATTAATTCAAATGAAAATAAAATTTTGTATCAGATGGGATTTGAACCTGGGTTCTATGACATACAAGCTACGCATCTCAACCAGTATGCCACGGCCACAACCACCACCATTTACTGATTACCGAAGCTATTATCGAAGCGATTACCAACCGATTTCCGAACCAATTACCGATTACCGAAGTGATTACCAACCCATTGCCGATTACCGAAGCGATTTCCAACCGATTACCGAACCAATTACCGATTATCGAAGCGATTATCAACCAATTACCGAACTAATTACCGACTACGAAAGCAATCACCGAAGCGATTACCAACCGATTACCGAGCCAATTACCGATTGGCCAACCAAAGTAATTGTGTTACAAATATACATTTTACGCGTATCGGCGCAGTTGAAACCATTTTTCACACAAAATTTGATACAAACTCGTTGCTCAATTTTTTTTCTTCCATCGTAAAAATCGAAGACACGAAAAAAGTTGTTGTAAACAAAACACTGTCACTTTACCAAATGTCAACGAGAGACGCTGATATTTGGCAGCCTTGTCATAGACACATGTGGCAACCTACTAAAAACAAATTTTCGAATCGGACTGTTAAGTCCGGTGCACAGTGTGAATGAACCTTTCTTTTTGAACAAGGGGGTATTATATAAAAACATTAAAAAATAGCAGTTTCTACTTTCAATAACGCATAAATTGATAAAAAAAATTAAAAACGTAGAACGCGTCTGATTTGCCAACTCTAGCTACTTCGGAAATTTATAACAGCTTTTTTATTTTATAGCTCTAAGTTTTCACTTCGGTCGGCAGTTCCCTCACGATGGGGAGAACACAAGGGTAATTTGAGAAGTCAGTGACTTTGAATAAGATATTTTTTTCTGCTCAAAAGAGTTTTATTTGTCACCATATTCGCCTTTGAAATCGATACATTTAGTCCAGCGTTTTTTAAAAAATAAATTTGATGAAAACATACGCTTTATCAAGGTCCTCAAAATATGCGTTTGTTCGAAAGAAGACCTCTTCAACTGATCCAGCGTTGGTTGCTCGACCATTTGTAAAGAGGTTGATATTATTATTAAAAGTTGCCTCATGTATGTAAATCTCAGAACTGTAGCATGTTCACACACAGGCCGAAAAGCCGGTTTTCAGCTGAAAAACCTCTTTTCAGAAAAAGGTGTTCACACTTGAAAAGCAGCGTTTTATTTGACAGACAGTAGCCATATGTTTGTTATTAAAGCGATTTATTTTATTGTGCTTGGCTTAGCAAACAAAAATCGCCTCATGAAGGTCACTCCACTTCACGCAATCCTTGTATTTTTTTTCCATTTCAAGATGTTTTCTAGTTAGGAAGAAAGTTTGTCTATAAATCACAACAAATGAAAACAGACAGACGAAATATCAAATATCAATGACAACTTAGATTTTTGTAATATATTTTGACTTTACTTCAACGAACAGACTTCCGAACCAGGGTTGTTTTCTAACTTTTCAGAGTTTTTCGCTGAAAAGCAAATAAATATCAGCTTTTCATTTGACAGTTCTTCTATGACGAAAAACTTAATATCATGTAGCTTTTCAGCTGAAAAGCCCTTATTGTTCGAAAAGTGGCTTTTCGGCCTTAGTGTGAACATACTATTACAGCCGCTTAAAAATAAAAATTTTAAGAAATTTGCTGACTTTGGGTGTCAACTATCTTCGGCAGTCACGGGTTTGAAAATTTTAAATTTATTTACAATAAAGTACATAAAAGCATTAATTTGCACTTAAAATTTTAAATTTGATATTTGCTTGGAAAACTTTTAAAAAAAATATCAACTTTTTTAAAATGGTCGAGTAACAAGCTGTCGGTTTTTTTTTTTTGGATCAGTTCATTTGGACTGACAAACTTTAAATTTAAAACTTTTTGGGCTTTAATGTCATTATACATATGGGCAAGTCCCAGCGTGTCGGACGTTTCATTCGGACGCTTTTTTAAAACACTTTTTTATACGATCCAGAGATATATTTGGAAAAGGTGTATGGTATATTATCGAAAAGCTATCTTGGTATGATAAAAAAAAACAATTTTTATTCAACTTAAATTTATAATAAAATTTTAACACATGCGTTATTTTAATAATATGCGTTCGGACGTTTCACGAAATGGAAGTCGTTTTGGAACTAAGTTTATACTATGCCTAGATTTGTGAGTTTATCAGCCGTATAAAAAAATTCGGAAGACAATATTTTTTTGCAAATTTAACAAGCTTTCAGAAAAGCCGTATCTCATTTTTATTGAGAGCATAGTGAGGTCAGAGCAAATTATATTATTTTTTCGAACATTTCGTGTCGGACGTTTCAGATTTTTCCATTGTAATTATATTGGGTAATTAAGTAAATAAGTAGGTTAGGTTAGGTTAGGTAAGTAGGTTCGTGCACCGTTACCGGCGCTTCCGCGGGGGCCTGTAGGTCCATTGCGAATCCCTTTTTATGTTTGTGGTACCATTTTAAAACCATTGTTCCTATTTATTCCTCAAACCATCCTGTGCTTTTTATGAACCTTCAGATGTCTAGCAGTGGTGTGTTCATTAACTCTTCCAAGTCTGTGAAAAATCTGTTCCCCATATATCGGAGTCGACGATTCTGTAGATTTGGACATTCACATAAGAGGTGAGTTATTGTTTCTGTTTCTTCCGGATCCTTGCAGCTCCGACAAAAGTCTGGCGCTGCTATGCCCATTCTATTAGCCATTACTCCAATGGGGCAATGTCCTGTTAGAACTCCAACAAGAATCCGGATTTCCCGCTTGGCCAAAAGCAGAAGGCTTTTAGTTCTCTTTTAATTTAGTTCCGGCCAAAGCTTTCGAGTTATGTCACCTCTGGATGCCCAGTTTGTGTTAGCAGAGTAATTAAGTAACTAAGTAATCATGTAATTAGGTAATTAAGAAACAAATCTAGTATTATTATTATAATTATCCAATCTTTAGCCAATACCTTCAATATTTAATAAAACAAAAACATTTACGAAACACTTACTAAACATTTACTAAAAAGAAAAACTACATTTGTGAAACGGTGCGGCAATTTAATCATAAGGGTAAATGTATAAATTGCTTAAATAAATAAAATTTAAATGTTTCTGCAAGATAATATGCCAAAATTATAAGTTTTTAATAACTTTTAATTTTTCACCTGTGGTTGACCATTTTCTGGACAAGTGCATATGGCAAATTTTAAAACTTTTTGAATTTACTTTTTCAACCCTAAATTTTCAACCATTCCAAATTTTTTTATCACTCGTAAGTTAAATATTATTTTAATCTTAACTGAAATATTTACCGCTTAGAATGCTTACTTTAAAAAATTTAATTTAAAATCTTCCAAAAGCTGAGAATTTACAGTGCATTATCTGTATCTGTGGAATATTTTTTTTAGGATTTATGAATAAAAAAAATTGCGGTTGTACTTTTTTCATACATTTTATCTACAGTGCTGTGTATTCTCTGTTTCTATGCAAAATATAAAGTGCATTATCTGTATCTGTCTTAGGATTTATATTTGAATAAAAATAATACGACAAAACTTTTTTCATATAATTTTATCTATAATGAATGCTCTGTCTATTCTGTTTCTATGCAAAATAATTAACTGCATATTTATGTTTAACGAAAAAAGTAATGTGCGAGACACCGTAAATAATAAATTTTTTCATACCAAACATTTTTGTTGCTCATTTCTAACACGACGTTCAACGTTATTTTCGTTAAACATAAATATGCAGTAAATAATAAATATTTAGCACTGTTCGTCACTAAAAAATGTGCAATACAATGTATGAAGGTATAGTTGAGTTTTCAGCTGAGCTGGAATGCAGGTTTTGTCTTACCAATGTGTGATGATTTTTATTTTTGCACTCAAGCAATTGCAAAAAATTAAAATATATTTTTTATAAGAAAACATTTATGGCTCTTAACAGGCCCGTAGTCAGGGGAATATTCCGGGCTCAAACCCCCCCAACAGGGAAAAAATCCTAAAAAAAATTAAAAATTAAACAAAAACAATGAGATAATTTTTAAAAAATAAAATTATAATTGTTTTAAACTAAACTTTCAAAATTAATTTACTAGAAGCAAAATGTAACTACCTCTAAAAGTACAAGATCCCACCATAGGACGACCTACACCCATTTGTTTTCCAAATGAAAAGTAGTTTTTAGCAATTATTGTACATGAGTAAACATATTGCGAATAGGTTGCCTAGTGGAAAGAAGTCAAGACTATATTTAATTATAATTAATATAATGATTTTTTTTCGATTTCTACACCCATCTGTTTGCCAAACGAAATCGATATTAATTGAAAGAAGGAAGCATAAGGAATAAGAAACCGTTGGGTTGCCTATCATTTTCTGGTCAAGAGTACAGGGCTGCCAGGTATGAATAGGGTAATTTAAAACGATATTTGCAATCATCTGTTTTCTCATTGAAATTTATATTTCTTTCTATACAGATAATTTTATTACAAACACAATGGTATTGGGTTGCCTAAGTAAAATCTTTCAAGGCTAGAGGTTGCCGCAATTTTAAACAATGAGCGACGCACAGTGTAAGCCACGGACAAATATACAGGGTGGCCCAAATAGGACCAGCTGATGTGAAACACAAATAACTTTTTTATTTTTTAATATATATACATATATAATAAGTCGGGGATTGGCCGAATCAGACCACAGTGGGTCCCTTTTCGTCCCCTATTTGACGAAGGATGCTACTGCTCGGAGCACTCATAAGTGAGCATGCTCCTTATATAAGCACCCTTTGTCACCTCAAGCATGTCCTTGTAGGTCAGTTGACCAATCTCGGCTTCGTCAATAAATGGATTTCCCAGAATGGTCAATCTTATGCTTGCCACCGCCGGACACTGGCACAGAATGTGTGCTGCTGTTTCCGGCTCCTCTAGGCACAACCTCATCTTCCTTAGATGGTACATGTAGGGACCGTGTCCTGTGACCAGTGCAGTAAGCCAGCTTAAAGTCTGCCGATTGTATCGGGTGACTTTTGCTGCCTCACTACTTCACCATTTCACGGCCGCCTTTGATTGCCTGCAATTACCAGCTTCTTCCCACCTTGTACGGTGTTCCGAGTCCGTCCATTGCTTAATAAGGCCTGCCACCATGTTGTCGCCTATGGCGATACGTGGTTCTGGTCCACAGAATTCTTCTGCTGATCCTTCTCTTGCTAAAGAATCAGCCTTTTCATTCTGCTCTATGCCAGAATGTCCTCGCACCCACATAAGTGTGAACTCATTTGTCTGAGCGCACCTATTGAGTTTGGTAAGACATTCCATGGCCAACCTAGAAGTAATATCTGTCCGTTGCATGCACCTAATCACCGACTGATTGTCAAGGGCAATGACAATTTTCTTGCCATTTACCCGGTCATCTATCAAGTGGTCCAGCGCATGCACTACACCAAGCATTTCCGCCTGGTATACAGACACGAACCTCCCCAGCCTCAGTGCACAGGATAGGTTCAACTCTTCTGAGTAGACGCCTGACCCGGCTCTGCCATTCATCAGAGAGCCGTCTGTGAATATACTGATGTCGCTACCAGCGGTTTCTTCACAAACGGATCCATCTGTTATTAGAGTTTTATAACATTTTTCTGTTATACTCACTCTCTACCTTCCGTCCATAGGCATACACGTCTCCCTGACATTTCGCTGTGCCATGTCCAGGATGCGCATATGACCATGGAGGGCTGTTGCTCCATGCCACGTAGCATTTCGCAACATCCTGAGGGCTGTTAGAGCTGCCGTTTTCTTTATTTCTAAATCCAATGGCAGCATACCTAACAAAACCTCCATTGCGCTTGTTGGAGTGGTGCGTATTGCCCCTGTTATTCCAACACACGCCAGCCGTTGGACTCTGTCTAGTCTCTTCTTAATGGTTTTCTGACTGACTTTTGTCCACCAGATCACCGAAGCATACATGATGACAGGTCTAACCATCATAGTGTAGATCCATTTCATAGCCTCTGGGTTTAGCCCCCATTTTAGACCACAAACGTGTCTACACTGAAACAGAACCCTCTTGGCCTTTTGAATCCTGTCTCCTACATGTTCGTTCCAGTTCAGTTTACTTTCTAGAGTTACCCCTAGCTATTTAACTTTCGTGGACATGTTGATTTCACCTCCAAAAAGTCTGAGTGGTTCTCTCCTCAGGCCTACCCTCTTTCTAGTAAAGAGAATATTGTCTGATTTTCCTGCGTTCACGGTGAGGCCTTGTTCTCGACACCACACCTCCACTATTCGGAGTGCTCCCTTCATTATGTCTGAAATGGTGTCAATGAACTTACCACAGACCACCAACGCAATATCATCTGCATACCCTATCGTGTGTATGCCCGATTCATCTAGTCTAGCCAAAAGTGAGTCCACAGTGATGTTCCACAGGGTTGGCGATAACACCCCTCCTTGAGGACATCCTCTACTTACTCTACCTCTAGTCTTGACTCTACCGTTCTGAATGTTGACAGCCCTGTATTTGAGCATATTGTCTACCCAATTTGTTATAATTGGGCTTACATTGCGCTCTGTCAGAGCCTGTCGCAGCCTTCCAAAGCATATTTTTTTATTTTTTAACATAATTTATTTTTTTTTTTTTTTGCAGATTATAACTGAACTCTTGGAAATTTAAAATGAATACGTACAGTCCACAACAACGCATTAAAATTATCGATTTTTATTATTCTTCTCAACGATCAATTGTTCTGACGCAGCGAAATTATCGCCGTTTTTTTAACGTAAGATCAGCGCCCACATCTTCCATGATTACAAGTTTAGTTCGCCGTTTTGAGGAACTGGGTTCAGTTGCCGACCGTCCAGGAAGAGGTGCTCATCGAAATATTCGTACTGAAGACAACGTGGAAGCTGTGCAGCAGAGTGTTGCAAATGATCCATCTGTCTCAACTCGTCGCCGTTCCGGCCAATTGGGTATACCCAGAACAACATTACAGAGAATTTTAAAGTTGGATCTTAAGATGTATCCATACAAAGTTCAAATTGTGCAACAGCTTCTACCGCAAGACCCCCAACAACGACTACAATACGCTATTCGCTTTACACAATTAGCCACACAAAATGATTTATTAAATAATCTTTTGATGACGGATGAAGCGCATTTCTATTTAAGTGGTTATGTGAATAAACAAAACTGTAGGTTGTGGGGCACCGAAAATCCAAGGGCAATACGTCAGCATTAGTCACATCCAATCAGATGCACTGTTTGGTGCGGTGTTATGGCCACAAAAATCATCGGCCCATATTTCTTTGAGAATGAGGATGAAACGTCGGAAACGGTATCCGGGGCTTCTTACAGAACAATGATCGACAACTTTTTGCGGCCAATGATGGAGCAACATCCTAATTTGTGGTTTCAACAAGATGGAGCCACTGCGCATACTGCTAGGCAAACTATGAACATGCTGCGTGAAATTTTTGGTGAACGCATAATTTCAAAAATTTCAGATTTCTCTTGGCCTCCTCGTTAACCAGATTTAACTGCGCCCGATTTTTATTTTATGGGGTTATTTAAAAGACAAAGTGTATGTTAACAAACCACAGACACTTGGACAGCTCAAGCAGAATATTTGAGACGAAATACGGCGCCTGCAACCAGAAACATTACGCCGTGTAATGCAAAATGCTCTAAAAAGAGCCAATGCCTGTATCGAGCAAAATGGTGGTCATTTGCCTGATGTCATATTTCACACATAGTCACGTCAAATTTCCATAAAATGTATTTAACATTTAAAAATAAATCATTTAAAAAAAAACCGTTATTACAAGAGTTATACGTGTTTAACATCACTAGGTCTCATTTGGGCCACCCTGTAGAAGGAGTTGCCGCAGGATCATGAAATGTCGTGAAAATAAGTTTTACGACAAGAGAATCATTCACACAACATTTTTGAAATCGGATGTATGAAAAGCCCACCTTCCATATAACCGATATCGGTAATCTGGTATATTTCCCAAAAAAATGATCCCAGAACAATATAAGTTTGCAAACATGGTCTTTTTGTCACAGAAAATAGTTGATGTAAAAATTAACCAAATCGGTTACCTAATACGCTCATCTCCCATATAACCGAAATCGGTAATTTTGTATATTTCCCCAAAAAATTTTCCCAGATCAATAAAATTTGGTACGAAATATAACTTTCTAGCAAGAATCAATTTATGTGAAAATAAACCAGATCGACCGACTAATACGCCTACCTACAATATAACCGAAAACGATAATATGGTATAGTTCTCCAAAAAAAAAATCCACAAAATTTAGTATGCGTAATTATTTCATACCAAGAAATAGTTTCATAAGCGAAAAAAACGTGACCATCAGCTTGACGGATTTGAAAAAAATACCTATAAAGTAATAGTATTTTTTTCAATTTTTGAATTAATTGTAGCATTGCTGGTCCTATCATATTTTGCCCTTCAACATTTCTTCAGAACACACCCTACCCATATCTGTCACTCTTCTAGGGTTCTCCATACACAACACACAAGAACTGTAGATTATAGCTCATATCTCTCGCGAATTGACGCCTAGAGGAATTAAATATATTAGCTGCTCCTATCATATATTGCCCCTGAATATTTATCCCCAACACACAAATCTGCCAACCTTTCTGGGGATCCCCAATCAAAAAACATAACAACTCTCGATTATAGTATGTGAGCTGGTCTTATTATTTTTCGCCCTTTAAAAATTCTTTTGAACACACCAACACATCTAGCCCATATCTGCCAACCTTTCTGGGGATCCCCAATCAAAAAACATAACAACTCTCGATTATAGTATGTGAGCTGGTCTTATTATTTTTCGCCCTTTAAAAATTCTTTTAAACATACCAGAGACCTGCAGCGAATCGTTTTTTACGATTCTAAATCACTCTTCAAAAATCGAGTGCGAGTGCGTGCGGTTGCGCACAATAACAACCATTTCCACGCGAAGTATTCTCATAACAGCGATGAGCGACGAGTGCCGCTGCTTTTACTTATCGCTCATTAGAAAGACTGCTGAATTCTAAGCATATGATTCTAAGCATCCTCAATGAACTAGAGTCATTGAATGATTTGCGTGCACTTCAGTATTGGCGTGCGTTTTCCTTGTTTTACTTTTGCTTTGTGTTTTACGTGTTTATTAAGATAAATAGCCAGCTTCTAAGTTGGGTATCGCTAGTTCAAAGTATTAAATGGTAGCAAATTTACTTTATACTTGTATTATGTCAATTATTTGCCCCTTGTTGTTATTGCATTGTTTTAATCAATTTTTTTAAATCACTTTCACACTTGCAATGGTGAATTGCTGAGAACCTTTATGTTTAGGGATGCCATAAGGAAAGCGGCTATCCAAAATAAACAGGATTGCCGCTTTTAAAAGCTGTAATAGTGTATATTACTTTCATTTATTTTAATAGAATGTTAATTATAAATGTCATATATAAATGTTAATTAAACCCGCCCTTTCAACAAAGTCGGTTTTTTTGTATGTATGTATTTATATTGCAGAACTTTTGAATTAATATTTTTTTTTTTTAATAATATTTAAAATGATTTTTATAATTTTTTATTAATTTTGAAACAATTATTTTTTTATGTATTAATAATTCTTAAAAAATATTTCCAAAAATTTTTCATATTTTTGTTTCAATAATATTTTCATAATTTTTCACTATATCTATCAATAATATTTTAAATTTGTTTTTATTAAGTATATGCATTTACGCACGCGATTTCCCTACATGACTCTAAAATTATAAGAAATGACTCTAGAATCATTAGAATCATTGAGCGGTATTCTTATGAGCGATGAGTGAAGGCGGCGGCACTCGCCGCTCATCGTTGTTATGAGGATGCTTCGCGTGGAAGTGGTGGTTGTTGTACGCAACCACACGCACTCTCATTCGGTTTTTGATGGATGATTTATAGTCATTCGTTTGTATCATAGATTTGTTATAGTTCTCTGGAACACAACTACCCCTTCTGGGGGTTCTCATACAAAAAACACTAAAATGTTGCTCTGTTTTCTGCTTGCCTGGTAGCTCAATCAGAAATGCTGGCATTAACAGTACAAGCCTTAACAGTGATGACATAAACAGTGGTGGTGATATAAAATTTCTGCCGTTAGCATTGCTGACGTTAACAGTGCTGACGCAAATTCATAACTTTTACCCCTACAAAAAAGTGCTCAACACGACTAAAGAAGTTTTCACTTTTTTAAAACGCTTTTGTTAAATGTTTCCACAACTGGTAGTTTTTATCAAAATTAAACAATTAGCTCATGATAGTTATTACATAATGATAATTATTTAACAGTCATTTTTATATATAATTTCATTTTTAAATTATACCAAATTTTTCATTTCACTTTTTTAGCCCAATAAAATAAAAATTTAGTTTTTAAACCAAGCTGTACTAATTTTCAGCTTATTACGATTTTAACATTTGGATTTAATATCGCTCATGTGACCAAGTTTTGCAACAACCAAACATGCAATCAACAAATTTTATAAAATTTCCCTAGCAACAGCCAACAAAGTGCAATAATAATGAACAAAGAAGAAATTCGCTTAGAAACAAGTCAAAATAAAACTGAGTGGCTGAGAAAAACTTTTTGTTATTGCAAAAGTGCCAGCGCAACAATACAAACAAATTAACCGACCGAAATTCTGACATGCAACCAAACCATTGTTTGGGGAAACATTTATGATAAGTCAATATTGCAGCAAAGAAAAGGGTAAATGAGCCGTTTGTAGCGAGCGCAGGCGCACAGTTACATGGCGACGACGAAATGCCTCCGAATTCAGGTTTTGAAAGAGCGCATTTTTTAAAATTGCATGTTTGACGTTTAGCTCGGTTTCCACGCGGTTTTCCACGTTTTCATTTTTTATATTTCCCACACTCTTGCACACACGCACACCTGTTGCGCTAAGCGGAAAAAATCAAAGCAGTTTTATTTTAGCCATGCAATAGTTTCGTAAATACAACAGCAACATTCAACCAAACACTTGCTTTACAAAGTCTAAACTTTAATATACTCATACTTGAAGGAAATACAAAAAAAAAAAAAAAAAAAAAATTTAAATAATGTAAGCTATTTCTGGCTTCCTCCATCTTTAAAAAAGAAACACAAAAAATGTGCTTATCTTGCAGAAGTTTAACTGTAACTCTTGATGGTGACGAACTACTATTATATAGTGCAGCTGAAATCCAACTCAAACACTGAACAGCTCTTAAAAATGGCTTTTAAATCAACAACTAATAACAACAAAAATATACAAACCAACATAGAGCTGTAACAGCAAGAAATTCCAAGCCAGTTTGCGAGAAAAAAATTAAAAAAAAAATACCAACTTTATAGAAGAGCATAGAAAAAAGTGCACAAAACACGGCTAACAACGGGGGGAGGGGGGGAAAACACGCTGGCTTATTAAAAATAAAATCGTGAAAACATAACAACAACGCAAGCAAACAAAACAGACAAGCAACATAAAACCAGTTTTAATGCAATTCAGCAACCAAAAAAAATTACATACAACAGTTTTACACAGATTACACAGTTTTTGCACATACCCAGTATAATAGTATTGGTAGCTAGCTAAACTATACTTAAGCGATTTATACATGGGGATAAGCTATGAAATTTCAAAATTTTTTTAATTTCGTAAACGAAGTTTCGAGGATATGACAAAAAAAAAAGTTCTTTGTGAAAATCGAAACTGAAATTTTCACAAAAAAAAAAAAAAAACAGTTGTCATAACTAATATTCAAAAAGCAAATTTTGGCTGGAAAAGTTTAAAGAGAGAACTAGAAAATTTAAAATTTATTACCTACTATTCGGAGTTATTTTTATAACTTTAGTTAAAACCTTTCGACGTCAGAGCCATCATTTTTGTGATGCAAATGTAGATCTCAACAAAAATATTCTGAATAAATAATTGCCAAAAATTGTATGTTTTAAATCGTGAGAGCTATAAATTTAATGAATGCAAAAATAACAGACAGTCAAGTTCAAGCAGTGTTAAATATTTTGCAAACACACACACACACACACACACCCTCAATTTTTGTAAATATAAAAATGATCATATAAATTAAATTATTTAAAAAAAAAAAAAAATAAAGTACAACAATTAAAAACATTTTTAGTTCACTGCACCCTGTTTTAAATTTACTTATTTCAACAACAAAATTTACGTCTATGACAAATAACAGGTATGTATACAAAAGCGTCAAAGAAATAGCAATAAATACAGAAACCGCAGATTTAACTAAAGAGAAACTTAAGCTTATGCACGCTACTTCGGTCATGGTCGCATTCAGAAAGCTTTTAGAATATTGTCTCTTGTTGTGATATA
Source organism: Coremacera marginata (assembly GCA_914767935.1). NCBI lineage: Eukaryota > Metazoa > Arthropoda > Insecta > Diptera > Sciomyzidae > Coremacera > Coremacera marginata. The sequence goes on along the minus strand of OU612044.1, from coordinate 189,356,998 downwards.
AGCTCAAAAATAGAGATTTTGATTTCACTTCATTTCAGGCGTAGATGACAGGTGTCCGTGAAAAAATAGGCCTATTTTGCATACAAAATAATACGCGTTGAAAGATTTTCAAAATAACAGCAATTTGACTGCGTTTTTATCTTCAAATTCAACTTTTAACACTTCAAATGCAACTTTTTACAAATCAAATTTAACTTCTTACACTTCAAATCCACCTAATAACAGATCAACTTTTTACACTTCAAAATACACTGTAAAAAGTTGAACTTTATATGTTCAGTGAACTTTAAAGTTGAATTTGATTTGTAAAAAGTTGTATTTTAAGTGTAAAAAATTAAGTTTTGTAGTATCTAGTAACACTGTTGTCAGTTTTATATATGGAAAAATATAAATAACATAATTTAATTTTTATATTTGCTTGGTAGAGAATACTACAAATTTAAATTTGACAACCTAAATAAATCAACCACAAAATACAACGAGTGTTCCAAAAGTTCCCGTACTTATTAAAAATAGAGAAAAAAGTACTTATTTTTAAAGAAATTATTTATTGGTTTCAAAAAAATATATATTTTCGAATCAATACACAAATTTGCGACTATCTAAATGTTGTCGAATGATTTTTTTGTCTCGTTTTTTGTAAGCATGTTCAGGTTGGCGTTGAACGATGAGACGATGTTAGTGCAATAATGATTTTTATATTTAAGCGTTGAAAAAAAAATAAATTTACAAATTTATTTTTACTTTTTGATCAGAAATAAAAATTATGTTATGATTTTCATTTTTTTGCTCTCAGAAATTAAAATCGCGCATTTGATTGCATTTTTTTTTTTTAACTCAAAAATAAAAGTCATTTTGTAGTTTTAATTTGGTTTTTTCTATTTTTGCTCAGAAATAAAAATCCTTAAATGATTTTTAAGTTTTCAATGATTTGCGCCCTTAGCGGACGTAATTCAGTTTGCAATCAAAAAAAGTAAAAGTATTTTAAAGAGTCTTCAAAAGGAGTAGGTCAGGTCTTTCTTATTAGTTAATAGTAAGACATTAAATACCAATATGTTCTTAACGTATGACTTGAGACAGACCCGTAGCCAAGGGGGCTTTTAAGGGTGCAAACCCCTTCCCCCCTAGAATCTAGAAAGTATGGAAAAATATTACAAATAAGACTATTTTAATCAGAACGTGATCTTTTTAGAAAAACTGGGCTAATAATGTAAATTTACTTGAAGATGCAAAAGTTTCAACATTTTCAACAGCAATTTAAGAAACTTCGATTAATCAATGAAAAATTTGTCTGGCCAAAATAAAAATTAACTTTGCTTATAAAGTCATTATCATTATATGAGTATTTAAATTTAACTGCAAAAAGTCTGTATTTTAAATAACCACGTATTTGCTCAAAAAGTCATTGATATCCGAAAAAAAAATATATATTTTTGAAATTATGCCTAGAACTATGTAATATATATACCATATATACCTAGAATATAATTTTATAACTAGTAGAAAATTGTTGACATTTCTTATGCTCTAATTAAAATCTCCAACTTAGCACAACAATTTTGCCCTGTGCAAATTCATTTCCAAATTATAGGCTTCGGAAAACCACCTAAAATCTATATATGTTTTCTTCAAAAAAAATATTTCTCAATAAAAAAAAAAATAGTTTTAAAACAATTCAGAAAGTCCAATTCTATGGAGTTTTGATGATTTTTTTAATAATGTTACCAAATTTTCATAAGAAAAATTAACAATTATGTACTACTTACTTACTTAGGTGGCCATCGAGGTACAATCGTGTCGAAATTGTTTTCGAGAAAAGTAATATTTTGGCCTTTTACGATAACTCGAACTAAGCTTCACACAAGTCCAAATAGTTGTTCACAAGCTAGGGATCAATAGAGACGCAAGATACCCAAAAAGAATCCAAATCTAAAGACTAATTTTTTGGTTTTCCCGTTTATTCTAAATGTTTCATAAAAATTGTGAAGTAAGCTGTAACCGGCGAACTTATTAGAAATATTTTTAATTTTTCATAGTTCATATTAATTTTTATTTTAATAAACTGCAAGAAATCTTTTAAAACTTTTCAGAATGTAAAACTAATATTGTTGTATTAGTAAAATTTAGTGATAGAAGTTTTTATATAGATAAAGATAGAAAAAGACAATTAAAAATTCTCAATTTGGACCATTTTTTAAAAAAATTATAGGCAAAAATCAAAAACTCAATATTCAAAATCAATTTGATAAAAAATTTCAATAAAATAATTTAAATGATTTGTTATGACTGCAGAAGGTGTACCTATTCATGTGACTTTTTTAAAGAATTTTTTCAATCAGCAATAATTTTAGCTTTTAATTGCAAAATATTCACCATATATTTGTGATTTCCCCCCCCCCCCCCCCCCCGCCCCCCTTCCCCTCAGCTATTTTCACTGTACCTATTCAAGTGAGAGTATGGGTATTTTTACCCACCCTAAATATAACTTAAACAAGCTTTACAAGAATTTTTATTTCAAAATTATGAAATATTTCTTAAGGCTTTGTACCAATAAATGGTCACTGTATCAATAAAAATACAACTATTGTAAAACCATTGATTATAAGACTATATTCATACTTTACCTTAAATTTTCACAGCTTAATTTTTTGGATAGTCCTATACTCCCTTTGCCTGTCTATGAAAACAAATTTCCGATACCTATCATCTAAATATGTTTAAGGAGTTTTTTTCAGCAATTCTTATTTCATGTGCTTGATGTGAGTTTTAAATCATAAAAATTAAAGTAAAATTTTACTTATCTTTTTCAAGTCAACTATATAAGACTATACATACCATCATGCAAAAGTGTGAATTTCTCGAATAAATGGACACCAATTGTTTTAATGTTCGTTTTACCGTAAACTTTGAGAAATTTTAAAATAATATTTGTCAATAAATAGTGGTGTAAAAATCACAGTTTACCTAAATCTACAAAATGCCACTGATTACGTTAGTTATTCCAAAATAATTTCGAATGATGTTTAAGGCCGGCAATACGAAAAGAGAAGAGTAAAAATGAGTGATTTGAGGTGATGATTTTTATTAGAAGAAATTTGTTTAGAGTTTTAAAATTTTCAAATGGTAACATATACATTTATGTGTAAAAAAATGTTTTTTTTTCAGAAAACAAAAATGGCGCTGGTTACGATTGCTGAAAAAGACCTCTTTTCGCACTGCGGGCATTCTGCTGGCTCGTATGTTGACCGACAAAAAATTTTTTAAATTTTAAAACGCAATGAAAATACTTCCTATCTGAATGAGACCGAGTTTTAAAAAAGTCTTTTATAAAAATTTATACGTGCTTTGAAAACAAAATTTTGCATTTTTTAATTATTTTTTGTTTTAAATTTAAAATAAAACGATTTTAAAAGGCTATTTTAAAAATCAGTTTCATTCAGATTGGTCAAAATGTTATTAAAAAATGTCCTTACAAATATTGTAACGATCGGTCAAGTAGTTTTTCGGCTGGGTTGCCCACAGTTTTGAAAAAAGTAGTTTTGAGAAAAACGTCTTTAAAGTTATTCGAAAAAAATAATACACAGACGTTAGTGTTCAAAACTTAATTATATCACTATATATACACACAAAATAATTATTGTTAATATTGCTTGGAATGTTCCCCTTCTCAAATATACCGGTTTGAGCAGATAAAATAAATGATGTAATAAAATAGCAGCTTAGTTACTACAATATGATTTTTATATTATATCGAACTCAAGCGAGGGTCTCTTTTCAAGCTAATAACTTTCTTAATGTTCAAGATATCTTTATAAAATTTTGTTTACATATTTTTGAGATGTTGCTTAGTCATAAAAATTCAAAAAAAAAATGTCGATTCTGGGATGCTTCTAAATGTATTGCCGGCCTTAATTCAAGATTTCAGTTTCAGAACAGTTCAGACTTAAAGCTTTAGTCTGTATAATCAGAAAAGTACACCAACAATAAACAATAAATTTTTGTATGTAAAGAATGGTGTTAGAAAAAACTCAGAGATGTCTTAAGTAACTTTACTAATCTGTACTTTACCAATCTAGTATGTAGCTCAACAATCAAGTAAACATAGATCGAACAAATTTTATATACGAGACCTGCAAGACTCGCTCTTGTTTATTTTATTTTATATTGCTTACTTATTTTCTCATTCACTGTCCTTCTTCTACATCTTAATGTATTTCATCTTCAATACCTTCTACTACTACTACTTTTACGTTTCTTCTTCTATTTCTTACTCGATTTATTATATTTTTTTTTCTCACACCTCAAACAATAAAAATCTAAAGATTGTTGTAGCATTATGACACACAACTTTTGTGGGGGAGGCGGAGAGGGGGATGATAAGAAAAAACAACAACAAATGCAGATCAGAGGACTCACTGCTGACTGAGTGACTGAGCAGCAGCAAACAAGCGGCGAGCGCTGATGATCGAGTCAGGTCTGGAACTCGAACCAGCTCGTACCATATTTCACAAAGTCGATTGGGTCTGAGCGCACCATCGGTCGTTGGTTCAGTTCAGTGTTTAGTTCAAGTGCTATGAATCTGGTTGAGTTCTCGTCGTCGTGATCATTGTCGTTGTTGTAGAAGTCGTAAAATCGTTGGCCACCGCTTTGGTTTTTGTTTTTCGTCGTCGTTGCCGTTGTCGTTGTTGTGCGATCGAACGCATATTTGTTTTTTTTTTCTTCCTCCGAAAGCTTAGGTTCAAATTATTTTTTTATACCTAATATTTTACTTAATTTTATTTTATTTTTTGAATTATGACAAGTACGAGTATAAAAACCAATATTTTACACTAACCTAACGCATAACTGGTTATATGCACACATATACATAACCAGCTATATAGTATATTTGAATAAATGAGCATTGATTTATATATTGTTAATTGAACAAAACTTGATGTAGAAATTTGTTGTAAATACTTTTGCAAATATGCCAAAACGCAATTCGAGTAAATTACATATTTAAAAAAAAAAATAAGAAGAAAGAAATTCAGGAATTTTAAAAACAAAAAGTTGTAAACAATTTTTAGAAACTAGTTTCTGTTAGCAAAGACGTAGAAAAAAAAAGGTGACAATATCTGCTAAGTGATCTGACATACAAACTGTAATTAAATATTTTTTCTTTATTTTTTGTTTTTTTCAAATAAAATCCAGAAAAATGTCTTCGGTAGATTCTCACTGACGAAAGATCATTTCTTTTGTCCTTCTCTTTAATACTGCGCTTCTACTGTTCGCCTCCAAACAACCATTGCGCTGATGCAGAGAAAATGTCATTATTTACTAGTTATACATATGTTTGTTCGTATGTATGTAAATAAAAATGAGTTAATATATGTGCCTTGTTGAACTGTAGACTCATGCTAGCCAGGCTTAAACAATATGGGCTGAGCTAGACCCACTGGGTTAATTTTTTAAACTCTTCAGTAGCCTTAATGCAGCTCTTTCTTGCAATTTTAATTTAATTTGGACTTCCAACAATATTATTGAGCCTAACATGCATATGTATGTGCCTCTACGTAAATTGTTACATTACATTTTTTTTTTTTTCTTCAACATGTGTTGGTTTACAACAGTGTGGTGTGCCCACTAAGTTATATTTGAACACGAATTTACAATAATTGCAACCATCCAAAACCAAAACTAACACCATCCTAACAATATTAAATATAAAAGAAAAAAATTTAATAAAATCGGACTAAATTTAAAACTTCAGCTCAAACCGCGTCTAATTGTATGACGTTCAATTTGGAAACTACAGCAACAAAAACAAAAAACAACACTAGGCTACACAATACTCGTCTATTACACTCTATAGCACGCTAATAGCTGCTACTAAACTATATAGTATAGACAACCTGAATTGTTGCTAATGTTGTTTTTGTCGTTTTTGTTGTTGCTGTTGATGTTGTTTTTAAATTGTAAGCCGCCGTTTTTTATTTTTATTATGTATATATATATAGTATATTACTAGCATTTCTATTGTTGCTACTGTTGCTTCGGTGTTGTTGCTGCTGTTGTTGTTTTTGGCCACCTGTAAGCAGTTGTGGCGGTACGTTTTTCTATTTAATTTAATTACAACAACACGAACACCACTTAAATATTTTGTATTAGAAAGTTTTCATAAGTAACAGTTTCAAATTAAAACAGCTGAAAATTCACTGCAAATTAATTTTTATTCACTCCTACCTGAACAAAGGTCGTGTTCATTTGGTAATTAATATGATTTAATGGAATTTTTTTAAAGCTGTTATATCAAAAATTTTTGCCCTGGCAACCTTATAATTAGCTTTAAAAAAAAAAATAACGAAATAAAATTTCATATAATTAAAAACTTGTTGTAGAAGCTGTTGACAAGAGTGCTCAAAATAATATTAACAACGATTGCATTAAAATTGACAAATGTTTTTTGTTAACATAAACAAATAATTATGTCATAGTATTGATAGAAAAATTTTAACTACTTTTCCAAATACATATCCAAAAAAAATTGTTTATAGTTTTGTGTATTATAAAATTATTTATTATTGTTAAGGGCAGGTTCTCATCTAGAGCTCGAAAAACACGGTGATATTCCATATTTTTTTTTTTTTTTTTTTTTTTGGTAGAAGGAAGTAAATGAACACCTTGAGTTTTTTAGAGGTTACTTACTGTTTTTTAAACTGTAGGAAAATATTTGTTTTGGTGAATAAAAGTGTAATGTGAAGTGTCAATATGCGTCAAACATGACGTTAAAAACAAAAGGTATTTGTTCACATTGACAAATTCCTAGGTTAAGTTGATAAATTTTGCGTGAGTATAGAGTCAACAAAAGCGTTTGTCAATTTGATTGCAGGTGAGAGGTTGCAATCATATAAACAATATTTTATTTTGTTTATTTGATTTTTAAATTTGTGGCGGCCGTGGCGTAGTGGGTAGAGTATGTGTCTCATACGCCAGAGAGCCCAGGTCCAAATCCTCCATCTGACACAGAAAAGTTTTCCAATTGAATTAATTTTTCTGAGTAAAAATTGCGATGAAAGCTTCTTGAGAACATAAGCCGTTCGGAGTCGGCGTAAAACATGAAGGTCCAGTTCACGATCATTTGTGTTCAAACATTTCACAACACACACAACACAATTGATCATAAGAAGCTCAGTCAAAGTCCCTTCAAGGTATTTTTTTATTTTTTTTATTTGATAAACAGATATTTTGATTTGATAAAAGGCTCTGTACATTTGACAAAAGAATTTGTCAATATGAATAAAAAATAATTCAACCTGAAAAAAATGGTTTGTTGAATAGAAAAATGAAATGAATTTATGAATAATACAAAAATATTTTGCTGTTTTCATAAAATATTTTATTAGTAATTTTACTTAATATTACAAAATAAAATTCAATAATGTATCACTACGAAGAACCTAATTTTTATATTAGTTTCTCCTCCTTACTGTAAACTTCTTACTCCCATTGAATTGTTATTGAAATAATTTTTTTGTTTCAAAATTAAATAAAACGTACACAACTCACAAAATAGCTTTTTATAATTTCTACGAACAACAAATAACGCCACCGGTATGCTTGACCTCTATTTTTGTTGTAATTATTGAAAGTTTTTGAAGTTGATAATTCATTTTATAATTACGAAATTGATATATTATCCGCGTGTATAAGTATAAATAATTTTTTTAGCACAACAACCCTTTTTCTCAAACCAACGAAGTAAGTTTGTTAATTCTATCTATCTATATATATAAAAATGAATGTATGTATGTGGGTATGTGGGTATGTGGGTATGTGGGTATGTGGATATGTGTGTAAATCACGTATAGACTCCAAAACCACCGAACCAAACTTTATGCAATTTTTAGGGATACTGAAGCAACATTCGGGAAGTGTTCCTGTGAAGTTTGGTGTTGATTGGAGAAGGGGGCGTGGTACCTCCCATACAACCCAAATTGGCTCTATCGCCCACAAACCAAAAAAAATGCTTTATATCAAACGGTTTTAATCATATAAAACTAAAATTTAGTAATTTCGTTCAGATGGTTACTTCCGGTGACTGTGCAAAAAATGGGCGTGGTCACACTATATCTACGCCCACTTTTAAGAAATCATTGTAATTCCTGAGATGTTCAAGTTTTGATAGTGAATCTTGGTATGCAGGTGCTATGGATCCAAATGGAAGTCAGTATGTAAATGTAAATGTTGTCACGCCCACTTTTACCGCCCACAAATCAGTAAAAATGCTTTATATCAGACGTCTTTTGCCGTAGAAGACTAAGATTTGGTAATTTAGTTCGTATGGTCACTGTCCGCCAATGTACAAAAAATGGGCATGGCCGCACTATATCTACGCCCACTTAATCGAAATCTTGCTTATTCCTGAGCTGTACACGTTTTGATAGTCAATCTTGGAATGCAGGTGCTATGGGTCCAAGTGGCAGTCACTATGTAAATATAAACGTTGTCACGCCCACTTCTACTGCCCACAAATCAGTAAAAATGCTTTATATCAGACGGCTTTTGCCGTAGAAGACTAAGATTTGGTAATTCAGTTCGTATGGTTACTGTCGGCCAATCCACAAAAAATTGGCATGGCCGCACTATATCTACGCCCACTTGATCGAAATCATGCTTATTCCTGAGTAGTGCACGTTTTGATAGTGAATCTTGGAATGCAGGTGCTATGGGTCCAAGTGGCAGTTACTATGTATATATAAACGTTGTCACGCCCACTTTTACCGCCCACAAATCAGTAAAAATACTTTATATCAGACGGCCTTTGCGGTAGAAGACTAAGATTTGGTAATTTAGTTCGTATGGTTACTGTCGGCCAATGCACAAAAAGTGGGCATGGCCGCACTATATCAACGCCCACTTTATCGAAATCTTGCTTATTCCTGAGTTGTACACGTTTTGATAGTCAATCTTGGTATGCAGGTGCTATGGGGCCAAGTGGCAGTCACTATGTAAATATAAACGTTGTCACGCCCACTTTTACTGCCCACAAATCAGTAAAAATGCTTTATATCAGACGGCTTTTGCCGTAGAAGACTAAGATTTGGTAATTTAGTTTTAATCATTACTTGATAGTAAATCTAAGTGTGCAGGTACTATGGATCCCAGTGGCAGTCACTATTTATATATAAATGTTGTCACGTCCACTTTCAACGCCCACAAATCAGTAAAAAAGTAGAAGACTAGGATTTGGTAATTTAGTTTATTTGATTACTGTCGGCCAATGCACAAAAAATGGGCATAGCCGCACTATATCTACACCCACTTTCTCGAAATCATGCTTATTCCTGAGTTGTACACGGTTTGATTGGAAATCTTAGTACGCAGGTGCTATGGATCCAAGTGACGTCACTATGTATATACAAATGTTGTTACGTCCACTTTAACCGCCCACAAATCAGTAAAAATGCTTTGTAGAAGACTAAGAATTGGTAATTTTGTACATAAGGTCACTATCGGCAACTGTTAAAAATGGGCGTGGTCGCACCATATCTACGCCCACTTTTTCGAAATCATGCTTATTCCTGCGTTGTACGCGTTTTGATAGTAACACTTCATACGCAGGTGCTCTAAGTGGCGGTCAATATATATATATAAAATTTGCCACGCCAACTTGTACCACCCGCAAATAAAAAAAAGTAACGCGAAATGGCCAATTTCAGCCCTTGAAAGGACTTTGGCCGAGCTTCTTATGATGAATTGAAATGATCGAGAACTGGACCTACAAGTTTTATGCCGATTCCGAACGGCTTATGTTCTCAAGAAGCTTTTCATGGCAGTTTTTACTCTCTGAGGTTTGCCATTGTCAGCAGAGAGGTGACGGCCGAACTGAAAAATTAATTCAATTGAAAAAACTTTCTGTGTCAGGTGGAATTCGAACCAGGGTTCTATCCCATATGGACCACACACTCTACCCACTACGCCACGGCCGCCACTTTTTTTACCCACAAATCAATAGAACTTCTATAAATCAGACAATTCTCATCGTTAAATACTAAAATTTGGTAATTAAGTTCATACGCTTACCAAAAATGTGCATGGTAGCACTATATCTGTGCCCACTCTTCAGCAATCATTTTATTTAATTTATTTATTTATGTATGTTTTATAGTTAATTACAATTTAACAATTATAACTAAGTAAGCACTAGCTGCCAGGGCTATCGGTTAGAAATAATTTAAATTCCTGAGATGTGAACGTTTTGATAGTCAATGATTTGATAGGTATGCAGATGCTATAAGTCCAAGTGGCGGTCACTTTTTATATAAATTTTGTCACGCCCACAAATCCGTGAAAGTATATAAATCCAAATTTACAGTAAAAGTCGCACTTTATCTACGCCGACTTTTCAGAAATCATTGTAATTTCTGAGCTGTACATGTTTTGATAGTGAAACTTGATATGTAGGTGCAATAAGACCAAGTGGCGGTCATTATACATATAAATGTTGCCATGCCTAAATGTTTGTTTGTATACGTATACTAGAGCTCCTCACAAAAAAAAAGGTGTTTTTGGGTCGGTTGCTCAAAATAACGCTTTTTGTTATGATGATCCCCCAAATATTTCGACAGAAGCTGGAATAGTTTGAAAAAAAAAAACAAAATCGAAATGGCCATTTCAAACCTTGAAAGGACATTGACCGGTCTTCTTATGTTCTTAATAACAAACGGTCAGACTTAATAGTTATTTTGTCTTGCCATGTTACTTTTGGTCAAATAAATTATCTATTCATGATAAAATATAGTGTAAAGTGAAGAATTAAATTGAATGAAATTACAAAAAAATGTACACATTTTTTAACATTTTACAATTTATTTGACTAAAAGTAGTATGGAAAAAAATTAATTTGAATTTTAGTGAAAATAATATGAAAAAAGTTAAACCAATCCATAAAAATCCGCATTATCTTTGGTCCAACGGAAAAAATTTAAGATTTTTGATGCAAAAGAACTTTTTCATTACTCTTATTTCTGACCGTTTGTTTTTTTTTAACTACCATACCAGGCAATATTTTTAGTCGAAATTTTTTGGGGCTCATCGTAACATAAGCCATGGATTATTTTGAAGACCCGGACTAAGCAACTTTTTTTTCTAAGGAGCGTGAGGCGACTTAATGTATATACGTATGTGGGTATATGTGTATATCACTTAAGGACTCCGAAACCGCTAAGCCAATTTTTATACCAAAGCCTTGAGAGGGTTCCTATGAAGTCTGGTGCCGACCGCAAAAGGCTCCTTAAATACACCAAAAATTTTCGATATCGAACAGTTTTGGTTTTTTTTTGTAGGTCGCACAGTCTCGGAATTCAGTATTCGACCTCAATTTACACATGCCGTTCCACTGGTAACATTTTATGGGCGTTGGTCGAGGGGCGTGGTACTTTTCGGCACCCCAAATAGTCGGTATAGTTTTCGAAATAAGTCACACATCAATAAAACTCGGTACGAACTTACTATAAAAGTATGGCTTCACTAAAGCTACACCCTCTTTTAGGGGATAAGCGCTGAGCGCAGCGAAGCGCGCCGGGTATAAGCTAGTTCTATTAATAAAAATTATAAAATTTTATTCTGACTAATTGACAATTCTGTTATCGTGAATAAGCTTATATCAAGTTGAGAAAAGCATTTTCTCATAAACACACTGAGAAAAGCAACAAATAAAACACTTTTTTCAAATCAACACATTCAATTTGTTAATATTTTATTATGTTTTTAATTATATGGATAAAGTTTCTTTCGAATTGATGATATGAAATGAAGCATTTATGATAAAATGTAATCGATTGCACAATTTGGTTTTGTTGAGGATTAACAAAAGTTGTTTATCAATTTTTCCAAGAATTTTTCGTTGAGTAAAGGTATCCAGAAATTATAAAGGGTCCGCCATCTAACGTTTTTTTTTTCACCTAGTGCTTATTTCGTGAATGGTAACACTTAGCACATGTCTGATATGACAGATAATTAGTTTTATCCTTCCGGTGAACGAATATGGTTGTGTATACGCTTGAACAACGCTGGGAAATATTGCCTGCGATCGACTTACAGAAGATGCCGATTTTGCCAAAAAAATCATCTTTTCAGATAAAGCTCATTTTGATCTTGGCGGGTATGTAAACAAGCAAAATTGTCGCATTTGGGGCACAGAGGCATAATTGAGCCATTTTTCTTCGAAAATGAGCAAGGAGTGGCCGTTACAGTCAATGGCCATCGTTATCGGGCCATGTTGAACGAATTTTTGTTCACAAAAATTGAAGAGGAGGATATTGGCAACATTTGGTTTCAACAGGACGGCGCTACGTGCCACACAGCCGAAGCTACACTCGATGTTTTGCGCCCTGTTTTTGAAGATCGCATTATCAGCCGCAGAGCTGATGTCGTTTGGCCACCTCGGAGCTGCGATTTGACACCGTTAGACTATTATTTGTGGGGTGCCCTCAAAGATAAGTGTTACGCCGACAAGCCAGAGACAATTGACGCTTTAAAGTACAATATTGGTGAAGCCATTGGTGAAATACAGCTGCACACAATCGATAATGTGTTTAAAAATTGGACCGATCGTGTAGGCTACTGCATGGCCAGCCGAGGCAGCCATTTGAATGAAATAATTTTCCATTATTAACTGGAAGGATTGTACATTCAAATAAAATAAGAAATTTTAGAAAATATTCAGTAGCTTTTTTTTGCATTTTCAAAAAAAAAAAAGTTAATTGGCAGACCCTTTATTTACTAGAGCTTCTACCTATAATGGGACGAAAAAGGACCCACTGTGGTCCGCTTTGGCTAATCCCCTATTTATTATATACCTATAATATCGACAAATATTTCAAAATTACAAAAATGACGGACATCTGAATTTTAAGTACCGTTTTTTACATATTTTGCTCTTTAAAATGCTCAAAAAAATAAAAAAACCCAGCCTATATTATTTGCACCTATGTATAGGATCCAATAAATTTTATCTACTTTAAAATAAAACAAAAATCAAGTCAATCTATAAAGTAGTTCTTGAGATATCGTGGAGACCAATTTAGAAAGCATGTTTAGTAAACGCGTTTTAAGATTTGGTTAATGATTTTTTTTTAATGTGAGTTATTAACTTTTCGTTATTTCAACGCCACAGCGCATCTAGCGACATCTGTTGGTGGCTGAGCTAACTATTCTTACCCCAGTATGGTAGGGTATACAGGCGTGCGTTTCAAAAAGATAAATGTGAAATACACATTTTTTGTGAGATACTCTTGATAAGATACTCATAATTTTCGTGAAAAATATGGGTTTCCCTACTTATGCAACAACTTTTTTATGCAAACGTTTTCTGCCAAACTGCCAAAAATAGAATAAACTAACCAAAAATGGAATAAAAAAACGGTTGAGTTTTCTGGTTGAGTTTCATGAGAACCTCCCCTTAAATTATGTTTTGTATTACCAAATATTTCAACCGAACATATAAAAAGTTAATCACATTATTCTTAACATATTCCTGCTACGTTTAATGAATATTCATGAACAATACAGTGGTAGGCGAAAAAGAAGAGCGAAACATATTTATACAAGATAACAATGAGATTTTTTTAAAGAATAGTGTAAACAAAAAGGTAACAGCGAAGAGAACTTATTAGTCAAGTATATGCGCAATAAAGAAAAACGTGTTCTAACTGCAACAGTCACCGGTAACACAGCAAAAGAAAAACCAAACGACAAATTCCTTTAAGGGGGGAGATACCTTTAGACAGGCTGAAATTAGTCATGTTTAATGCATTTTTATCAAGTTCAAAACATAAGTGGATTATTTTTTTTAATTTTAAGGTATCTTTTTAGTATACCTTTGAACCGTAAAAAAACATTATTTTTCTTACAAAATGGCGGCTCTGTTGAGTATCTCTTTGGGTGTCTGCTGCGGGGAATCTGCAGCTGTCACAATTTTTCCACTTATCTGAAACAAAAGATATTTTTTTTTTTTTCGATTACTGATATGCTGAAGGGAAGAATAAACCTGTAAAATATAAAAAAAAAACGAAATGAACAAAAAAGCCGAACAGAAAAATTAATTCAATTTAAAAACTTTCTGTCAGGTGGGAATTGAATCAGGGTTCTCTAGCGTATGGGCCATGCACTCTAACCACTGCGCCACGGCCGACTGTAAAATAATAAAAAAGTTAAAAATTTAAATTTATATCGGCTGTTTAATCGAAGGTCCAGATTTTCGATTATTTTTCCAACAGTTTTCATCACAAAAAAATTATTTATTCACACAATATCTTTAGACTTTTCGGTACATCCTACCGGTACTACTATAGAGAGAAACCTGTCAAAATATCAGCCTGATAGGTCAACTACTTTTTGAGTTACAGCACGAGCATTTTTGAAGAAGTAGTTTCGAGATAATCACGTTCAAAGTTTAGTTACGGTTAATTATAAGTTTAAGTGACTTACGGGTCAATCTGCGATTCCGGGTTCATACAATAGCTCTTCAGCCTTCTCGAAAAGCTGATTATGGAGCTGCTGCTGTTTTCGAGCTGTGCGAGCTGCTTTTGTCTCTTAAAAACTCTTTCCGTTCTGCTTCGCTACTCGCACCTCATCGGTGTTTTCCGCGAAAACTTTGCAAATAGGTGCCAGGAATTATGCCCAGCTCATTCATAAGCTTCAGACTGAAGATGTAGCTTTCATTAAACATTCCAGCAGCAATGTAAGCTGAAATTTCGACAATTTTGGAAACTTTCGTTAGCATTCTGGGTATGGGTGGCAACTTTCCAATAAATCAACTTTAGACAAATCTGTGTAAATTGGCAGAAGATGTTCTTTCATTTCATCGTCAAATAATTGAGTGACGGTTACCGAATCGGACTTTTTTGACCATAACTCCGTAAATATTCAATATTTCGCTTTTTCCTTTTGACAGTATATATTCAACATATTATACACTCGAAATATGAGAAAAAAAAATTTTCGTTTTTCCGAAATTATGAACGTATCGCCCCCTTTAAGGAAGGAATGTACCACTTAGATGCACACTTGAAAAATTTATTACAATCAACAAAAATGTTATAAATAACAAATTAACTGCACCCTAATGCAAATTTTAACTTTTTAGCTCTACAACTGTTCGTACTCGTAGTAATCATCTTCATCGACTATCAAAATTTTGTACTCATTTTCTTTATCTTGACTGAACCAAATATTGTTCTTAAAATCAATTTTCATGGATTTCATTGAACAAAGAACAAATTCAAACAAATTCAAGAACAAATTTATTGGTTTAAAGAAGAAATATTTTAAGTTTCATTTGTTTTTAATGTAGGGAAGAGGCTTGCAGGTTGCCACTCCATAGCTTTTTGATCATAACTCGTTTGTATTATTGCATACGTTTGTAAGAGAAAGTAAAAAGCCGAAATCCTAATCCTAGAAATCAATTACATACTCACTTAGGTGACCATAACAAGCCGTGTTCAGGTTTCGGCTGGCCTCATCAGCTCTCGTCAGGCGCCTCTGCTTTGCGCGTGAATTCTCCAATCGGATACACCAAGTGAGGTTAGGGCTTCTTCGGTCTGGTCCATTCATTGAAAGCATGATCTCCCTCTTCGTCGTCGATCAATAACCCTCGTTACATTTACATGACCCAGCCAGCATTGTCACTTCACAATTGTTATACGCTGAAGCTCATACCACTCGTACTTCATTCGGATGCGTTAGTTATCGCCTATTTGAACAGAACCGAAGATTTTTCGAAGTCTTTTCTCTTGAACACCCCCAGAGCAGCTGAGTCAGTTTGCGAAACTACCCATGTCTCAGTGCCATAAAGAAGCACAGGTAGAAGAAGCGTCTTGTAGACTGCTAGTTTTGTTGTTTGAGAGAGGGGTCTGAAACCTAGTTGCTTACTGAGCACGTAGTATATCCAGGCTGGCATCATTGTAGTTCTTAATGGCGGTACCAAGGTATATAAACTCCTTGACTACATCAAAGGTATAGCTACCGGATGAAGAATGGGAGTCAAGACGAAACTCTTCCCTTTTTTTGTAGACAACATATACTTTGTTTTGCCCTCGTTTATCGTCAAACCCACTTTGGCTGATTCCTTTTCGATAGCAGTGAAAGTAGTGTTAACATCTCTCTTTCTTCTGCCGAAAATATCAATAACATCAGCGTACGCAATTGTAAAAAATGGTGCCATTACTATGCACACCGGCCTTTCGTACGATCCCCTCCATGAGAGGAAGAGATCGCAAGACAGTGGATCACCTTATTTGAAACCTCTTTCGGTATTGAAGGTTTCGCAGAGGTCATTTCCTACCTTGCCGGAGCTGGATGTGTTGCTCAACGTCATCCTGCAAAGTCTTACCAACTTTGCAAGTATACCGAACTCAGACAATGCTGCGTATAGGAAATCCCTCCTCGAGCTGTCGAACCTCGAGCTTTATAAGCGACAAAGAGATGATGGGTATCAATTTGGTTTTCGTGAATTTTTTTCCAGCCTTCTGCAAGCCATATTTTGCTGATAAGCTGATGTAACAATTCAACTGACACGCTGTCAGCAGCCGCTACTTTATTGTTTTTGAGTCGTTTTTGAGTCCCAACTCGAACCTCTTCATGGCTAAGTGGTACTTCTTCCACTCCGTCATCGTTGATTGCTGGTGCTGAACTGTTTTTTCATAGACGGCATTGGTGGAATCATCGCCAGTAACTAAATTGGAGAAGTGCTGTCTCCACAATCTCAGCACACACTGCGTATTTGTAACCAGATCTCCATTTTCATCTCTATAAGCGGATACTCAGGGCATGAAACCTTGGGTTAGATGCTTAACGTGTTGATAAAACTGTCGTGCATTCTTCTTGCCCTGGTACACCTCGAACTCTTCACGCTCGCGCTTTTCCTACTCTCTTTTTTTGCGTCTGAAAAGGCGCTTCTCTTCCTTCCTCTTTTCGCGGTAGCTTTCTCGCTTAGCTCGCATTGCAGCTGATTGCAGCGTTCTATAAGCGGCGTTTTTTACTGTTGTCGCGATGCGACACTCCTGATCGTACCATTGTTTCCAAGGTGACGGGAGCCAGAAACCAATGATTTCTTCAGCGGCAGCACGCATGGAGTGTGATGCGCCCAAAGTCCACCGGCGTCATCGGGTTAAGAGGTTGATTAGTTGAGCTTAACCAAGAGTTGCGCAGGTAGTCCTCGACAGTCCGTTGTAATTGCAGCTTAGTGACATCTAGCTTTCGTTGCATTCCTGTGAGTATGCTCTACGCATTGCGTGTGAATCTTGGCTGCAACAAGATAGTGGTAGGAGTAAATGTTGACCCCCCGACATGTACGCATAACACTAGAGGCATGCCTTCCATCAATTACAACATGATCCATTTGGTTTCGCGTTTTTTGATCTGCGGGCAGCCAGATGGTCTTGTGGATGTCGAGGTGCTTAAATCTAGTGCTACTAACTGCTAGTTTCTCGCCGCGGTAAAGTCGAACAGTCTTAGACTGTTGCTCGTAGAGGTCTCATGAAGACTGAACTGACCGACAGTGGAGCCAAAGATGCCTTCCCTTCCGACTTTCGCATTAAAATCGCCGAAGGCTATATTTTCACGGCATGGGCCGAAAGGTGGTCGTGTACGTTCTCAAGACTAGCGTAGAAAGCGTCCTTGATGGCTTTGTTCTTTTCCTCCGTCGCAGCGTGCTCGTAAATAAGGCGACTAAATAAAAATGTTGCCTTGATGCGGATCGTGGCCAATCTTTCGTTCATAGGTGTGAACCGGGAAACAAGGTGGCGTAGTTTCCGGCTAACGACGAACCCACATCCGAATTCGCACTTTTTCGCATGGTAGCTGAAGTAGATATCGCAGTCTGATCGTTTAAAGCAGCCTTGTCTTTTACATCGCATTTCTTGGATGGTGGAGATGTCAAGGCTTACAAAAAATTGTTTTTGTAATCTCCTTCTACTACGTTTCATCATTTCATTTTATTTAGAACAGAAAACTTGTACATTTTAAAAATCTTTTTATATTATTTGTTGAATTCCGCGGGCTCAAGGTCCAAAACGTTAAAAATAAAAAACTTTTGTAACTTTCATTTTGAATTTTTCGAAATATCGGAATTTAAAATTTAAAATTAGAGCTAAAAAAGCCCGCAGAATTCAACAAATAATTTTCAAAAAGTCGAAAAACAAATAAAAATCTTTGTATACCTTTGTATATTTACCATTGCCCAATCAGCGCGGATTTAACTCGGATCCTTTGTATCGACAGCCGCGCGCTCTATCCACTCGTCTATTCAGGAGTTTCCTCGCGCGACGTTGAAACTCAATTACTATTTTCTTTGAATTCCCTTAAGTAAAATTTTACAAAGGTCTCGATTGCAATCATTCCATATATGCACTTAGACCTAGCGGCTTACGGAGACAGTTTATCAACAGATAGATCCACGGTTCAAGAAAACTATGAATACTTACTTTTATACAAGGCCTTTTCAAGTTAAGTATGAATAACTTCAAATATTTAGGTGAAATTGTTAGCTGGGCCGCCCGTTGGAAAGTGGCACCTTCCCTATAAACTGTCCGGACATTCCAGCTGCATATCCGTAAATCATTGTACGTTTTTTCGATTGCGGTGGTCGTCGACATAATTAGAGTTTTTATCCAAGTTTGGTTTAGTTTTAATTGGGCAGTAGTGATGTGGTGGGATCCAAACCCTGCGCACATTTCATATTTAAAGTCTACGGAGCGATCCCTAACGGAGCGAGTCTAACGTCAAGAGGAAGACTAGGGAGTTTTAGAGAAAGGTGCTTTTTAGGTGACACCGACTCGCCTTGACAGTGCCAGGCTATCGGCACTCCCGCTGTATTGTCCGGGACCGCTTCTTTGCTTATTTGCGCCTAACCTTCATATCTAGAGGCCGTTCACTATTCGCAACCTGTGACCCGTCCGGTGGCTTACAGCTAAGCCCCCCGCATAATATCCATTTATTCCACGAAGCCGGACAGCCATGCATCTTCCTTCTCTATTATACAGTGGTAATGACAGCTGGCTATTTTCTCACAAACGACGATCAAAGCTTTTTATTTGCCTGTATATGAAACTTTTTATATTTTTTTTTTTTATTTTTTTTTTTATTCTCTATTATGTAATATTTTTGAAAAGCTACGATTGCCAAAAGAACTGTCACTACAACCTTGTGTCTTGTATTATGGTTAAAGCTAGATTTGAGCTGGAGAGCGTGACATTTTTTCTTGTTCTTCTTCTCTCTAGAGTTTGAAAAATGTGTAAAGAAACGCTTTCAAACAACTTCAATTTACTTGAAAAGAGTACAGAAACAGTCTTAATATTTTTAAGTTTTGTGTACAAGTATTTTAGTACAAGAGAAAATTGAATTGACAATACAATTAGTTGATGGCAATAAATTTTATATTGATCAATTATTGAGATTCCATAAAAAGTGAAAAATGCTTCATTGCTAATCTAAAGACTGTGTATAATTTTATTTTCATTCATTTAAGAGTTTATTGAATATATCTATTAAAATAGAAACAACAAATAATTTCCGAGTCTTGTTTAGAAAAATTGATTAAAGTAATTCAACATGTAATTTTTTACATTTCATTCGTATGCATATCAGGCGCACACCAATACACATTGAAAACAAACACAATAGAGCCACTTCCATGCTATTCCATGCCAATGCAATGTAATGCCCTGCTATACGGACGTCGCATATTCAAGACACTATAGCGACAACGACTTCCGTAAAGCGATTACTTGCCTTGTAGTGCTGACTGACTGTCTTAGCGCATGTGTCCAAATACAGGGTGTTTATTTGCATATTATAGACTTTACTTATTAGGCCAACAACACATTTATTGCTTAATGTTCTGCACTTTCACTATTTTTTACCATTTGTTTTTTTTATATCCGCCATGAAAGTGAAAACTTCTACCATTTTTGGATCTGGTATTAGGCAAGCTATTGCTTGTAATAAATTTTTTGTTTTCATTATTTTTAACAGCTTATAATCATAAATATTCAAAAATTGCAAACGTATGTAAATTGTATTTTTAAACAAAATATCATGCATGTCTGCGCTGACTAAGTGAAATATTGATAAGCCTATCAATGTAGGAAATTTTATTTTCCAATTTATTTGCTGTGTTGCAACCAAGATTTTGTGTTCTTCAAAGAGATTGTGTGACTTCGTCTAGGGTTGTTGTTTCTTAATTGCTTTAATTGTGTTCATTCAACTTTGATTCCAGCGGAACTTACGATCGACCACAGAGAGATACTGAAAAGAAACAACGCAATCAAGTGTATACGAGTATATGTAAATATAGTTCATATGCTATAGAGCAATGTCACAAATCGAAATTACAAACGGTTGGGAAGAACATAGTAATCATTTAATATCACGACAGTATGGTACGTACTATAGTTACATATATAATCTTTAGTTCCAATCTTTAAACATGAAACAGGTATTCGCAGGAAGAAAATTACCTTATATTGTTATCTAAAAATAATTGCTTGAATTGTGAAACTCGTGAATTGTGAAACAAGAAATAAACCCGTGCTAGGGAAACAAATTCACGAATTTTGAGGTGACACTTCAAAATATTTCGGCACACAAAAAGCTAAGGCGGAGAAGTATAGAAGGTTGAGAATTTCCAGGATTTTCTACTCATGTCCCTTATTTTCAGAAAAATTTCGATTTAAGTTCGGTCAAATCGGAAACAACCCAACAAACCATAGTTGACGACTTTGTCGAAATTCCGTCTAATTCGTAACTACCATATTTCGAGCTGTCTTAAAGAGATCGTTACAATTTCGTTACGCAAATATCGGAAGAGTTTCACTTTTTATACGAATTTATATAGCATTTTGTTATGCGACGGTTTATATGACATATTGAAATGCAAACAGAGTAAAATTTCCTGTCTTTCGAACTGACTGAATAAAATCGTAACTTTTTCATGACATTTTCGTTAAGACTCGGTACGAAATCGTGTTAACCCCTTCATACTATAATCTTTACGATTTTGTGACGAAATCGGATTTCGAAATTGGAAAGATTGCGAAATGTTTGTTACGATTTCATTAAAAATATTTCGAAATCTTACCAATTTATCCTTGCTTCGTAACGAAATATCGTAACGATTTCGTAACGAGTCTTAACGAAAATGTTGCGAAAAAGTTACGATTTCGTTCAGACATTTCGAAAGGCAGGAAATTTTACTCTGTTAGCATTTTAATATGTCGTGCAAACAGTCGCATAATGAAATTCTATATAAATTCTATATAAAAAAGTGAAACTGTTCCGATATTTGTGTAACGAAATTGTAACGAGTTTTTTAAGACAGCTCGAAATAGTTACAAATTAGTCGGAATTTTGACAAAGTCGTCAACTATGGTTTGCTGGGAATGACTTAAAATGGGTACATACCTTCTTTAGCCCACTTAAGGGATTTTTAAATATTATTTTTGTCGCTAAGTTAACACAACTGTCCTCTACCATTGTGAGTTCATCTCAAGTGTGTATTGCGACTTTAACAATAACACAAAATATCGAATAAAAAATTTGTCGGAATTTCTTGAGCCGAATTGCTAAAAATGTTACAGAAGACTTAAGGTGAATCAACTTTATCAAAAACATGTGCATACAAGTATTACGGTGCATTTAAAATCGGTTGAGATGTAGTGGAAGATTTGCCTCGCTCTGGCCAGCCATCAACGTCAAAGTTAGCCTCAATAAAGTGAAGGAAACGATGTTATTTAAGCTTAAGATAGATATCCACTGAACTTTCTGTGTCTCACAAATCAATTTATACCATTTTATACGATTGTTTGGGCATAAAACGCGTTGACACTCGACTAGTTCCGAAAGACCTGAATTTTTTTCAAAAACTAAGTCGCTTAAAGATCGCTGAAGACATGGTAGAACGAGTCTATTTCAGGCCCACATTCAGAAAACTCTTAATGAGATATGGGTTAACGAGTTTGACATGCACAGTCTGTCTACTGAGCCGAAACCGAAACAAACACGTTAAATTCGATCAAGGTACACGTAATATTGACTGTTTTCTTTGATAATAGCGATGCTATGCACACGGATTTCTTACCGGTAGGTCAGACGAGTAAATATAGAATATTATTTACCTCCCAGGAAGTAGGAAAGGTTTGTGGAAAGAAAAGTAATGGATTTTGCACCACGACAACGTAACATCTCACAAAGCTATCATTACGAACGAATTTCTGAAAAGAAATTCAACAAATATTTACATCAAACAACCAACGTATTCACCTGATTTGGCTCCGGGTGATTTTTTTTCTCTATCCAAAACTCAAATTAACACTTCGAGTCAGTCTACCCATTTGCAGTCTACGAAGACATAAAAGAGAATTTTCGACATGAACTGATGAGTTTTGAAAATGTTTTCATGATTTGATTATTCCTTGGTATATGTTAAGTGTATTTCCACGGCGGCGGTCGTGAAGCAGTAGGTAGAGTGTGTGGCCCATACGCCAGAGAACAGTGTTTCGAATCCCACCTGACACAGAAAGTTTTTCTATTGATTTCATTTTTCTGTTCGGCCGTCAACTCTCTGCAGACAATGGCAAACCCCAGAGAGTAAAAACTGCCATGAAAAGCTTCTTGAGAACATAAGCCGTTCGGAGTCGGCATAAAGCATGTAGGGCCAGTTCTCGATTATTTGTATTCAAACATTTCAAAACACGCACAACACAATTGATCATAAGAAGCTCGGTCAAAGTCCTTTCAAGGACTGAAATGGCCATTTTGTTTTTTTTTTTTTGTAAGTGCATTATTTTCTTATATAAATATTTTCTGTCTTGTATATGCATATGTTTTTCAAAAAACCTATTTTATTTGACTGCTAATAGTTTCCCATAAAAGGCTGAAATTTAAATAAATCACATCCGAATTATGGGTTTGTTCAAAAAGTCTGTTCGGTATACAGTACAGTATATCTCAAATCAACATTAATCAATTATATATTAATATAATTTGTTCGATCACTTTCTGCTATCTCTATGGTAACTTTATTATTCCGCGCTCAATGCGGACCTCTCAATAACCTCTCAATGTGCTTTTTGATAATGCCCTCATTATCAAAGGTCTTACCTTTCAGTGAGCTTTGCAGAGTGTATGGGGCAAAGCACCTCATCCGAACTCGAGCAATTTTTTTGGCGAGTCACCAAACTCGTATGAGGCCCGCCCACCTTCTTCCGATTGACCAGCTCAAGACGTTTCCGTTGGATGGCATCGGTCAATTTCTTCAGTTGCCCACAGTAGAATTCAGAATTTATGGTTCTATTAGATAGGAGTAGCTTTCAGTATGCAGTCCCTTTCCCATTTCACCAGAATGAGAGCATAACTTTCGTCTGGTGAATGTGTGCTTTTGCTTGCCTCTCATTTCTTGGGCCCGCTTCATCTTTCTTGGCCGAGCTTCTTTTTCTGTTGACATTATGATGGACAATTCACTTTTTGTCAACCGTAATCATACGCTTGAGAAATGGATCGCTTTTTTCACGTTTCATTAGCTAATCGGAAATTTCAACTCGATTAACTTGATTCGTGCGGGACTCAGGCATACAATTTTTTCATGAAACCATTGGGCCTTAAATGACCGTGAACGCTTCCAATAGACAAATTTAGAGCTTGTTTGTCTGATAGCTTGAACATGGCTTGCAACTAAAAGCAGAAAAAACTGAATTAATCACCCCTACCATATGAGTCGTTGTCAAAGTCGTCGTCGACTCGTTGTCGTTGTCACTTGTTATTGACGTCGTCGTCACCGCAATGCTAAATCGGCACTCGCTACGTCGTTTCATCCAATGACAAGACGAGACGACTTTTTATCGATAATTTAATACCATCTTCAAATTTGCCTTGAATGTGAACTGTCAAACTACAAGTAATTTCGTATTAAAATATTTTTCATTTAATTTATTTTTCATTTAATAATCATGTATTTCATATCGGATACAAGTTCTAGTGATTCAAGTGATGAAGAAGAGAAAAAAAGGCCTATTTTAGACAGAAAAATATTAAGGCAAAGATCGGATATATTTAACCTGCCAAATTACAAGTGAGTTCTATAATTTTGATATTTTGGGTTTTAAGAATTTAAGAATTTGTTTGCTTGTTTCCTCCCATTTTGTTTGAAATTGGCTGGGACGTTCCCTCTGATAAATCTTTTTGCCAAGTTTGGATTCTTCTCCAGCTCGCGCATCAAATGTTCAACCTAACGAACGTTTGCTATTTTTATTTTTTTTCAATTTTCAATCAAAGTAATTAAAAAATACACAAGAAACAAAGAAAAAAACAAAACACTTTGCTTCAAGTCGTTGCAACTCGTTCAGGAAAAACTCAACGAGTAGTATTGAGTCCTATCGACACGACATGTTTTTCAAAACGACTTGGCGAGTACCGCATACTCGTCGTCAGTAGTCAAAATTTATCGATAACGACTTCGCTGGTGCCAATTTCAAGAGAACGATAACTGTCGACGACGACTCATATGGTAGGGGTGAATATATTTTGTCTAATGTTAATAAACAGCTGAGCATAAACAATTACATACACGCCAACAAATTACAGATCTTTGACAGTAACAGTCGTGCCTGATCAATTAGAACATGTGAGACATGGTTTCGACAATTTAAAAGTAATGATTTCATTGTAAAAGACAGTGAGAGCTCGGGTAGACACTTGTTTAACAAAGTCACTTGTTAAATGCTGCTTCAACGCGAAATCATTTTTGCATCGAATTGTGATGGGTGACGGAAAATGGATGAACTCTTGAAGCCCGGCGAAACCATTAATAGACAACGCCAATGCCTATAAATAATTAATTTAAACCACGCATTAATCGAAAGACGACCGGAATGTGTCAGAAGACATGGCAAAGTGATTTTATTACAAGACAACGCGCCGTCTCACATAGCAAAAGATAACAAGTTTTTCTGGCATGCTATTCATAAATTACCTGAAAGATGGGCAAAATGTTTAGAAGCCCATGGCCCGTATTTTAAATAACAAAAATTAATTTCCCTAAAGATTATAAATTTGTAGAATATACAAGAAAAAAATCGAAAAAAAAATTATTTTCCAACATCCAAACCTAACCCAAAAACTATACGATCCATCTAAAATATGAAATAAAATAAAGAATTAATGAAATACTAAGAAATTACTCTATAAAATAAAACATCTTAAGAAATGTGTCATTTCTAAAGTTAAAACTATGTTATAAGGGAGTACCCCTTAAAGAAATTTAAGAAAATTTATTCAAATTTATGCATGAATTTGTTCAAATCTGACCTTCATAATAAAAAAAAAAAGGAAAAAACCAAATAAATACTATAGCAATTGCTTATATGTTGAGTAATTCTAAACAGAATTTAAGCTGATCATTTAAATGAAGAAGGTCGTAGTCTTGAGACTAATTGTCAATAACAATGATGTAGCTCAAAATTTGAATACGGATGAGTGATAAAAGAAAAAACAACCGCACATCACATTGATGCTGATTTTATATTTTTATTTTATTCTAATTAAGAATTCAGAAGAACCTATCATTATGATAATTAAATGACCGAGCTACAACTTGCTTACAGCTGATTTAATTTCCGTCCTCAATAGAGTTTTATATAATAACAAATATATTATTATTATATATTATTATAAATAATAATAATAATTATATGTAATTATTATATAAAAAATATAATAATAATTTATTTTGATAAATATGTTTGAGCTTTATACACGGAATTGCTTGGATTCTTTAAGTTTTGCAGGGTCTTGGATGCTGGCCCTTAATGAAGGTGCGCTAACACTATTTCACTCTAAACTGTTTGAAGAACAATATTCAATACTCAAGTTTAAAATAATTTTTATAACCTTCAAGCTATTCAAATTCTTAATCTTCTATCATATCAGTATAAAAAAATATCTTGTATTTTAAAGCTAATTTATAAAAACGATTAAAATTTCATCCATCCAGCCAGCCAGCTACATATGGCGACATTCTTAGAATACTGCAATCAAGTAAGTTCGTTCTTAAGTTAGTTTAATTAGCTGGAAAAACCATGATTATAATATACTAGCTTATACCCGGCGCGCTTCGCTGCGCTCAGCGCTTATCCCCTAAAAGAGGGTGTAGCTTTAGTGAAGCCATACTTTTATAGTAAGTTCGTACCGAGTTTTATTGATGTGTGACTTATTTCGAAAACTATACCGACTATTTGGGGTGCCGAAAAGTACCACGCCCCTCGACCAACGCCCATAAAATGTTACCAGTGGAACGGCATGTGTAAATTGAGGTCGAATACTGAATTCCGAGACTGTGCGACCTACAAAAAAAAACCAAAACTGTTCGATATCGAAAATTTTTGGTGTATTTAAGGAGCCTTTTGCGGTCGGCACCAGACTTCATAGGAACCCTCTCAAGGCTTTGGTATAAAAATTGGCTTAGCGGTTTCGGAGTCCTTAAGTGATATACACATATACCCACATACGTATATACATTAAGTCGCCTCACGCTCCTTAGAAAAAAAAGTTGCTTAGTCCGGGTCTTCAAAATAATCCATGGCTTATGTTACGATGAGCCCCAAAAAATTTCGACTAAAAATATTGCCTGGTATGGTAGTTAAAAAAAAACAAACGGTCAGAAATAAGAGTAATGAAAAAGTTCTTTTGCATCAAAAATCTTAAATTTTTTCCGTTGGACCAAAGATAATGCGGATTTTTATGGATTGGTTTAACTTTTTTCATATTATTTTCACTAAAATTCAAATTAATTTTTTTCCATACTACTTTTAGTCAAATAAATTGTAAAATGTTAAAAAATGTGTACATTTTTTTGTAATTTCATTCAATTTAATTCTTCACTTTACACTATATTTTATCATGAATAGATAATTTATTTGACCAAAAGTAACATGGCAAGACAAAATAACTATTAAGTCTGACCGTTTGTTATTAAGAACATAAGAAGACCGGTCAATGTCCTTTCAAGGTTTGAAATGGCCATTTCGATTTTGTTTTTTTTTTTCAAACTATTCCAGCTTCTGTCGAAATATTTGGGGGATCATCATAACAAAAAGCGTTATTTTGAGCAACCGACCCAAAAACACCTTTTTTTTTGTGAGGAGCTCTAGTATACGTATACAAACAAACATTTAGGCATGGCAACATTTATATGTATAATGACCGCCACTTGGTCTTATTGCACCTACATATCAAGTTTCACTATCAAAACATGTACAGCTCAGAAATTACAATGATTTCTGAAAAGTCGGCGTAGATAAAGTGCGACTTTTACTGTAAATTTGGATTTATATACTTTCACGGATTTGTGGGCGTGACAAAATTTATATAAAAAGTGACCGCCACTTGGACTTATAGCATCTGCATACCTATCAAATCATTGACTATCAAAACGTTCACATCTCAGGAATTTAAATTATTTCTAACCGATAGCCCTGGCAGCTAGTGCTTACTTAGTTATAATTGTTAAATTGTAATTAACTATAAAACATACATAAATAAATAAATTAAATAAAATGATTGCTGAAGAGTGGGCACAGATATAGTGCTACCATGCACATTTTTGGTAAGCGTATGAACTTAATTACCAAATTTTAGTATTTAACGATGAGAATTGTCTGATTTATAGAAGTTCTATTGATTTGTGGGTAAAAAAAGTGGCGGCCGTGGCGTAGTGGGTAGAGTGTGTGGTCCATATGGGATAGAACCCTGGTTCGAATTCCACCTGACACAGAAAGTTTTTTCAATTGAATTAATTTTTCAGTTCGGCCGTCACCTCTCTGCTGACAATGGCAAACCTCAGAGAGTAAAAACTGCCATGAAAAGCTTCTTGAGAACATAAGCCGTTCGGAATCGGCATAAAACTTGTAGGTCCAGTTCTCGATCATTTCAATTCATCATAAGAAGCTCGGCCAAAGTCCTTTCAAGGGCTGAAATTGGCCATTTCGCGTTACTTTTTTTTATTTGCGGGTGGTACAAGTTGGCGTGGCAAATTTTATATATATATATTGACCGCCACTTAGAGCACCTGCGTATGAAGTGTTACTATCAAAACGCGTACAACGCAGGAATAAGCATGATTTCGAAAAAGTGGGCGTAGATATGGTGCGACCACGCCCATTTTTAACAGTTGCCGATAGTGACCTTATGTACAAAATTACCAATTCTTAGTCTTCTACAAAGCATTTTTACTGATTTGTGGGCGGTTAAAGTGGACGTAACAACATTTGTATATACATAGTGACGTCACTTGGATCCATAGCACCTGCGTACTAAGATTTCCAATCAAACCGTGTACAACTCAGGAATAAGCATGATTTCGAGAAAGTGGGTGTAGATATAGTGCGGCTATGCCCATTTTTTGTGCATTGGCCGACAGTAATCAAATAAACTAAATTACCAAATCCTAGTCTTCTACTTTTTTACTGATTTGTGGGCGTTGAAAGTGGACGTGACAACATTTATATATAAATAGTGACTGCCACTGGGATCCATAGTACCTGCACACTTAGATTTACTATCAAGTAATGATTAAAACTAAATTACCAAATCTTAGTCTTCTACGGCAAAAGCCGTCTGATATAAAGCATTTTTACTGATTTGTGGGCAGTAAAAGTGGGCGTGACAACGTTTATATTTACATAGTGACTGCCACTTGGCCCCATAGCACCTGCATACCAAGATTGACTATCAAAACGTGTACAACTCAGGAATAAGCAAGATTTCGATAAAGTGGGCGTTGATATAGTGCGGCCATGCCCACTTTTTGTGCATTGGCCGACAGTAACCATACGAACTAAATTACCAAATCTTAGTCTTCTACCGCAAAGGCCGTCTGATATAAAGTATTTTTACTGATTTGTGGGCGGTAAAAGTGGGCGTGACAACGTTTATATATACATAGTAACTGCCACTTGGACCCATAGCACCTGCATTCCAAGATTCACTATCAAAACGTGCACTACTCAGGAATAAGCATGATTTCGATCAAGTGGGCGTAGATATAGTGCGGCCATGCCAATTTTTTGTGGATTGGCCGACAGTAACCATACGAACTGAATTACCAAATCTTAGTCTTCTACGGCAAAAGCCGTCTGATATAAAGCATTTTTACTGATTTGTGGGCAGTAGAAGTGGGCGTGACAACGTTTATATTTACATAGTGACTGCCACTTGGACCCATAGCACCTGCATTCCAAGATTGACTATCAAAACGTGTACAGCTCAGGAATAAGCAAGATTTCGATTAAGTGGGCGTAGATATAGTGCGGCCATGCCCATTTTTTGTACATTGGCGGACAGTGACCATACGAACTAAATTACCAAATCTTAGTCTTCTACGGCAAAAGACGTCTGATATAAAGCATTTTTACTGATTTGTGGGCGGTAAAAGTGGGCGTGACAACATTTACATTTACATACTGACTTCCATTTGGATCCATAGCACCTGCATACCAAGATTCACTATCAAAACTTGAACATCTCAGGAATTACAATGATTTCTTAAAAGTGGGCGTAGATATAGTGTGACCACGCCCATTTTTTGCACAGTCACCGGAAGTAACCATCTGAACGAAATTACTAAATTTTAGTTTTATATGATTAAAACCGTTTGATATAAAGCATTTTTTTTGGTTTGTGGGCGATAGAGCCAATTTGGGTTGTATGGGAGGTACCACGCCCCCTTCTCCAATCAACACCAAACTTCACAGGAACACTTCCCGAATGTTGCTTCAGTATCCCTAAAAATTGCATAAAGTTTGGTTCGGTGGTTTTGGAGTCTATACGTGATTTACACACATATCCACATACCCACATACCCACATACCCACATACCCACATACATACATTCATTTTTATATATATAGATTCCGCACACTTGTTGTTGAAAATTCTTTGTATTTTTTTTTTTTTTTTGCAAACGTCACAGACAACCTGCTATTCGCCTTAATCGCATCTGCTAGATGCGGTGCAGATGCACCAACATGCGCTAGAATGTATCGGTACATGATACAATCAATGCACTATTGCATAAATTAAAAGCTTAGCCTTAATTTGTACTGGTTAATGGAGCGTTTGTTGAGTATAGCTCAAAATTCTTAGTTATTTAATTAACATATTTAATTTAAAATAAAAAAATTGAAATTGAACTTTTATTTTTTTAATTAATAATAACAATTATAATAAGTATAATAATTTAATATTCCCAT
This sequence comes from Coremacera marginata, assembly GCA_914767935.1. Classification (NCBI taxonomy): domain Eukaryota; kingdom Metazoa; phylum Arthropoda; class Insecta; order Diptera; family Sciomyzidae; genus Coremacera; species Coremacera marginata. The sequence goes on along the minus strand of OU612044.1, from coordinate 189,326,714 downwards.
TTTTATTTCAGTAAAATTCGTCACAACGGAGTCCATCAGCAGAAATCAGAATACATCTAAAAAGATGTCCCAGCTTATGTTTTGGAATAAGCAAAACAACAACAATAATAATAATAATAATGCGAATAGCACGAATGGTCATGGAGGTGGGACATCTACATCGACATCAGTTGATGCCAAAAATGGCAAACGTAACTGGCTACATGCTCCAGATGCACTGGTCAATGGACACGTCGTCTATCTAGTCAAGGTATGTTAAGCTTGAATTGAGTAACAAAAATAACACACTACTCAACAAAATCGTATTTTTATTTGTGCACTGTCTTTGTACCAAATTTTCTTTAGTGTTTTTGCCACCTTAACTAAAAACAAAAGTCAAAAAATTCTGTCTAAGACGGTCTTGCCACGATTTATTTATTTTATTTTTATTTATTAATTTATTTGTAGACATAAGTACACTGAGAGCTATGCTCTTTTATAGTAAAACATGGTAGTAATGGTAATGAAACAGGTAGGCTTAAAATTAATAAAACAAAAAAATAATAATAACAACTCATAAGATTAAAACATAAAATAATAACCATAATTATAAATACAGGAATTACTTAATCCAAACAATATAATTTAAAATTAAAAATAAAAAGATAATATTAAAAGTGGATGAAAAGCGATGAAAAATAAAAGATTAGAGAAAGAGATATAAAGAAATTAGACTAAAGATTGGAAAAAAAAACGAAAAGATGGATTGCCTAAACGATACTCTCCCACTGATCTCTCTAAGCCTACGTGGCGGAGCATTCCACAACCTAATGGCGATTATGAAAAATAGGTGGGAAGAGTTTAGCGAATAATGCCTCGGAACTATCATAACATGACCTTCTTCTAGACATACTAAACTAAAGCTTATCATAAAGATACGCTGGTGTTTTATCATAAATAAGCTTATGAAGCTTTTCTAGCCTTAAGATTGCATTTCGGAAACTAGCAAGACGATCATATTTAGCTAGACCATAAACATACCTCGTGGCATAATTAAACGCAATTTGGAGTTTAAGCTAGGACGAAGAGTCAAGTTTACTATAGACTATTTCTGCATATGTAATGATAGGTAAAATAAGTTAAACTACCAACTTGCGCCTAATATCAACTGCAGTAACACTATATTACGCAGCACATAATATACTTTTTTGACTACACTATTAACATGATCAGCACAGGACAGAGAAGAATTTAAATGGAAGCCAAGATTCACAATTTTCGACACAACAGTCAGCTAATTTGACCCAATAAACAAATCAGGGGCATCATTTAAACAAGACTTTACCTTACAAACAGGAAGAAAATAGGATTTGGAAGAATTAAGTTGAAGAGCATTCCTCTTAGCCCACTCATTGATATTGCTGAAGTTCTTGATATTGGAGGAGGTTCTCAAGTTCGTCGGTTTCTGTTTTTTTTTTTTTTATTTTTTTTTTTTTTTAATGTATGTACATCGATAACTCCTAAACCATATGCCTGATTGCCATAATTTTTGGGGAACAGATAGATATCATAAGCATAGAGGTGCCCGTAAAAAAGTGGGCGGTATTCGAGAACTGGGCGTGGCAATAATAGATCTCGCAATACTAAATACTACTGTATCTCGAATAATATTGATACTAGGGTACTGCAATTTAGTGTAGGGGTAGGCACAATTATTACAAATGGGCAAGCAAATAGGCGTAATTCGACAAATAGGCGTGGCAATATTAGAAAAACAGTGTATCTTGAATAATTTTGAGACTAGAGTACTGCAATTTAGTATAGGGGTAGGCATTATTATTACAAATTATGCTCAATAAAGTGGGCGTTATTCGGCAAATGGGCGTGGCAATATTATAAAAACACTGTATCTCGAATAATATGGACACTAGGGTACTGAAATTTAGTGTAGTGGTAAGCACAATTATTACAAATTTCCGTCAAGAAAATGGGCGTTATTTGACAAATGGGCGTGGCAATATTAGAAAAAGACTATATCTCGAATAATATTGATACTATGGTACTGCGATTTGGTATAGGGGTAGGCATTATTAGTAAAAATTACGGTGAAGAAAGTGGGCGGCTTTCGACTAATGGGCGTGGCAATATTAGAAAAACAGTGCATCTTGAATAATATTGGCACTAGGGCACTGAAATTTATTGTAGTACAGGGGTAAGCAGAATTATTAAAAATGATGGTCAATAAAGTATGTGTTATTCGATAAATGTTCGTGGCAATACTAGATAAACACTATAGCAGTTAATATTGACGCTGTGGTACTGAAATAAAGTACAGGGGTAGGCACAATTATTGGAAATAACGCTCAAGAAAGTGGGCGCTTATTTAACAAAGGAGCGTGGAAATATTAGGAAAACACTATATCTCGAATAATATTGACACTAGGGTAATAAAACTTGTTACAAGAATGGGTATAATTATTTCAAAACATGTTGGCGCTTCTAATTAACAGTCTGATTATATTAGCGCCGACCTTAAAAGCATTTGTATTCAGCAAGAAATTAATATATTTATGATAATAAAACAAATAAGAAAAAAATTAAGATAAGAAGATTTCATATATAATAATATGTTTAAATAAATTATCAAATATGACCCAGACATTAAAAGGAAAAGTATTTTTAAAATTATTTTTTACTTTGTAGTGATTTTGTAGTCGGTTGTTTTTTTTTTTAAATTTTTTTTCAAAAAAAAAATTCATTTGAAATGTAATAAGTTAAATTTGAATTTTAAAGCGTTGAATTTGATTTCTAAAAAGTTAAATTTTGAAATGTAAAAGGTAAAATTTTAACTTCAAATATAAATTTCTTATATATTAAATTTTTAACATTCTAACTCTGGTATTTTTTATGGTTTTTTTTTTATAGTTCTTTGGAAACCTACCCGTGGAACAAGCCAAAGGCATAGAAGTTGTCAAGGATGCCATACGTAAGCTCCAATTTGCACAACAAATGAAAAAAGCCGAAACAGGTACTCAGGAAAAATTCAAAAAAGTCGAAATCACCATCAGCGTCGATGGTGTTGCGGTTCAGGAGCCGCGAACACAAAAAATACTTCATCAGTTCCCGCTGCATAACATCTCGTATTGTGCGGATGAGAAGGGTGTGAAAAAGTTCTTCAGCTTTATAGCCAAAACAGTGAAGAACCCAGTCGATGGCAATGGCAATGGTGTCACAGGTGGCAGCAACGGTTCAACAAATTCAACAACAGAGTCGGAGACACACGAATGTTTTGTCTTTATATCGAACAAATTGGCATCGGACATTACATTGACCATTGGACAAGCTTTTGACTTGGCCTACAGGTAGCTAAGTGTAGCGTCCATTAATATATTTTTTCATATATCTAATGCATTTCTAAATTTCAGAAAATACATCAATACCGCTGAGAAAACAGATTTGGGCAAAGCACAACAACAAATTAGCGATCTTGAGAAAAATCTGGCGCTCTATAGAAATCGTTTGCGTGAAATTTCATTGAAAATACCTAGATCAGAGCTAGATGCAATACTCTATAAAATGGGCATCAAGGATATTTTGGAACTGCCCAGCGATAGTTTGGCTGCAATCACCAATGGAAACAGTTCTAAGCTAAGTAGTACGTTTTTATACACTAGACAACAGAAATTTGATACGATTTCATCTCACCTTTCTTTATATTATAGCCAACAACGATGATAAACTGCTTATTGACACTGCAAGCAACAAATCATCATCGTCGTCATCATATGTACCGATTGTTCCTCCACGCAATAATCTGTCCAACCAAATAATACACAAATCAAACAGTCAAAAAATGAACGAACTTCTACTCAATTCCGATTCAGATTCGGATTTCGATCCGCGTGCTGATGAGTCGGTAGACAGCAGCAGTGGTCGTAATGATAGCAACGATCTATTTGGTTTCGAACCATCGAATTCCTATGGCCAACAATTATTCTACAACAACAACGATAATAAATTGCAAAACAACAACAATAACAATATAATCAATAGCCTAAGCAACAACAGCAACAACAATAACAACATTATGAATAGCATGAATCACAGTATCAGCAGTAGCAGCAATAATACTAGTTTTAATAATGAACTCAATCTTGCCCCCCCACCACTGCGTGAGTTACTTTAATGCAATTATTTTCGCAGTTATTCGTAGCTATAAATATTTTTCCAACCATTTTCGCCAACAGTTGCTCCACCGCCAAAGGTAGTTGCTCCACGTCGCAGCACTTCAGTCACGAACAACATCACGAACGGCAATACGGATTTGTTTGGATCCGATCCATTTGATTTAAATGGACCTAGTATTTTTAAAGTAAGTTAAATAATATTCAATTTATATAAAGTCCTATGAAATAAGAGTTTAATCATGAGGCTTTAATCATATTGTAGGACAAAAAATTGATTTTTTTTGGCAAAAAATACCGGGAAATTTGAATTACAATTTTTTGGGGATTCCGATAGGGACAAGGTGGCATTACTGTAACTGACATCTGTACCAAATTACACGTCAAAATATTCAGTAGTGTCTGAGTTATGCGTGCTTTTGTAAATAGTGTAACAAAATGCTCAGAGGGTCGAGAAAGCATTGAAGACTAGGCACGACCAGAACGACCATCAACTAGAACTGATGAGCTTACACGTCAACAAAATCAAAGAATTGGTGCTCGAAAATTGTCGATTGACAGTCCGAGATTTAACTGACCTTGCCGAAATATCGGAAGGATCAGTGAAAACTATTTTGAGTGATCGTTCGGGCCTCTGAAAAATGAAATCTCGATTGGTATCAAAATCGCTCAATTTCATGGAAAACAGCGCCGCGTTGATGTGTGCAAAACAATGCTTTCCGACTATCAAGACAAAATGAAACGCATCATAACTGGAGATAAGACTTGTGTGTACGCTTACGACCCGGAAACAGCCGGGTGAATACCGTGCCAAAGATTAGCCGAGACCGAAAAATAAAGGTCATGTTGACAGTTTTTTTCCATTATCGTTGTGTGGTGCATTACAAATTCCTTCCAACCGGTCAAACCGTCAACAAAGAATACTACTTGGGTGTTATGCGTCGTTTGTGTAATGATGTACGTAAAAAAAGACCGGCTTTGTGGAAAGACAATTCTTGGTTTTTGCATCACGATAATGCACCATCTCACACTGCACTCCGTTTTGAATCGATAGGAGAGATAGAACCCGAAACGAAGAAGAATTGAATTGGGACTACTTTGAGAGTGATGAAACGAATTTAGAAAAATAAATATAGATTTTTTGATTTATAAAACGAATTTCCGACGTTTCCCCATTGGTCTTAAACACAAGAATCAAAAACAGACTCTTGAGAAATTACCCCCCTGCAGAAAATGCCATGCCTGATCAAGCTGGAATTCAGGCGTGACAGGCATGACAGTAAAAAGGAATCCTGAACTATATTTAAATTTCAGCTTTGAAATCTATACTAAATAATTAAGGCATGATTACCTGAATTCCAGTCTGACTATTAAAGGCCTGAGCGAGTTTTCTGCTAGGTTTTTTGTTGACCTGTGTCAACATTAGTCAAAATTCCAAAATAAAAAATTCTACGCGTACTTTTCCGGACAAAAATTCCATTTTGTCGCAACATAAAGGGAGATAAAATATATATTAGGGTGGTCCTTATTATACGGAATCAACCATAGGATACTTTAGTTTCATAAAACGTCCAATGCCCAACTTTTTTGTCGCATAAAAGTAGAAGTCGCTTTCATGGTTTGCAGGCAGCCGCAACCAAATCATCGGCGAATGGAATTTGAACCTTCGCCTAACACAAGGAAAATTTTGATAAAAAAAATTACTTTTTGCCACTAGACCAAGCACTCAAAGACTCTTGACACACATAACAAATAATGTCTGGAGTCCACAGCTTTCTCACATTCTAAGGTTTCTCTCCGAAGTATTGAAAATATGTAGTTAGTAGCGCATCCGAAAACAAACGTCTTCTTCGAAACTTTCCAACCGTACACAAAACAAAAGCAATTTCGACCAAGGTTCATTAATACAGGTTAAGTCACTTGAGAGAAGCTCGGTCGAACCATGGCAGAATTATAAGATAAGGTCATCACGGAGAGGAATGGAGTAAAAAGCAGAATAAAGCTACATTGATGTCAAAATCAGCTGTTCATCGCGAATTTCTTTATGCTCACGTTTCGCAGTTGTTTTTAGGTTAAAACTGTTACAGGTTTTTTTTATAATTTTAAGACTTCTTTCACATTTTATAGTTTTTATTACACTTTTTATATAATATTTTCACTCAAATTAGCACAAATTTAATACCCGCGACCGCACTGTTTGCAACTTGGAAACATAAAATATTTTCTTCATTTGCAATTTCTACGAAATTCGTCGTTTTGACATTAATGTTGCTTCTCAATATCCACTCTTCGTTGACGCGTGAGAGCACTTAGTATCATGGGCCCAAGGTATATTTAACAAGGTAGTGTCGTCTCGGAGCGGTGGGTACCGCAGCTGTCAAACACATATAATATCATAATCTGGAAATTTTGTTATTTGTTTTGCTTTTATTCGTAAAAACCTGGTTTTGGCAGGTGCGGTACCCAGCACAAGAGAGAATTTTAACTACTAACACTACCTTGTCTTATTCTACCATGCATGGGCCTACCCATTGCAGAATGATAAGGTAAGGTCATCACGGAGAGGAATGGAGTAGAAAGCAGAATAAAGCTACATTGATGTCAAAATCAGCTGTTCATTGCGAATTTCTTTGTGCTCACGTTTCGCAGTTGTTTTTAGGTTAAAACTGTTACAGGTTTTTTTGCAATTTTAAGACTTCTTTCAGATTTTATAGTTTTTATTACACTTTTTTTATAATATTTTCACTCAAATTAGCACAAGTTTAACACCCGCGACCGCACTGTTTGCAACTTGGAAATTTCTTCATTTGCAATTTCTACGAAATTCGTCGTTTTGACATATATGTTGCTTCTCATTATCCACTCTTCGTTGACGCGTGAGAGCACTCAGCGCAGCGGCCCTACCTTATCATTGTATCATGGGCCTATCTTATCATTGTATCATGGGTCGAACTGTCAGAATGGATAAAAGGAAATCAAGAAAAAAAAAACCTGAATCTGTACAATTTTTAGCTAACAGCTACTTTGACAGTTCGAGCAAAGGCAGAAAAAGAGTGCTTTTTTCTCAAGTGACTTATCCTATATTAATGAACATTGATTTCGACTAATTTTACATTTGAAAAACCGGCTTTTTGTATTCATTTTTTCATTTATAATTTATTCACTGTTAGCGGCGAACTTGTCAAAATCGATTAATCGATTTTTTTTTTATTTATGAACAATCAACAATGAGATCGTTCACACGCTTCAAATACAACGGACATATTGTAGGCCGTCTCAGTTTTGTGCCTGACTACGGAAACAAGCATAACAAGCATTTCAATACATATTTTGATTTGCATTTATAAATTATAACTTTTATTAAATATATTTTTATATAAACAATCAAATATTTTGTTTCGTGAAACTACTGCATATGCAATTTACAGACAAGAGTTCAAATACAAAAACTAAAAATTGCATATGAAAATAGAAAAAAAGCTAAAACAAAAAGCTAAAATAAGTAGACAAAATGTTTAAATTTTTTAAAATCTTGCCGTACGTAAATATCACTTTCACACTGCATTCTTGATCACATTTGACGATGGAAACAAGACCCAGACTGAATGGAAACACGAGTTGGCTCAGTTTCTAAGCCAGAAACAGGTGAAAATGAAAATTTCGAAAAAAGTTAAATACGGGTGATCTCACTTTAATGTCTGTTATTTTTTTTACTAGTCCATGGGTTTTTTTCATTTTGGACTTAAAATATTTGCACAAGTTTATGCTGTACAAAAAAAAAAAAATGGAAATGTCGTGGTCAGTTGCCAAATTCTTTACTTTTCAGGTGGTTATAATGAGTTTTCGACCACAGATTTCCACGACAAAAATATTAATAATTTTTGTAAATATTAATTCATATCTCCATAATAATTCTTCAGATGCGGTCAATATGCTCATAAAAATGTCATATCCGTCAAATCCGTCAATCCAAATAGAATTTATAACGAATAATGACAGGTCACCTTTTTTGAAAAAACCAAAAAAATTGTTTGGTCAATATCTCAGAAACCTATCCATAGATAATTTTTTTTTATTCTTTTTTTAGCTTAAGGAAGCATAAGAAATAGGAATTTCACAAAGAAGTTTTGGTCATTTTGGACTGTAAACTAGTGTTGTCATTTAAAAATTAAAAAAAATACAAATTCCTAGTTTCTTATGGTATATATTCAAATGTGTTGCCCCGTGAAATTTAAAAAAAATTTTTTTTGTTAGGAATAAGGACCACCCTAATATATACAGCCATGGACACCATAAATAGCACAAATGTCAACTTATTTTTTAAACGTTTCGTTTGAACCTAATAATGCATATATTAACTGTAGTTATTATTTTTTGAGACTCCAGTGTGACGTTGTTTAAAACTCCGAAAGAGATGTACGGTTACTTACTTTTATTTGCTCAGGCCACCTCTTTCTGTATAGGCATGTACGATCTGCTGTGGTCATATAAATAGCACACATGTAAGATGGTGAATAAAAGTTAAAAATATCGGGTGTTTGTAAAAATTGTAGAGTTTTATTCGGTTAATTTCGCCAATTCTAAATAAAATGGGTCGTGGCAAACATTGCACTCCGGAAAAAAGGGTCTATAATTAACGAACTAAGTGAATAAGCAAAAAACCATCTGAAATCGCGGATATTCTCAAAATTTCGCCAAAAATGGTCTATAATGCACTCAAGCTGGTTACATCAAATGGTTAAAATAATTTCGAGAATAAGCCGCGCAATCCTAGACGTAAAACCAGCGCTTCCACTGATTTATTGTTCTGAATGACTTTAGTTCGCAAAAGTAAGGCTGATCCTTTGAAGACAGCAAAGCAAATTATGAGGGAAATAAATGAAGAAAAGAACCTAAATGTTGCAAGAAAACTAGTATCTAGGAGACTACATGAAGCTAATCTTTATAGACGCATTAGCCGAAGAAAGCCGCTCTTAACCAAAAAAAATTTAAAGGATCGGTTAGCGTTTGCAAGGGCCCATGTGAATAAAGAAGACCAATTTTTTAAAAACGTGCTCTGGACTGACAAAACTAAATTTAATAGGGTTGAACCAGATGGAAAAACTTTTGTTCGGCGCCCCAAACGCCAAGAGTTGAATCTGAAGTATACAAAAAAATCCTTAAAGCATGGATGAGGGAATTTAATGACTTGGGGACCTTTTTTCTGGCACGGCGTTGGGCCAATTTTTCGTATACCAGGAATAATGGACAAAAATATGTATTTAGATATTCTTAATAACCAGATGGAACCATTTGCATTTGAGAACATGCCTATTAGGTGAATTTTTATGATCCAAAACACACAGCAAAGGTTGTGATTGATTGGCTAAAAAAGGAAAAAATAAATATTTTGAATTGGCCGGCTCAAAGCCCAGACCTCAATCCCATAGAAAATTTATGGAATGATGTGAAGGTCAGCATAAGCAACCAAAATTTCGAAATTAAGATGAGTTATGGAGTGGAATTGAGAAGGCTTGGTACTCTATTCCGAAGGATTGGGTCAGGAAGCTTGTAGAGAGTATGGGACGAAGAAGTCGGGCTGTTTTGAACAATTCGGGATACAGTACCAAGTACTAGTAAACATATTCGTAAGCTCATTGTAAAATAAAAATAAATCACTATGTCTTCTTTTCAGAATCCAACTTGTGCTATTTATACGTCCACTTCAGCTAAGGAACAATTTTAGATTTTTCATTAATTTTCTAATTTTTAATTCGTAGTTACAAAGTTACTACTGATTTTAAGTTTATAATGTTTAAACTCAAATACCATGAAATAAATTCTTGTTATCCTCTATGTATTTTATTTAAATTTATGTGAAACACCCTACATGTATTTTTGTGCTATTTATGTGTCCACGGCTGTATATAACGCAAGCGTACTCGCAAAAATAAAATTTGATTTTTTTTTAAAACAAAATTGAGAACAACGCCTTAAGGGAAGAAGAAGTTTCAATGTTTAAGGGGGATATGGCACACATTTTTGGATAGCAGGGGAAGTTTTTGGAGCTTTATAAAAGAGGCCGAAATGATCGAAACATATATATTTATCGAAATATATCGAAATATAATTATATTATACAAATTTAATCAAATACACAAGACTTCTACACACAACACATAAGCTTCAGCAAATATTTTCTCCGTTGGTATTATTTTAGTTCACATTTTAGTTTTTTGTCTCAAAAATTATTTTGTTATGTTGTGAAATTTTTCAACTATTTTAAAATATTACTATTTGAAAACTAATACTAACAGCTTACTTTATTTCAGAACAATCTTAGTACTGTTTCCGTCGATGACTTCTCACTCGAGAGCTTGGATCCATTGAGGAAGTGAAAAATCCTAAATTAGGCACTATTTAATGTTCGCACTTTTGTACATCTTCTGCTATACTGAATTTCTTCTATCCTACTATTGCTTATTTCATCAATGATTTTTGTATACAATTAAATTCAATATTTTCTTTTTCTTTATATTATATCCATACTTTAAAAATCAACCAAATGTTTATAATTTTTGCAATTAATATTCTTTTCGAATTAGCCACAAAAACAACATAAATTAAATTAGCTTTTTTTTTAAATTACATGATTTGTACATCATCTATTAAATTTTCTTTATTTTGTATTGTATTTATATATTATATTTTATAATCATTATTAAAATTATTATTATAATTATTTTTATTATTATTATTCTTATTCTATAAATATGTATTCTTGTAGAAGTATTTGTATGTTGAGCAAAGTGATAACACGTTATATATGAATTTTGTATGTAAAGTTAATTTTAATTTATATACCAATGTATTTAAAAAATTAATAATAAAAATAATTCAACATGATTGTTATGTAATTTAGAACTAAAAAAAATAATAACTTACTGTTTTCTTGCAGCTCTCATAATTTTTTTTTTTTTTTTTAATGTGTGACTATAACAAATGAAAAATGAAAGGTTTTTTCTAACAAATTCTTTGTTATATAATACTCTCTATATATATAATTTATTAGATCTCTTTTTAAAAGCGTACAACATATAAACAATTTTATTAAAATCCATTCATTCCAAAAACTACACACACATGAATAATACTCAAATACAAATCGACTGGGTTACAAATGTTGCTAATGTTGTTATTATATGTTTCATTGACTAATGTTATAATGGTGGAGCGTCAAGTTTGGCTAACTCTCTGATTTAGTACGTAATGGTCTGATGTAATCAAAATTCGGCTTCTTTGCGTTGATCTTTTTCAAGCAAACTATTTACAATGAATTTTTTTGGTGCTGTAGCATTCATTTGGCGTGCATTCATATCGGAGCTCTGAAAATAAAGAAACGAATTTTCGTATTTAAATAATTGTAATAAATTTAAGAGTACTAAACAAAAATGTATAATCAATCGAGCGAACCGAATTGATTATTTCAACTAAACCAGAAAAAAAAAATAGTAATTCAAGGTTTCTTCAATTCTGGATTGAACTCAGGTCCACTCAGGTTAGAAATTTGATTTTGTCACAAATTTTTTCAGTTCTTTTATAAAAATTTATATTATAAATAATTAATTATGGAAACTATCTTATGATTATATATCAATATTCTTAACAGTTAATGCTTATAAACAATCATGCAAAGGTATTTAATAAGAAGTTTTATTAATGAAATCTTTGCAACTTATAACTTTTCAATATTTTATTAGTTACTAGCTGATATACCCGGCGTCACTCGGCGGGCCTGATGTTACTACCAGGGATGATATTTGGGGGCTTTTAGGGCTTTTTTGGGCCCTTTTTCATTTCAAAAGCCTCGAGGCCCTTCTTATTCATTTTAGGCCCTTTTGGAAAATTCTACCGAAAAAAAAATCTGAATTTTTTAAAAGAAAAGTTTACTGGTTAATGTATATGATTTCAATATGCCAAAGAAAAATCGCCGAAAAAATAAAATGAAAATCCCCCAAACGAAAAGAATAAAAAATTTTTACACAATAAAAATGAAAAAATGTTCCAAAATGCAATTCAGCGGCGTTGTTGTGCTTGACAAAAATAAAATGAAACAACCAATATCCGCCGTCACGAAGGGTATAATTTTTCGGGTATAATTTCCGTGATCAAGATTCAATATAAGATTATCAAAGTATAAAAGAACAGATTCAAGTAGTAAATTAATGTTCCCCTGTAAAAATATCTGCAAAGATTTCATTAATTTTATTTGTTTTTTGATGTAATTCATGAACAAGGGGTCATGAACATTATGTACGGATAAGGTCCAGATGGTGTTTTTTTATGATAAAATGATTTGCTCTTTTAAGGAATAATGTTTTTTACCTTCCGTACAAGGGCGAACCGTTTTATCGTAACGAATTTGATATTTCTTAACTTTTCGGTAAGCAAGAATTCTGGCGTTTTTTTATTTTTAATTTGGCAAAAATGCCCGATTTTTTTCGGTCCTAAATTCCAAGCATATTTTTCGTACCTTTTCCTTTTCAAGTATTTGCAAAAAAGATCCTAATTTTATTGCTACAAGCACCCGAAAAAAATGTCATTATCGGTAAAAATTTCGGTCATTTGATTTTGAATGGAAAATTTCGGGTTTTTTTGTAATTTTTTTTCGTTTGTAATTTCTGGAAGCCAATTGTAAGCTATCTTTGATTTATTTCGTAAATAGAAATTTCTGGAAAAAGAAAAAAATTATCTTTTAGCGATCATGAAAAGGTAAGACAACCGCGGGGGAGAGAGGTGACGGATAGTCCTCGACCGATTTTAGTTAATTATTTGAAATTTTTAAAAAATAAAAAAGAGCTATAATTACCATTTGATTGACTAGTAGTCAATGTGAAGTATCAGCTAAAAACATAAATCGAAATTGCATCCAATAAAGTTGGTGATTTTTGTATAACAAAAACCCTCAGCAAAAAGCGAAATTTCGTTAAAAAATGTGCAAAATTGTCCCATTTTTTCGGTGATTTTTCTTTTGAATTTCTCATTCATTTTTTATTTCATTCACCCCAATTTTTGATGAAAAATGTTGCGTGATTTTTCATTTCATTTCTTATGTTAATTTTTATTGTTTGTATTTTATGTAAAGGCGATATTTTCTATCGCCTTTAAAAATGTTCTCAGTAAAACAAGTTTTGTTATATACAGTCATTGTCCCATTAAGAGCATACTTTTTAGTAATTTCAACAAGTTTACTTTATTTCCCAAGTTGAGTTTAGATGAAAAGAGTGATCCCTAGTCCCGCTTCATTAGTTAGACTTCTTGCATGACTTAACAGAGAGTCTGCATTAAATTGCTTATTCATTTCTGACAATCTACGACTATTTCAAGATGGAAATATCTGGTGTGTGGTTTTTGTGGAAAAGCTTTACAATTTTTATTTATCAAATTTAGGATTGACTTATCAGAATAATGTTTTTGTTTTTGTAAAAATTTTCTTGTTAAAACACTTTATCTAGAGATTATTTTCGGCGTCTTTTTAACTTTTACAAACAAAGCGTGAAATAAAATCTTTTTGAAAGAAAAACCTTAAACTATATCACTTTCACCTAAAATTTTTGATTTAAGATGGAAGTGATTTCATTTAATCATTTAAATTACAGTTCTAAATGAGTCATTATCATCATCATCATGCGTGGAGCGTGCATTTCCTGCCTTAAAATTAGTTAAAATTATTAAAACTTGGTTCAATCGTAACCTTAGATCCACATTTGGCTTTTTATTTTTGCCTTAAATAATAAAAATCAAAACTTACCATTTATTTAGTGTTAAAAAAAATTTCGGTTAGATTTTGCTTTTTATTTTTGCCTTAACAAATAAAAAGCAGAAATAATTATTACTTTTTGCTCAAAATTTTAAAAGTCAAAATATAATTATTATTGTTTGCTTTTTATTATGCATAATAAATGCATAATTGGTACCTATTAATGTTAAGCCCTATTAATCTCAGATTGGCCCTATTTTTATATGAATTTTGGCCCTTTTGCAGTAAAGCCAATATCATCCCTGGTTACTACTACGGTTTGGAAGCATTAACGCTCAAACTGTAATTATTTTTTGACATTATTACAGTGCTTTTATAACATACTGTTCTGAAAAATTTGTTCAGCCTGAAAGAAGGCACATTAGGGCGGAGTAATTTGTTCGGAACAAAATTTTCGAAGAAAGTGTATGGCATATTTGAATTCTACGCTAAATTCTAAGCAAAAATGCTGAACAAACCATATCTCAAAAATAACGTTTAAGCCCCTCAATTTTTAAAAGAAAAAGCCGTATATTATCATTAATTTTTCATTACAAAATTTTGTGTATTTATTTATATTTTAGTAATAAGTGCATATATTGCAATTGTAAAAGATCTCAAGTAGTTTCGTATACGAAAAATCCAAACAACGGGTTTTATCAACTTCCAAAGAGGGCAAAGCAAATATCTAGCTTTTCGCTCATTTAATTGCTTTTTTGCATATTTCAATGCATTTTTCGATTAACCAAAGTACCAAAGCATTGAGCACACTCGGCTACAGCGGCATATTATTGCATATTAGAGATACTTTGAGCAACTCCTCCCCTAGCCTTATAGTTTATAAAAAACCAAAAATCAATTACAATCAATTCAATCAATTGATATAATAAATTTCAATGACGAACAAATTTTATTTGGGCCCCCGCTTAAACGTGACATTACTATAAACATATATATAATAATCATTTATTAGAACTCTTAGAACTCGACGGTGAAGAACTACCATTGCCAGATCCTGAAATTCCTTGTCATATTTTTTTTTTTTGTGTTAAATATTTCGAGAAAATAGATGGAATCAGCAAAGTTATAGCAAAATAAAAAGTATAATTAAATATTATAGTAATAATAAATATTATAGTAAAATAAAAAATTTTACAAAAACTTGATAAAATACATCTTACCAGCAAAATTTTATTGAAAAAAATGTATATTTGAAAAGCACTTCTTAAGTATCTTTATATAAAAAAAAAACCCAGTTTAAGTTAATTCCATTCTTAAATGAAGTTTCTACAACCATTCGTGCACAGCAGTGTAAGCAGTATTGTAGAAAAAATGGTTTTAGAAGCTCAACATTGGATGACCATAGAGACCAATCGTTGGGATCATATTACATGCAAAGGGTGTTTTTCATATGTTGGATATATCCAGATTACAAAACCTGGCAGAAATAAGAAAGCCCATTAACTTCGGAATAACCTTGAATACGAGGTTTTTGTCAATATTCTCCCAAAGTGTGACGTGTTGTTGAAAAGAACGGAGAAGGCATTACGGCGATGACGGTTGAAAGTAGGAAAACAATCTCTCGTCTGCAATGCATACATGATTTTCTATTATCTAAATTTTTGCAAAGTTTTTCTTACATAATAAATAAATACACAAAATTTTATAAATGAAAAATTAGCTTCGATGCAAACAATTTTAATATACTGATTTTTCTTTTAAAAATTGGGGGCTCAAACGTCACTTTTGAGATATTGTTTGTTCAGCATTTTTGCTTAGAATTTAGCATAGAATTCGAATATGGAATACACTTTCTTCGAAAAAAAATTGCTCCATCCTAATGCACGTACATAAAAGGCAAGCATGTTACTGATATGTATCAAATGAATTTTCTGTGCATGCTTTCACATTTTGAACATTTTTCAGGACAGCACATGTTGGGAAGAAACTGTAATAATCGCAAAAAATAATTACAGTTTGAGCGATATTAGGTGCAGCACTTTTGTGCTTGCCTTTTATATATTAAAATGTTGTTCAGTTAATATTCAATCCAACTCATATTATTTTTTGGTTAATATTTTTGATAGCATGTCATTTTTGCCCTGTATCAATTTTGAAAATAAAAATTGAGCATTCATATTTCGTTATTATAATTTCGTCATATTTCATTGTCTAATTCCTGTCATATTCTTATTACATTAAATTATATTTATAATTTTAAGTTTACAGTTACATCAAGTGCCAAGATATCGTCTTTTGGTAATTATGCGTGGTCCAGTCCCACGCAATTGCGGACTTATACATAAGGTTTTTTAGGACATAAGAGATTCTTTAATGATTTAATCAGCGTAATCCATATGAGCGCCCTAAAATATATTTTTACAAATTGATTGTGAATTGATTAGAAAACATCAATATGTCTCCAATATTCTTCAATTTAATATGGATGTAACAGTTGAGCAGAAAAGTTCGTTGGCAAGTGTAGTAAAACACTTTTTTTTGATAAAATTCTATTTTATTGTTCAACATAGTTGCCTTTGAAGGTGATACATACAACGATTATAGCGGTCATGCAATTTTTCGATACCATTTTTATAGTACGGCTAGCAGGCCACAGAGGTCTGCGGCTCCGGCACGGCCTTCTTTTTATCAATAAAAAGTTTTAAAACATGTTTGTTATTCTTTGAATAAGTGTGGGGAGAGATAGAGCGCAAAAACTTCATATAAAACTAGTATAGAATAGTGCTTCGGCAGAATACCTAAGCTAAAATACCCCCGCGGCCGTATTGAAGTATATTCGAAGTCTTTAGCTACGACAGACACGATGACCTACAGTTTTATATGTTTACGAAAGTTTTCCTATTTTGATGATGTCACTTTGCATGAGAGGTAGGCGTTGTTTTCATCCGATTTTGCCAAATATCATAGAGATGGTTCATATTATATATCAAAGTTAATGTGCAAAATTTCAAAACATTTCTTTAATTTTTGTGGATTTTTAAAGATTTTACGTTTAAAATAAAACCAATTTGTATGGGAGGTAGGCGTGGTTTTCATCCGATTTTACCAAATATCATAGTTATGGTCTATATTAAATTGGAATTAAAGCCTATGTGCAATATTTCAAAACATTTCTTTTATTTAAGGGAGATTTTAGGCAAACAACTTTTTGAAAATCGAATTTTTTTTTAATTGATATTTCCCAGTGACGAAAATAATCTTAGAAGACGTTGTCTTTGAAGACGTCGTTGACGACAATGGAGTAGCAGTGCTGATGTTTTACTGGACATGTCGCTATTGATTCAGTAATAAAACAAAACATAGAAAATTTGTAGGAGATAACACGAACGAGAAAAATTGTACAAAAAGAGCAGCAACTTGAAATGAATGCGGACACTTAACAAGACATATATCAGAGCCGTCTTCAAAAATATAGCATACAATTTTCTTGCAATCTATTTCGAAAGCTAGAGCGAAATAAGGGAGAATAGGAACGAGAAAAATCGTACAACAAGAGCAGCATTTTTGAATGAATGCGGACACTTAGCAAGACGTGTATTGGAGCCGTCTTCGAACGGGGGGCACATACTTGTCTTGCAAGTCGTTTGGCCAATTTGTTTGAAATGGTCTTCGAGCACGGCTATAGGATTGTAGCGATCTATCCTCGAAGACTGACTGCTGTCTTGAAAGTCGTCTTCGAAGACGGATGCATCCGTTCGCCACTGGGTTATTGTACAACTATTCGAGTACATGTAAAAAATTTTCAAATCAATCCCGCTTATAATACAGAATCTACAGAGCTTAAAGCCCGGTGCGCAAGAGTGCCAATCCAACAAAACGAAGGAGCAGTTAAAACACGTGATGTTGGTTGTATGTGTGTACGTAAAAGTGAATGTGTGTATGGAATGTTTGTATGTATATACCTATACTATATAAACCATACCTTGTAGAGAAAAAAATCTTTAATCAGTTTTGATTTGGAATTTGACCGCTTTGATGCTTTTAAAGTTTGAACCTTTAAATGTGTTTTTCTCGAAACATACTTTTCAAAACGGCCCACACTACTACAAACAAACTAATTGTCCGATTTTATTTTTTTTTTTTTAACCTGCTTATAATGTTATTCTACACAGCTTTTACCAAAATGAGCGTCTTTGAAAAATTTGTTTGTTTTAACACGCAACAATATGATCAAAAATTACGTAAATTTTCCGATTTTTTTTCTACGATTCATAATTTTCTTAATTTTTCACATTTTCATTCCATTTTAGTAAGAAAAGTGCATTCAGGGGTCTATTTTCGAATGCATTTTTGTTTTTTTTTTTTAAACAATCTAGAGTCGCTATCAATGAAGTGGGCCGACTTTCACCTTAAGTTATAGGACGCCAACTTCAGCGCCATCTTTATATATAAAAAATATATGTTAACCTGATTTTACTGATAATGTAAAATTAACATGGAATAAATGGAATTTTTTGTAAATGGTCCGCCAAATAACTTTTTTTTTTTTTTGAAAATGCAAAAAAAAACTGTGTTGTTTGCATAAATAAAAACACGTCGTTCTTTAGTGAGCGTATGTTCGTAACTCCCTCCTTTTATTGAGT
The DNA here is from genome assembly GCA_914767935.1 of Coremacera marginata. Lineage (NCBI taxonomy): Eukaryota > Metazoa > Arthropoda > Insecta > Diptera > Sciomyzidae > Coremacera > Coremacera marginata. Next base: position 189,308,169 of record OU612044.1, on the reverse strand, counting down.
ATTCGTTGTTCACCACATGAATGCATAAAGGATATTTCACATCTCATAAAGGGTCACAACACATCTCCCTTTCTTTTAAGTTATATAACTAATATATAATGAAATACAAGAATGAATTCACAAAAAATAAAGAATATTAAAATCTTAATCAAAATCTAATACATAAGAATTGAATCTGGCTGGAGTTGTAATAGTGCGGCCCAGTCTGGTAGTCCTTGTATCCTGGGAAGGAACTGCTGCGATGTCGTTTGCTGCAACTAACCTATCGTCAGGAACTGCAGCTGATTGAGGCTCCTCAAAAGTTCTTGAAGTGTTATCTGTCGGCACCGAGGTATTCAGCTCATCATTTCCTCTTTTCCCAAAAGATGTTGATCTGACAGATGTACGACGCAAATTGATATTTGTAGTAGTATCCTTGTTGTCACTAGCTCTATTTAGGTGAAACGCATTCCTTCTATATCGTCCATCATCAGTTCGGATCCAATATGATCGTGGTGTATTAGCTTTCGATTCCACTTGACCCCATTGTTGCAAGTCTCGAACCCAAACCTCGGAATCATTTTCTAAATCTGGTCGTTTATGGACTCCATGACGTCGGTTGTAGTTATCAGCTTGATGTAATCGCTTTTCCTCTTCATTCTTCGCGATCTCATCTCTTTGAAGACACTTCGGTGTTAGCTGGCTGTTAATCATTGGCAATTTTGAACGAAGTTTCTTCCCATTAAAAGCTCTGAGGGGCTAAAACCCGATGATAATGGAGAAGCTCTATACTCCAGAAGTGCCATGTATGGATCAAGATTCTTTTTGAACAAATGCTTTGTTATCTTTACTGCTGATTCGGCTAACCCGTTACTTTGTGAAAAATAAGGACTTGACGTTGTATGCCTGAAACCCCAATCTTTCGCAAATCGATGAAATTCAGATGATATAATTTGTGAAAACTGCGGACCATTGTCCGAACGTACTTCCTCCGGCACACCATGACGAGCAAATATGGACTTAAGCTTGTTAATTACACAGCCAGCAGTTTGTTTTTCTAATTCCATGACTTCTGGATAGCGAGAGTAATAGTCACACACGATCAAAAAGTTTTTTCCTTTAAAATAACAAAGATCTAGGCCAACTTTTTGCCATGGTCTTTCAGGAAATTCTGATATAATCATAGGTTCCCTTCTCGGCACCAAACTTTCTATACATATACGACACTCTCTTACCAGTTTTTCTACACTGTCCATACATCCAGGCCACCATACTGAATTTCGTGTTCTTGCTTTGCACTTGTTTATGCCCAAGTGTCCATTGTGAATTCGCTCTAGAACCTCTTGGCGCATACTTGCTGGTATTATCATCCTTTCGCCATACATAAGAAATCCATTGTTTACTGCTATTTTGTATCGATCGTTACTAAACAATTTTACCTCTGATGACAACTCTGATTTATGCGGCCAGCCAGTATTACAGTATTTAGTTACTTCTTTTAGAACTGAATCATCTTGTTGTTCCACTTTGAGTTTATTTGAGAAATCATCACTTGCTTGAAAGTTTTCGACGATATGGTTGACAAACGTTATTAAGTCTTCATCATCTGCTTGCTTAGGGATTTCTAATGGCGCTCGTGAAAGGGCATCGGCTGCTATTAAATCTTTCCCCGGTGTATATTCAATTGTATATCCATAGCATAATAATTTCATTCGGAATTTCTGTATCCTTGGCGTCAAATCGTCGAGGTGCTTCACGGTAAAAATGGAAATCAGCGGCTTATGGTCTGTCTCAATATTAAATCTTATACCCGTCAGGAAATCTCGAAACTTTTCCGTTATAGCCCACGTTATGGCTAACGCCTCTTTTTCAATCTGCGCATAGCGCTGCTCACTTTCAGAAAGTGTCCTGGAAGCATATGCTACAGGCTTCCAGAATCCGTCATCGTCTATTTGTCGGAGTACAGCGCCTAAGCCATATGAAGACGCATCGGTTGACACAGAAGTCTTATGATTAGGGCTATATCGTTTCAAGGTCGGTGGTGTAGATAAACACTTCTTTAACTCAACAAATGATTTTTGTTGCGATTCATTCCATTGGTAATCAATGTTTTTCTTTAACAGGTCGTTTAAAGGCTGACAAACTGTCGACAAATTTGCAACAAACTTTGCTAAATACTGAACCAAACCCAAAAATCTACGAACCTCAGTAGTATTGGTTGGCCTTGGGTATTCCTGGATCGCTTTTATTTTTGATTCATCAGGATGAATCCCTTGAGAATCTATGAAGTGACCTAAAAACTTAACAGAGGTAATACCGACTTCACACTTGTCCCTATTCAAGGTAACATTTGCTGTGGACAATCGTTTTAGAACTTTTCTCAAGTTTTCATCGTGTTCAGGTATCGTTCTACCAAACACCAATATATCATCGGTCTGACAAACGACGCCTTTTAAATCTTCTAGAATACGTTGAATCTGTCTCTGAAACACCTCAGGCGCCGAAGAAATTCCAAAAGGTAATCGTAAAAAACAATACCTTCCAAAAGGTGTAATAAAAGTTGTTAAGTTTCGCGATCTTACCGATAATCGAATTTGCCAAAATCCATTTTTTGTATCCAGTTTTGTAAAATATTTTGCATCAGAAAGTTGTGCTAATGTGTGATCAGCCATTGGCATTGGATGGATCTCTCTTTCAATGCAATCATTTAGCTTCGATAAATCGACACATGGACGAATTTCCCCATTTGCTTTAGGTACAATCACCAATGGTGCACACCATTCCGTCGGGACATCAACTCGTTTTATAACACCAAGATTAACCATTTCCGCTAGTTTATTTCTTAACTTTTCCATGACCGGTATTGGAACTCTGCGAGCTGCATGAATTGCATATGGTCTCTGCTCTTTCTTTAGTTTAATATCATAGACGAACTCTAAACAGCCCAAACTGTTATACAGATTTGGAAATTCTTTATTAATGTCCACTGTAGACTTTTCATTTAATTTGTTTACTCTATTAATAAACTTTAATTTTTCGCAAGTACCTAATGAAAGCAACGGATTTTTAATGTTATCCACGATGTAGATTTTGCTCTTACAAACATTATTTCCATGTTCAATTTCCACCTTACACATGCCTTTAACCATTAACGCTTCTCCGGATGGACCTGTTAACCTCTTGTCAGCTTTTATCGTTTTTGTATTCGGCCAGTTCTTGTAAAATAACGCAGTTGGTAAAACATCAACTGGGGCCCCTGTATCAATAAGGACCTTTACCAGTTTCTTATTAATTTTAATTGTTTCGCACCATCGATCATTTTTTCCGTTGTTTGATACCATTCCAAAATACATCGTTTCAACTTCGCATTCTTTTTCCATTTCAATGTTATTCATTCTCTGCCCGCTTTTGCACACTCTTGCAAAATGGCCAAACTTATAGCACTTGTTGCATTTTTTCCCCTTTGCAGCGCATATTATCCTATCGCCATGTTTACCTCCACATTTTTCGCACTGTTCATTTACAACGTTTCTTTCAATCGCCCTCACTTTGTTAATAGTTGTATCTATTTGGCAGCCCTGTGCTAGCTCATTTTGCTGCCGTCGCACGCTCTCTTGTGTGCGTACCGTATCTATCGCCTTTTCCAAGGTCAACTCTGATTCGCATTGCAATTTGTCAGAAAGTCTCTTGTCTCTTATGCCTACTACGATTCTGTCGCGTATCATTTCTTGCCGCAGCTCTCCATAATTACAATTTCGGGCCAACGTGTGAAGTGAGGTTATGAAACCTTCAACCATCTCGCCTTCTAATTGCACTCTAGTGTTAAATTTTGCCCTTTCATATATTACATTTATGCGCACCACAAAATACTTTTCAAAAGCAGCAACCACTTTTTTGTAATCAGCCTTTTCCTGCTCACTCAACGGTAATGCCATAAATATTTCATCAGCCTGCTCTCCCATGAGATAAATTAATGAGTTAACTTGCTCCTCTTCAGGTTGCCTGTTTAATCGAGTAGCAATTCGATAGCGATCGAAGCGACACAGCCATTTTGTCCATTGTGCTGGGTTTCCAAAGTCAAACTTATCTGGTGGTGCTACTTGGTAGCCACTAGTCTCTACGAGAATCGTTTGCGATGCTCCTTCCAAATTCGCACCGGTCGCCATAATTATTATTTTTCCTTTTGTGCTTATTTAAAACACCGCTGCCACCATGTGTTGTTTGCATAAATAAAAACACGTCGTTCTTTAGTGAGCGTATGTTCGTAACTCCCTCCTTTTATTGAGTATTCGTTGTTCACCACATGAATGCATAAAGGATATTTCACATCTCATAAAGGGTCACAACACAAAAACTACTGAATATTTTCTCAAATTTCTTTTTTTATTTGAATGTACAATCCTTCCGGTTAATAATGGAAAATAATTTCATTCAAATGGCTGCCTCGTCTGGCCATGCAGTAGCCTACACGATCGGTCCAATTTTTAAGCACATTATCGATTGTGTGCAGCTGTATTTCACAAATGGCTTCACCAATATTGTACTTTAAAGCCTAAATTGTCTCTGACTTGTCGGCGTAACACTTATCTTTGAGGGCACCCCACAAATAATAGTCCAACGGTGTCAAATCGCAGCCCGAGGTGGCCAAACGACATCAATTCTGCGGCTGATAATGCGATCTTCAAAAACAGGGCGCAAAACATCGAGTGTAGCTTCGGCTGTGTGGCACGTAGCGCCGTCCTGTTGAAACCAAATGTTGCCAATATCCTCCTCTTCAATTTTTGTGAACAAAAATTCGTTCAACATGGCCCGATAACGATGGCCATTGACTGTAACGGCCACTCCTTGCTCATTTTCGAAGAAAAATGGCCCAATTATGCCTCTGGACCAAAATCCGCACCAAACAGTGACTCGTTTTGGATGCATCGGCTTTTCAATGTATGCGTGCGGGTTTTCTGTGCCCCAAATGCGACAATTTTGCTTCTTTACATACCCGCCAAGATCAAAATGAGCTTCATTTGAAAAGATGATTTTTTTGGCAAAATATTCTGTAAGTCGATCGCAGGCCCACTCAGCGAAGCGAAAACGCATTGGATGGTCAGTTGGCTTCGACTCCTGAACCAATTGGACTTTGTATGGCGTCATACAAAGCTCTTTATGCAAAATTCGTCTCAATGATGTCTCCGAAATGTTCAATTGTTGAGAACGACGGTGAATTGATGTTGATGCCGCTTCACGCACACTTTCTGCCACAGCAGCAATATTCTCGGGTGTACGCACTGTTTTTGGCTTTTCACGCTTTGGTTTATCGATGAGGATGCCAGTTTCCTTCACTTTTTTCACAACATAACGAACATACGGAGCTGACGGTGCTTCTCTTCTTCCAAAATCCGTACGCAATTTTCGCACACATTCTGCAACATTACCATGATTTTCAAAGTAATGTCGCAATATTTCCCAGCGTTGTTCAAGCGTATACACAACCATATTCGTTCAGCGGAAGGATAAAACTAATTATCTGTCAAATCAGACATGTGCTAAGTGTTACCATTCACGAAATAAGCCCTAGTTGAAAAAAAAACGTTAGATGGCGGACCCTTTCTCTTCAAGAGAATGGCAACACTTTATCAATGTGGCAATACACTTCGAAAATTTGCATATACTGAACACTAGGTTCTCCTTCTCTATATGTTTGGGTCTTAATTTTACGTTTTCTTCTATTCCCTTTATCATCATTAATAAAAACCGTTATCTCTGGGAAGAATATACTCTTATTTACTTTTTGTTAAAGTTTCGACTTTGTATGTTTTATAATATGAGATTTATAGAGAAATTGAAATATTAAAATATTCGGTCACATCCGTCACAGCAAACATTGAAAAAGTTTAATAAAATTGTTACTTTACATAATAAACACTTGATACTTTGCAATAATCTGCTGTCTATGAAAGTACGAATAGCGAATAAATAACTGTATTATTGTTTTGTTACGTGTTTATCTTTGTTAATGAGATCAATAAAAATTTTATTTCTTCCAAATTTTCGAGTTTTCATACCTACCACCAAAAATTTTAAATATGTGAAATTTTTTATTAATGCTACTTTGCTCTACGTGTATGGGTTCACATAAAAATACGTTTGAAATGGCGCATAGAGCAAAGTGAATTTTTTTTACCGTTAGAAAATGTTGTTTTATACTTGAGATCGAGGATTAGGAAATATTTGTTTGGCATTGTCCTTTTTACAAACGGGTCCGTGTTGTAGTAAAACATATAAGTTCTGGTTGTCTGTTTCATGAACTATTACCCTTGGTCTGGAGACCTTGTCAAACCAGATTCTGTCTGTCATTTTTACATAAACTTATGGTGAGACATTAAAAAAATCCCATCGTACAATTTTTGAAAAAAAAACATTCAAACTTTAGCTTCGATTTAATCAAAACATATTGATGTGTGTTTTGCACGTAGAGCACATGAATCCCCGGACGACGATATGTTTACAAGAGGAAAGCGTTCGACAGCCTTCTAACAAAAAATGCAGAGATCTTATCGGGGTAACTATAACAATAACAAACTCCTCGCTCGAACGACGTCCCTTCGGGAAACGATCTCAAATAACTTTAAACAGCTAAATTATTTTATTGTAGTCTATACAAAATTAACATTTTCAAAGGTTTTTTTTTTGTGGTGCGGGCCCATAGGCTGCAGCCTATATAGCCTGTGCGTAAATTCGGCACTGCTCGATACTTTACTGGGTCATGCATCTTTTTTCTCTCTTATTTTGACGAATAATTCATGCATCCTTGCAGCTATGCGTTCTACACTTTCCTTCCTAGATGATAACGTTTCGAAATTTTGTTCGAATTCCCATTCCCATTCCCACATCTTTATCTAAAGGCAAATTCAATATTATTTTAAGGAATTTAATAAATCAGCTAAAGATTTGATGCCAACACTTAGTAACAATACTCCAACAACTAAATATTTAAAAATCATACAACACAAAATATTTTATGGTATAAAAAAAATTTAATACTGAATTGTTAAAAAAATCACAGCAACTAATTTAGAATTTTATAAATTTAAAACAGCTTTAATTTAAAATTTTCTTATAATAGTATAAAATTTGTATCAAAATTCACACACTTATACACATAAAAAGCTAAATGCTTTTAGACTGGAGGGTATTGTAAACATAACGCCAACGGTTGCAAAATGTCTGAAAATGAAAATAATTATAGTAAATAAAACAGGAAATGTATTGAGTTGAACAAAAAAGAATAGGCACCTAACTGCTTTGGTAACATGAGAACACGTAGGCAGGAAATTGTGGAGTGGGTGTTCAGAGTATTTGGTCAAATAAAGTAACACAAAAAATAAACAAAAATCGGCGAAAAATATTTCAAAATGAAACAAAACACAGGATTTAGATTAAATAAAACTCGTCATTTATTTAAATTTCGTATATAAATAAAAGTAAATATTTACAACAAAGGTTTTTTTTTTTTGATGAAACCAACGACGTAACTATGAAATAAAGTTTCGTTTGATATAGATGTATATATAAGAAAATGTGGCAAATGATGTAGAAAGAAAGCTTAACTTAAAATGTCAGCATAATTTGAATACAAATAATTTAAAGCTTTAAAAAGCAATGGCTAACTCTACTACGGCTAAGCAACAGTATTTTTTTCAGTGTAGGGTAAATATGCGTATTTCTTTAATTTTATAAAAGTAAGTTTACATAAATATATATGATATTTAACCATTTCAGCTGCGAAAATTAGGAAAAATTTAAAAAGATTGATTCAATTTGGGTATTCAAAATCGACAGAGAGAAGTGATTTTTCAAAAATTTTAATGGATTTTCATGTGTGGTTAGTTATTTTTAAAAAAATATATTAACTTGTAGTAGAAATAAATAACTTGACGTTAAGGTTATTAATAACATTGTAACAAAAACAACTGAGTATATTTGTTCCTGTACATATTTTTGTCATCGCAGAAATTTTAATAATTATAATCATTATTCAATACAGTACTTTAGAGCAGAATTGCTCGAACCCAAAACTTATTAAAAACTCAATTCGTTGACTTTTAATAGAACTTATTTAGATAAATAACATTATAGTCTCCTAAAATATTAAGTCAATGCTTAAACTTTCCTTCAAAATTTACCACAGTTGACACTATTTTGCTTTAGAAATATATACCGCTATGTGCAACTAATTAAAGACAGTTGTTTTCGAAATCTAGGTACAATGAAAGACACAATTTTAAAAAAGCAACAAAATTCGTAGTAGCAATACCTTTTTTTGAAAATGCAACTCAGGAACTTTTAAAAACGCAACATAGACAACACTTTTTTTACCGTTATTATTGAAAAATTAAGCCATTTCATATTTTGTGCAAAGTTGATCGTGCAACATAAAATTAAAAAATAGGTGAGTTTATATTTATTTATAGATTCAAGATATTAAAGGTATTCATGCAATGCCGAACATTTTCCGATGCCGAATATCGGAAAATATTCGCTGTTTTTGCATGAGGTACCTTTTTTTTAGTTATCGGCGAATGCCGTATATCAATCAGCTGTTCTTTAAATTGCATTGAAAAAGTGGCAACATTAGTTTAATATTTGTATTAAATATATGTAAAATATTTGAAAGGTGGCAGCAACTGGTTGCCGAAAATATTCGGCGCTATTTACGCATCAAAATCGTGCGGAAAACTGGAAACTATGCCGAATATCAGATTCCATACAAATTTTGACAGTTCATATTCGGCGTTTTCGGTTTTTCCGATTTTCGGCATATTCGGCTCGTTTTCGGCTTTGCATGAATACCCTTATTATTAGAGTTATTTTTGGTAGTTTTCAATAGGCAAAAATAAATCTTGTGACGCCAGCACACGAAAAATTATAAGTCATATGCACCAAGATAGAAGCTCATGTCGACAAATCGCAACTACCTTAAACGTTTCAGAATTAAAAACAAAAAAATCGACTGTAGAGAAAGTGCAAAACAAACAAAGAAGTCGCATTACAACTCACAGTGGCACTTTTGAGCAATCTGGGAACAATCAAACAATTTATGTCAGAGTTATACTAATTTGAACGTTTTTTCTTAACGTCGCATAACCACTGTGCATAACAGTGTCTCGATTTTTCTCTTCCTCTTCATTTTAGAAAAATTGTATATCAAATTTTTGTCGTTCATACGATTAATCAGTGGTTGCGTTTTATCAGAAAGTATTAGCTTTAAAACATTAAAGGGCTGCATTCATTAACTTTCGTGAAAAGCTAAGGTAAGGCTACATTTTAAATATAGTTAAAGAGTGTGTGTGAATCTTGTGTGTGTCGCACAATCGCAGTGCATGCTTTGTGTATAGGGCCGGTCACATTATCAAATTTTTCATCCAACAAGTCATCAAAAAATTTGACCAACACAAATATGTATGGAATTTGACGAAAAATTTAACATATGAACACTCATCAAATTGCTGGTCAAATCGTTTGATGAAAATCAAAATATTTTGATTTTTCGGTTGTTTGACCAACGATTTGATCAAAAATTTGACCTGTGAACACTCGTCAAATTTTCTAGTGCTATTTCATTACTTCAAAAAAGATTTCAACGCGAACACATCAATTCAAAATGCACGATGAAGATTTTTGTAATGATTTTATTGAAAATTATAGACTACATCTATAACTGTGGCAGATTAAATCGGAAATTTACAAAAAAAGATTATTAAAAAATAAAGCATATGGAGTGCTGCTGATGTGTTCACTTCGGTGTGCAAGACAATAATAAAATTTGACAATATGAACACTTGCGTGGTCAAACTGTTTGACCAATAATTTGATGAAGATTTTGATAATGTGACCGCCCCTTATGACTTGTTATGTACTTAAAAAAATAAAAACTATAGGCCCAACCAAAATAGACGAAACGAGACGATTGCAACTTGCCGAACGTCTGACGAGTTGAGACCCTTGCAGTTCGGTTCTTACGGAACAAAACGTATGAACAAGCTGTTTCGTTCAGCTTCGTTAAATTACGTTTGTTCATTTTGGGCAGCAACATTGAATTGCATTAAAGCGAACATTTTCGTCTCTACTCGTTACTGAGCAACCCGTCCATTTTGGTTGGGCCTTATGACTTGGACTTATGAGTGGACTGCTAAGGCTGAGGTCAGACGATGATTGTTTGAATGGCGTTCGATATGTTTTGTTGATTTCAATGCAAAACTGTCAAAAATCAGTGAGAGCAAGAGCGGATGAACACATTGTAGAGCAATAAAAATGTGTCCATTTTTGAACGCTGCATATGACAGCAATCATCGTTCACGACAGTGTTTCTAGGTGGTAAAATAACGAATATGCTGGCTTTAAGTAGGTAAAAAGTATTTTTTGAGAAAAAGTAGTACTTTTATTCTACAACATAACAAAAAGAAAAGTGATGGTAGTGACGGTACTTTTGGCGATCATAAATTCAAAAATGGTGCAAAGCAAAAAATGAAAAAAAGTAAAAATAAGTAAGTAATATACACAACCAAACGACATCCTATGGTCGCCGTTTGTGTGAATATAATTGTATGATCCAACTAACAAGGTGGTAGCGACAGTATTTTTGGCAATAATAGGTTGTCAAAAATGGTACAAAGTAGAAAACGAAAAAATTAAAAAAAAAAAGAATAAAATGTAAACTGTAAAATGTCAGGCAAATGACAACATATGATAGCCATTTTGTGAAGCCAACTGTCACTACTGCCATAGTGAGATTATTATAAGGTGTTCTCATCCCATGAAATTGTTCAATATGTTTTTTGACATGCTGCCTTATTTTGACAAGTTTCATACATGCTTTGATATATGATTCTATGAAAATGTCAAAATAGGGCAGCTTATTTTTTTTTTGATTTTCCGGATGAAAACACCTTAACTACTACCTTATTGATTACATCATGGATGAGCTCACTTATACCTTCCAAGCATAACTGGTCATGCAAGAGCGATTTTTTTATAGTACGAAATAAAAAGGGAGGAGAAAAAGTAATGAAATTTATGAAATGTCAAAAATTGAACGCCATTCACTTCACTGTCGTCTGACTGACTAGCATTCAAAATGCCGTTCAAACGATCATCGTCTGACCTCAGCCTAATCTAACGCATCACCCGACATTACGCTGATTTATTTTTTTTTTAGCAATATTTGGTTATTTCCTGACATGTTCCAATAGGATTGATCGGCGCGAAAGCGCCCGAGCTAAAATGGTACAAGTAACACGCAGCGAGCTTTATGAAATTTGGGTAGCTGAACGGGAGAGCAAGAATAAAGATTCAGTTGTTTTGGACTATGTTCGTAATAAACTGGGCATCGATAATTGGGAAGATGAAGCTTTTGAAAAGTGTTTGAGGTTAATAAGCATATTTCAAATAAATCTGCGTTCCAGGTGACTTAAAGCAAAAAAGACTCAGACCAACTTTCTTAAGCTATACAGTCTACTTAATTTGCAGTTTAGATTTTTGCATGAAGATGCTACCATCAACTTTACCAGGAAGACCTGTGCGTAGTTTTGAGCATCTAAGGACTCAATGAAACGAAAACGAGTAGCACATTTGGTAGAAACTTATACGTATGCAGAGCTCGCATATGCTACTTACTCGTGTTAGTTTAAATGTTTCAGGAAAGTGTAGTGCAGCGAAAGTTGTAAAATGTGCTACCAACACTTCGTTGGAGAATGTAACCAAAATAAAAAGAAGTGTTCATTTATTGTAGCTTAACAGTGAGATTTACACTGCAGATGAAGTTTTGTCTATGTTCGTTGATGCACGTTTAACCAAAAATTCGTACAAAATTATACAATAGGGAGCTTAGTTAAGAAAAGCCAACATTTATCCACTCCATAATATCCTTATATCAGCCAAAAAAAGTACTATCCTGAGAATATAATAGTTTCGAAAATTTCAGCAGTACTAAAAGTGCGAGATCTTCTTGATCACACAATAGCACGTATAGTTCAGGTTAAAAACGAGAATTTAAAAAACAACATAGATCAATTAAGACAAGGAAACTTTTGACAACCAAATGGGGGTGCAATGGGAGTTCAAGTCACGCTTGCTTTAACCAAAAATTTGAAAGTGATGATCACGAAAATGATAGCATTTATGTGATCTGCATGGTTCCATTGCAACTTAAAGCAATAGCTCAATGTTATATTGTGAGAAAATAAATCACTATCATCTACTAGATATTGTCGCCCTATAAAACTTTGTTTTGAAAGGGATACTAAAGATTTTATAAGAACTGCTATTAGAAAATATTCAAGAGCAAATTTCAAATTTGTCGTCCTCTATGATTAAAATATATAAAGCATTCTATTAAACTGACTATGATAAATGGAAAAACTTTTAGTGCCGTAAATGAAACTTCAGTGCAAAATTATGGAATATGTAAGGTTACTCCCAAAGATATGAACAATCTACAACTGATTTATGATCGACAATGCGATGAAACTTTACATGAATACGGCGTATCTACTTTAAACGCCGTAATCGTTGATATTCCAAAACAGACATGCGGAACGTCGAATGACGGAAACAGGGAAAGTCGATTTTTTGATCAATATGCTACGAGAGTAAACGAAGAGCTAATTCATAGATTTGGAGTTATTCTTAACTGTATGTCTTGTGGTGCTAATATTACTAAAGAAATATTTACATAGTATTGTAAATATACTGCTGAGCTTTATGTAGGGCTCTATGACTGGTACTCAATGCCACCAAATGTTCATAGAATCCCTATTCATCGTGCTACAGTTTAAGGATATTTCACGCAACCTTTAGGAATGATGTCAGAGGAAGCTGTAGAAGATATAAAGATGTTAAGAGACTGCGAGAGTACAATACTCGAAAATCAAGTCGAGAAAAAACAATGGAGGATCTTATGCACGCATTACTTTTTACATCTGATACGTTAATATCTTCTTTGTAAGCATATAATAAAAGGATGGAAAAAATTACGTCTGCCGCCCAATTTAAAAGGAAACATTACGCTTTGAGGTGGTATTCAGGGCGTGGTGTGGCCCACTGCAAACATTTGAGCATCTAATGAATCAGTTCCAATAGATTGGAATTCTAGACAGTGTAATGCTGTCTTATTACGATGAAAATATGCCCATAACTGGGATATTTCAGCAGAACAATGATCCAAAACACATCGCACGGCTTTACACATAAACAAGCTTCTGTTTTCAACTTGCCATCTTGCAGTCCTGACCTCAATCCAATTGCTAACTTATGGCAGGTTGTAAAACAAAAAAATGAGTTTGCTCAAGGTAGGCAACTTTGATAAGCTATAAAACGAAACAAGAAAGTTTGGGAAGCACTGGGAAAAAAGTGTTGGCGAAAATTTTGTGAAGCCTATGCCTCCCAGATGTCAAACAGTAATTGACAACAATGGTTTTGAGACAAAATATTGATAAAACATTAATGAAATGCTATATAAATACCAAAAAGTCAAGTGACCTTAATTATATGCTCAACTTATTACATTATTATTTATTAATGTTTTTTCCAGAATTTCGAAAATATTGCTAAATAATGGAAATATATATATATATACGGCTTTCAAAAAAAGTAAATGAGTTATAAAATTTAAATCTAAGCATAATTCAATGTTTTTCGTAAAAAAAAATATAGAAATTGCCTAAAGCTTTCATGTTTATATAATGTCGCTTCTTAGTTGCACTGAGCTGTGTATATATATATATAGCTAGATTTTGAGTTAATAATAAATTCCCCGTTTTATAATTTAACTAAAGGCAAAAGCTTTGAATTTAACTGTTTTTTTGACTATGAAATTTAAGCTTAAACTAAGAAACTTTTTACAATTATAACAATTTTTGTTTTTTTTATTCACTACAAATACAAAAGCAAATTTATATATCAAACACTTTAAGGCCATGTTGTTATTGTTTTGTTTTCTACTACAACAAAATTTTTTTATATTTGCTGTTTCTTTTTGGAATGTAAAAGACATTTACAAGCATGTTTACAACCAAATAAATCAAATAGAAAACTTAAAAATATGCAAAATTCTTATAATTACAAAAAATAGTTATTTAGAACAAAAACACATGCACAAATATATGTTAACTTAAGGATCGAGAATAGGATAACAAGTTGCGCTTAGTAATTACATCAAGTGTATTCATGTTTATATCAAATTGGTTTATTTGTTTTGCTTTTGTGAAGCATTAATATTGAGTGTTTTTTTTTTTAAATCTGAATCAAATCCTTCTTCTTTTTGATGTGTTTTACCTGATTTGACCAATCACCGGTTGGCACTGTGGCGCGATAGAATTTCGAGCTGGTCTTATTGAAGATTGGCAACAACTCGTTGGCTTCGTCAGAAAGTGCCTGAAATAGAGAAAATATTTTTTGATCAATTTTAATTGGTCATTTGTTGTTATGATGCAAAGTGATTACCTTTAAATAAATTATAGTGTCGGTACCGTAGCCTTCGCAGGACAACAGCACAATGTCACCGTGGAAATAACGTGCATACAAGCGAGATATTGGCAGGCCGTAGCCATAACCAGCCAAAGGAACCGTGTGTAGATCCGATTTGGAAGGCTGCGGCGCTGTGCTGTACATGTATTTGAAAAGTTGATCGCTTTGTGAGCGTGCAATGCCACCACCCTGATCTGAGACCTGTTTAGAAAACATAATTTTAGCAAATAGCAGACGCAATATTTAAAGTATCATTATTAAGGAGTTTTTTGTTAATATTTAACGGTATTGTTTTTTTTTTTTATTGCAAAACAGTTGTACAATTTCCAGGGTACGGAAAATTCCATCGAGTACGCACGCGAGCTAGTACACAGCCCATTTTGGTACATGCTCGTGTACCTTGTATAACGTCTAAAGTCCGCGTATGTAAGCTTAATTTTGAAAGCAATAAAACTAGCTCATGTACTTGAATGACAAAAAATACTTAGCGTAAGTAATAAATAAGACGATTTATTCCCATTGGACGGTTCATGAGTCGTACATGGCAATGAACGAAATAATGGCATAGTAGAGCTTCCATGCAGTTAAAAGGAATTTTTATTTGTTCCAATGGGACTTTTTTTTGGATTTTATAAACTTCTTGGACAAACATTTTTTGACTAATAGATTCTACTTTCAATATTTTGGGAACTAGTTGGGTCATTAGAACTTTTTGGTTTTGGGTCAAATAGCTTCCACTTCCACTATTTTTGGCATAACTTTGGTCATTGGAACTTTTTTCAGTTAAGTGGACTAATTTGACAAAAATCTTGGATATTTTGACAAATAGGTTCCACATGGATTAGTTTTTTTAACTAATTGGGTCTTTGGATCTTTTTTGAGTTAAATTTTTGAAACAAAAATTTCTGACAAATAAGTTCCGCTTGGACAATAGGATCCACTTTCAATATTTTTAGAACTAGTTAGGTCACTTGTACTTTTTTTGATTTAGTGAACTCTTTGGACAAAAAATTTGTCAAAAATAGGATCCAATTGGACAAATAGGTCGAATTACATTATTTCTAGAAGTGCTTTGGCCATTGGAACTTTTTTGGTTTTATGCACTACTTGGGCCAAAATAAATGGTTCTATGGCCAATAGGTTCCACTTGGATTATTTATGGTACTAGTTGGATTATTGCAACTTTGTTGGGTCTTCTGAACTTTTTGAACAAAAATTGTGGATTTTTTGATAAATCCTTTCCACTTCAACAAAAAGGCTCCAATTGCAGTATTTTGGGAACTAGTTGGGTCACTGGCACTAATTTTGGTTAAGTGAACTTCTTAGAAAAAAATCTTGAATTTTTTGACAAAAACGTTCCACTTACACAAATTAGTAGGTTCCACTTGGATTATTTTTGAACTACTTGGACCATAGGAATTTTTTTGAGTTTAGTTTGAGGCTCTAATATAAGCAAACATTTTTAAAAAATATATTCCGCTTGGATGATTAGGTTCCAATTTCAATATCTTTGGAACTAGTTAAGACATTTGAACTTTTTTGGGTTTGATGGTCTCCTTGGACAAAAATATATGGTTCTATGGCCAATAGGTTCCACTTCAATTGTTTATGACAACTTTTAGAATTTTGTGGAATTATTGGGCAAAAGTCTTAAGTTTTTTAACAAATAGGTTCCACTTGGAGAAATAGGTTCAATTTTCACTTTTGGAAATAGTTGGGTAATTGGTCAAAAAATTCAATAAATTTTCGTTCAAGAAGTTCACTAATCCCACAAAAGTTAGAATGTCCTTATTATTTACAAAAACATTGCAAGTGGAACTTATTTCTCAAAAACACAATTTGTGTTCGTCCAAGAAGTTCACTTACCCCACAAAGGTTAGAATGTCCTTATTACTAACAAAAACATTGAAAGTGGAACCTATTATCAAAAAAGCAAGGAGTCTACTAAGCCTAAAGAAGTTCCAATCACCCAACTATTTTCAAAAATAGTATAAGTGGAACCTATTTGTCTAAGTGGATCCAATTTAAAAAAAAATGTTTTTGCAAGGAGCCCACAAAGCACAAAAAAGTTCAAATGACCCAACTAAAGTTCTAAAAATATTAAAAGTGGAACCCATTTGTTCAAGTAAAACCTCTTTGTCGGAAAAATTTTATTCAAGGAGTCCAATTGGAACCTCTCTGTTCAAGTGGTACGTATTTGTAAAGATTTTTGTCCAATGAAGCCCATTAAGCCAAAATCCTCAATGATCCAAATAGTTCCAAGAACACTGAAAGTAGAATCTTTATGTCCAAGCGCAACCTATTTGTCAAAAAATTGTATTTAAGGCGTCAACTAAGCCCCAAAAGTCCCAGTGTACCAACAAATTCCAAAAATACTACAATTGGAGCATTTTTCCAAGTGGAAATTAATTGTCCAAGATTTCCAAGGAGTCCGCAGAACCTTATATAATATGTACATGTGCGACTTTTTGGCCATCATAATTTTTTGTCCACAGAGTCTACAGAAATCATAAAAGTTGAAATGGATTCTACTGGGTGATAAATTTTTCTCGAAACTGCTCAGTTTTCATTCTTGACCTTCATTTCGGTGAGCGGCTCATGAGTTGTCTCATTCTCATCCACGAGCGCGTACGTTTTGCTAGGTACACGGAATGAGATCTTATTTCAAAGTCTCAACAAAACGTAAGTGCTCGTGGACGAGAGCGATAAAATATTCTCTAGAGTACGCGTCCGCGAGCGCGTACGATTTGTTGTGAACCTTTTTAAATAGTACGCTCACAAAGGTATGCGAGCTGACTTTTCCGTACCCTGAAAATTTCAAAATAATCCCCAAACAAGTTAATTCACTTTAAGAGCTAATGAAAGTTAATTAAAACTAAAAAAATTATAGCTTTTTTAAAAAAGTAAATATTTGACCATTAAGGACATACCTTTACGCATATATCTTCCTTGCCTTGTGCTATCAACACCTTAATGGGCGGTAGTTTATCGCATTTGTCATGATCGTGTTGCTCCACAACGGCACGCATGGAATTCTTAAAAATCTCAAAAAGCATGTGATACAGATGTGAAGGTACATAAACAGTGCGTATAGGTAACTGATTTTCTACACAAGCATTGTGCTCTTGTATCTCCAGTTCCGGACTATTCAGGTAATATTGATCGCACAGAAAACGCGCATTTTCATAAGCATCTTGAACAACTGCCGACAACTGACAGGCAGGATCAAGACAGCCAATATGACGTCCTTGTTCATTAGGAAATTTGCCAAAGAGTATTGCTGCAATAAAAAGTAATAATTTATTATTCATTCAGACACATTTATGAACGTCGTCATCATTTCATTTACTTACTGTGCTGATTGATTAACATACGAATACTTATGCGCGACATATACAGGCGATCCAAAAAGTATTGTATCGAAGTTTCAATACCTGAGTCAACTTGATCACAATGTGTCTCTTTGAGTTCGACGACACCTTGCGCCATTGTTTGCACCACATCTGAATGTCGATTGCGTATGTGCTCCAATGTGCTGCAGAATCTGCAAGATAAAGAGTGTGCAAAACAAAAGCAATTATTTGCTTCTTACTTTCTTCAACAGTCGATTTCTTCGAGTCCGACTTACTTGAGTAGATTGCTGTATGTTGGTTCGGCTTTTTCAAATTCTAAAACTTCTTCAAAACTGCGCATATACCAGGAGCTAACTTGACTCACTGATCTTGTGTTCAGCAGATTTTCAGGTAACAATGCAATCTCCTTCATGATATTGGCCAAACGAACTGGTAGCTCTTTGCGTAGAAATATGTAGGATTTCTTCTCACACGCATTTTGACCTTAGAAGGAAATGAAGAAACAAAAAAAAAAAAAAAATAAAAAATTAAATAAAATTCCTTGAAAGCAGATGATATAATTATGATTGCTATAAACAATAAACTATATTATTTCTGTAACATTGGAGTATTAATTCGTTTCATAATTGATTTTTTATGTTTTTGGTGCGTAGATTAAGAATCGTTTAATCCTTTTATTGAAGATCGCCCCGCCCGGAAAAAGTTCTTTTTCTATCGTGATTTTTTCGATCAGAAATAAAAATCGTTTTGTGTTCGCTATTTTTGCAATCAGATGTAAAAGTTATTTATAAATCGTTGTTTTTTTTCAATCAGAAATAAAAGGTATTTTTGGTTGTTTTTTTTTATCAGGAATGAGAGTTATTTTTAAATCATTATTTTTTCGATCAGAAATAAAAGTTATTTCTTAATCGCTATTTTTTTAACAAAAATAAAAATCATTTTGTGATCATTATTTTTCGATCAAATTAAAAAAAAAAATGTTTTATTGAAATAATATCGGTTTAAGTTTAAATCAAATCAAATTGAAAAGTAATTGAGCATAAAAAAATAAAGTTCATACGTACCATCCCTTCGAACCCATGTTTACTATCATAGAAACAGGTCGTCTTGGACAAGGAATTGAACAATGATTTTGAAAAGGAGAAGGAGAAGATTTAAGACACGGATTTGGAAAAGTATTTGAACAATGATTTTTCAAGGACTAGGACAAGTATTTAGACAAGGACTTGGCATGATTTGGACAAGGACTTAAGCAAGGTTTTGGATAAGGAATTGGGCAAGGATTTGAATAAGGAAATTAGTAGTAGATATGGAAATAAAAATAAAAAAAAAAAAACGAAATGGCCATTTCAGCCCTTGAAAGGACTTTGACCGAGCTTCTTATGACCAACTGTGTTGTGTGTGATGTGAAATGTTGGCACATAAATGATCGAGAACTGGACCTACATGTTTTACGCCGACTCCGAACGGCTTATGTTCTCAAGAAGCTTTTCATGGCAGTTTTTACTCTCTGAGGCTTGCCATTGTCTGCAGAGAGGTGATGGCCGAACAGAAAAATGAATTCAATTGAAAAAATTTTCTGTGTCAGATGGAGGATTCGAACCTGGGTTCTCTGGCGTAAGAGTCACACACTCTACCCACTACGCCACGGCCGCCACGGAAATGAAAATGGTAACAGAAAAAGTAGTAAAAAATAGTAGTACTCGAAAATATTAGTATCAAATAGTAGCAGATGTGGAAGTAGAAATACTAACAGATATTAGAAGTGGAAAATAGTAGTACAAAATAATAGAACATAAATAGAAAACAGTAGCATTGAATAGTAGTAGGAAATATTAGTAGACAAAGTAACAGCAGGAAATGGTAGTAGAAAATAGTAATAGAAAATAGTTGCATTACATAGTAATTGATATAGAAGTAGAAATAGCAGTAGAAAAAAGTATCATTTAAAAGAAATTTCACTTTTTTTCACTACATGCTACTTTTTTTTGTGGATATAATTTCAATAAAAAAAATAACTTTTTCTTAATCGGATTGAAAATAACGATAAAAAAATGATTTTTATTTCTGATCGAAAAAATAACCATATAAAAATATCTTCTATTGCTGATCGAAAAAATGACGATAAACTAGTAGGGGTGGAGCTTCGTCAAGGTACCGAAGCTAAAATACCCCCCCGCGGCCATATTGAAGTATATTCGAAGTCTTTAGCCACGACATACACGATAAAAGTTTTCCTATTTTGATGACGTCACTTTGTATGGGAAGTAGGCGTGGTTTTGATCCGATTTTGCCATATATCATAGAGATTGTTCATATTATATATCAAAGCTAAAGTGCAAAATTTCATTAATTTTTGTGGATTTTTAAGAGATTTAACGTTTAAAATAAAGCCAATTTGTATGGGAGGTAGGCGTGATTTTCATTCGATTTTGCCAAATATCATAGTGGTGGTCTATGTTATATATCAAAGGTTATATGCAAAATTTCAAGACATTTCTTTAATTTGAGCAGATTTTTGAGAGATTTTACTTTTAAAATAAAGCTACTTTGTATGGGAAGTAGGCGTGGTTTTTGTTCGATTTTACCAAATTTCATAGCCAGGATTAAGACTCAAGAACAAAGCTCACCTGTCAAATTTCAAGGCATTTCTTTAATTTTTGTGGATTTTAAAGACACTTTACGGTTAAAATAAAGTCACTTTGTATGGGAGGTAGGCGTGGTTTTAATCCGATTTGGCCCATTTTCGAATTTGATCTTCATTTTTTAAAAATAAACTTATATTTTGAATTTCATCAAAAATATATATATTTTTATATACCTTCCACGCCTCCTTCTTGGCGTTACAAACGGAATGACAAAGTTAATATACCCCTTAAGCAGTACGCGTTGGGGTATAAAAATTATGTTTATATCCGATCAGAAAAATACAGATCAATGATGATGAATACGCAAAAATAGCGATTTGTGACACTTTAATTTCGAAAAAATAACGATCGAAAATAACTCGAAAATCGAATTGCTTCTGATTGAAAAAATATCGATCAAAAATATCTTTTCGTTCTGATTGAAAAAATAAAGATCACAAAATAATTTTTAAATCTGATTTAAAAAATAACGATAAAAAACAAATTTTTTCTTTCTGGTCGAAAAAAATTGAGATCAAAAAATAACTTTTATTTCTGATCGAAAAAATATTGATCAAAGAAAAATTTTTATAAAATGACTGATTGACAGCGATAATCTTTATTTGATGTCCGTGGTTTTTACACGATACTTACAGAAATTTCACTCAAAAATTGCTGTATCCATTTTGGAATATAATGGTAAATATGAATGGTTTGATACTACAATAAATTTTAAAATTTAAAAAAAGTACTGTAATTTCATAGATTCAAGTTTATAGCTATAGATTTATAGCCTTAAGTTTTTACTTCAGTCGGCAGTCACACCACTGCCTATTGTTTTTTTTTTTTCTTTTCTATAGCTTCAACGGAAAACTCTTATCATAATTAGCACAAATAAATAACAAAACATTTCTAGTCGCTTTTAATTAACAATATGTATGTTACAAAATGTTCAATGCAAACAAACATTCATTCAAATCCACTTAGAAACATTTATTAGCTACTTGTTATTGCAATTTTTATTTAATAAACTTTTTTCTGTACCCGTTGCAAATGCTCCAAAAAAACACAACAATGGCGTGTGTTCTCGTATGAGACAAGTGATTTGTCACAGAAAAAATAAACCTCGAAATAAAAGACGCAGGCGTGTGTTTATGCGTTTTATTAACAATATGATTCTATTGTCGGCGTTAATTGTTGTAATTGTTGTTTATTTTCTGTGCAGCGTCAGTTAAAAAATGTGTATCTTTTTAGTGATGAAAAATTTAAGAAACTTGAAATTATCGATATTTTAAGTGTTGCCATTGGGCCATAAGAATATAATGCAAAGATAAAAGTAATAAGTATGAATAAGTAACGGTGCTGCCACTGGTGTTGCCACTGTGCCGTAACATTCCGCCCACCGTAAACCTACTTCGTAAGTTTACCAATAAGGTCCAGGACAGCGAGTTTTGAAACTGGTCTTCTCAATGTTCCATTGCTGGTGCGAACTTCTGCAATTCGTGATTGACCATCTTTTGCCATAATCGGTTTCGTTACCACTCCTCGTCTCCATTGGTTTCTTGGCTGATTCTCGTCACATATGAGCACCACGTCTCCCTTTTTGATTGGTTTTAAAGGGTCGAACCATTTTGTGCGTCGCGTAAGAGTAGGTAGATACTCGCGGATCCATCGGTGCCAAAACATGTTTTTTAATTGCTTACTAATTTGGTACTGCTTCCTTGTGCAAACATAAGTCTCTTCCCCTGGCGTCTGTGTCGAATTCATAGTACCCAACAGAAAGTGGTTCGGTGTCAGCGGTTCCGGATCATCTGCGTTGACTGGAAGATGTGTCAATGGGCGACTGTTAACGATATTTTCCGCCTCAATGAGTAGGCTTCTCAATGTCTCGACTTGAGGAGCATGTGTTTTTAAAGTCACAGCTAATACTCTTTTTGTCGTTCTGATGAGTCTTTCCCAGCAACCTCCGGAGCTGGGATTAGCTGGACAATTAAATTCCCATTGTATTCCTCTAGTGGCAAGTTCCGTCTGTAGTCTATCGTAGTCGAAGAGATCCTTTACCTTTTTAAATTCACCATCCGTTCCTACAAAATTCGTCCCCATATCGGATCGTATTTTTATCGGTACTCCTCTTCTGTTGACGAAATTGCGGATGCATAGAATGCACGAGTCTGTTGAAAGGTCAGCCGCTAACTCAACGTGGATTGCTCTTATCGTCAAACAAGTGAACAACGCTACCCATCTCTTTTCATGACGTCTTCCAATTGTGACTACTACAGGGCCGAAATAATCTATTCCCGTATATGAGAATGGACGCACATACGGTTTTACTCGGTCGACTGGTAACTGCCCCATTAATGGTGGGTTTGGCTTAGCGGCATTATTCTTACAATCCTGACAGTTATTTTTTGCTCTTTTGACTTCTCTTCTTAAATGAGGTATCCAAAATTTTCGACGAATCTCATTCACTACTATCTCTTCATTTTGGTGATGAAATCGCTGATGATACCACATCACTATTTTATCCGAGAGTGCATGACGTCTTGGCAGTATAATTGGGTGACGAGCTGATTCCGGAAGTGCGATTGCGTAGTTGAGCCTGCCGTTGAACAGCTATTACGTCTTGTCCTATCAACAAAACGTAAGACCCAAGCAAGCGTTCGCTGTAAGCGCAAGTAGTTTGAAAATCTACTTAAATTGACAATTGGTTCATTTAGCACAGCAAAGAATACTTTTTTACGTTCGGCCATTGATTCTTCGCTCTCCACCAGACTTGCTTGTTTTGGCCATTCATCTTCAGGTAACTTGAGAAAATCAGGTCCTAACGTCCACTTGTTTGGCGTCTCGTAGTTGATTGGGTATTTTGCTCTTGTTCCCATGTCCGCTACGTTGAGGTTGGTAGAAATCCATCTCCATTCTTTGGCTGTCGACGTCTCGAGAATTTCGCTCACTCTATGTGCAACAAATGGTTTAAATTGCCTCACATCTGACTTGATCCAACTTAGAACTGTACGTGAGTCACTCCAATATACACTTTTGCTGACGTTAACGTTATGACTGGCAATAATAGTATTGCGAAGACGATTGCCAAGCACCGCAGCTTGTAGCTCTAATCTTGGTATTGATAACATCTTCAATGGAGCGCACCTTGTTTTTCCGGCTATAAAACTTACTTCAATATTTTGATCATTAACAATTCTCCAGTAACATACGGCAGCGAAGGCAGATTCGCTGGCATCGACGAACACGTGGATCTCTATTGAGCAGTTGTCATTAAGCAAACATGGCGAATAACATCGAGGCAAACTAAACTTCTTTACGCTGTCAAGTTGACTTATCCATAGCTTGAACTTTTCGTAGATGTTTTCTGAGACTGCTTCATTCCATTGTATTCCCGCTCGCCAAACTTCCTGTATAAGCACTTTTCCATATATCATGTACTCGGCTAGCATGCCAAAAGGATCATATACTGACATTACCAAACTGAGTAATTCTCTTTTTGATGGTGATCTTTTCCCTAAAACCACATCCGTATCAACTCTGTTTAACTGTAATTTAAAATAGAATTTATCAGCCCTGTAATCCCAGTATATTCCCAAAATTTTATCAACTGAATCGGTTTTCATTTGAATCGTTGAAGTGGCATTCTCATATGGTTCTTCATTAAGCTGCTGCTGTACAAGTGATGAGTTTGATATGAAACCCCTTAGCTTAAATCCTGCCTTCTTATGAACTCTTTTCACTGCTTCGCTTATTTTCAGAGCGTCCTCGGTTGTCCCAAAACTGCACACGTAATCGTCAACATAATGCCAGTTTTTAACGGCGTTCAAAATTTCAGAACGGTTACTTGCTACTTCTTCAGCATTCAAATTTTTAATATATTGAGCGCAGCAGGGGGAGCAGCTAGCTCCAAAGATCATGCTCACCATTTTATATGTTTCCACCTTTTGCATCGAATCACCATTTCTCCATAAAAATCTTAAGGAATCTTGATCTTCTTCTCTAATTTTTACTTGTAAAAACATTTCTTCAATATCTGCGCATACTCCTATGGCACCTTCTCGGAATTGAAATAAAATTTTAGTTAATGGTGGGTTTTCGTCAGGACCCTTAAGAAGCACGGAATTAAGAGAAACAGTATTTACAGCTGCTGCAGCGTCGAAAACCAGGCGAAACTTATTTGGTTTGTTTATGTTGAATACAGCAAAGTGCGGCAGATGCCATGTTCGTGGTCCAATTTTAGCAGCTTCCTCAGATGTCATCTTTACTGCATACCCTTTATTTATAAAATTTGAAACGGCATTCTTATAATTCTGAGAGTACTCCGGATCTTTTTGCATTTTCATCTCCACTGAGCGAAGGCGACTGAGAGCCATAGGATAAGCATTTGGCAGCTTTACATCGTCGTTTATCCAAAGAAGCCCTGTTTCAAATCTGTTGCCAACTCTTTTTGATGTCTTTTTTAATATGTCACGGGCTCGGGAATCTTCTGTTGACTCTAAAGGCTTATCTGGTTTCGCTACTCCAAAACTCTCAGTAGTGAAAAATTCTTCAACCATGTTATGAATCTCATCAATTATGGGGCTATCCTCTTTGACGCGTGCGTGTAATACTATAGATACACGGCAAGATGTGTTTTCTTTAGATTCTTTTGAAATGCCGTATAATGTCCAACCTAAGGGTGTTTTTGACGCAACTAAATTTTTACTGCACGAAACGCTCTCAATTGTCCTGGTTAAGTGACAATTATTTAATCCAATTAATATACTTGGCACTGCCTCGCAATAATCTTGAATTGGCAGTTCCTCTAATTGTCGATATGCATTATGAAGTTCTTCTAATTTAATAGTTTGTAATGGTAATTCTAAATTTGGAACTGAATTGCCACTTAATGCATACCACGTTTTGTCTTTCCCCACTCCACTTATGCGTAAATCACACTTCATTGTTTTTAAATTGGTGACATGGTTACCAAACCACTGAAGGGTGAGATTTTCCTTTTTAACATTAACTCCCAAATCTCTTGCTAGCTTTTCATTAATTAATGTCGCTGATGAGCCTTCATCCATAAACGCGTACGATTTTATGACCACCTGATTAGGTCCAACAAGTTCAACCGGTATTACTTTGTATAAAAAATTTGTTGTTTTATTTTGGATCGTGTTGACCAATTTAGTGGCAGGTTCTTTTTGCTGCTCATTCTGATGAAGTATTGCATGATGTAATCTTTTGCAACCTTTTTCTTTACAAGCAATTTTGCGTCTGCATCCATACACGTTGTGACCTTTGCGCAAACAGCAAAAACATAAACGAAGTTGTTTAACAATTTTCCACTTTTCATCAACTGATTTTTCCAAAAATTCCTTACAATGTGTTATCGAATGATTACCATTGCAGTTATGACAAGTAGGCTGATTATCTGGTTGAGAAACATTTGCGACATGCATTGCTGCTTTACTTTCTTGACGTGGCCGTGTTCTATTGAAAATTGTCTGTCCTTTATTTATTGTTGTACTATCCACCGGAACAGTACTCAGCGTTGCTTTCGAAATTACTTTAGAAATTTGAGCTATCCATACACAAAAATGCTCAAGCGTTGCATATGGATGTATCTGCGACGAATATGCGGCCCATTCGATTTTCTTTGTCATTGGCATTTTACTGACTACTTTCTCCAAAAGCATCGGATTGTTTAAATGCTGACTTGCGTTCGCATTTTGGAGAAATAATGTTAAGTTTTGGACCTTTGTCGCAAATGGTACCAGGCGTTCTAAATGACCTTCATCTATTGAATCAATTTCATACGCCTTTTGGAGTTGACTTTTTATCAATAATTCTGGCTGCCCATATTTGAGCGCTAACTGTTCAATTATTCGCATAACATTTACAGGATTGATAAGAAGACTCTCAACTTCGTTTTTTGCAGTCCCTTTTAAACTTTTCTGCAGCCTGAATAGATTTTCTAATAACGTATACCCGTATGCCACTGTTGATTCATTAAACGTCGTTATAAAAATTGGCCACTGTTCAGGAAGTCCACTGAATTCTGGCAGATCATACAACTTGCGTGCAGCACCATAACTAATTGGAGATGATAAGTCACGACATGCACTATTATATGCTGGATACACTGACATAGACGGACACATAGTAGTCAGGTTTCCAGTAGCTGCATAATTTGGTTGACTTACATTCGAGCTATTATATGACGAAGACAAAGAGATGGGTGCAGGACCTGTAGATGTTGCATTATGCTGCTGACCATTTGTGTTGAACTGCAGACCTACTGACGTGGGAAGAGACTCATGCGAAAATGTTAAATAATTAGATGGCCTATTGCCAGCTACACCATAATATGGTGGACAAATTGACGAAGACAAGGGAACTGATGACGGTGCCATAAAATTAAAATGAGGCGGCTGGCTGCCGCTTGCACCACTATATGGTTGGCACATTAACGAAGACAAGGGTGACATAAAATTTACATGAGGCGGCTGACTGCCGCTTGCACCACTATATGGTGGACACATTGACGAAGACAAGGGTACTGATGACGATGACGTCAAATGCACGTGAGGCGGCTGACTGCCGCTTGCACCACTATATGGTGGACACATTGACGAAGACATGGGTACTGATGACGATGACGTCAAATGCACGTGAGGCGGCTGACTGCCGCTTGCACCACTATATGGTGGACACATTGACGAAGACATGGGTAACATAAAATTTACATGAGGCGGCTGGCTGCCGCTTGCACCACTATATGGTGGACACATTGACGAAGACATGGGTAACATAAAATTTACATGAGGCGGCTGGCTGCCGCTTGCACCACTATATGGTGGACACATTGACGTTGACGGAGAACTTAAAAGGCCCAAACTTGGCAATCCATTTGCTACTGGTGTCACAGCATATTGAGCGTACTGTGACGGCGCACTTACAGTAGTAGAATTAATCGGCTCAATCATTTGCACAGCAGTTGATGATTTTGCAATATTATTAAGACTTTCAGGCGAAATAATTTGAGTTGCTTGCGTATTTGTCGACTGCGATAAATTGTTTGCGTACTCACCTTCGTGAGATGGCTGCGGCATGGAAACATTGGCTTGCTTGTTTGAAGTTTGAGAAGTCTGTAGTTTTTCCTGTAGCTGCGCCCGTTTCTTTTCGCTGTCAATTAGCTGCAATGTTGTGCGCGCTTGATTTGCTTCCAGCACTTTTAAGCGTTCCATCAAATCCTTTACCAAGTCTGCCATCTCTGTTTCAGTCGCTTGTTGCACAATGGTGTCGTCCAAATTATCTTCTAACTCTTTTGGAGTGCTCGAACCGCTGGACATGTTGACAATATAATTGTTGAATCTCTTAGGAAGTTTGGCCTTTGTCAAACGCTCGCTCCTTCTTTCCATAAAAGAATGAAAATAAAATCTTGTTCTCGTATGAGACAAGTGATTTGTCACAGAAAAAATAAACCTCGAAATAAAAGACGCAGGCGTGTGTTTATGCGTTTTATTAACAATATGATTCTATTGTCGGCGTTAATTGTTGTAATTGTTGTTTATTTTCTGTGCAGCGTCAGTTAAAAAATGTGTATCTTTTTAGTGATGAAAAATTTAAGAAACTTGAAATTATCGATATTTTAAGTGTTGCCATTGGGCCATAAGAATATAATGCAAAGATAAAAGTAATAAGTATGAATAAGTAACGGTGCTGCCACTGGTGTTGCCACTGTGCCGTAACAGCGTGCAATAAAGTAGAAGGGGAAGGGGCCGGGGGAACTATTAATTTATCAATAAACCAATATTCAAAGGTTTTTGCACTAGTATCTATGACATACATTATTTATTTTAATCAAGAGCATAAAGTCAACTTTGTATATGAAAAAGAAGATAACAACAAAATAAAGCCATTAAAAAAACGAGTCCAAACAAGACTAAAAAAGAAAAACAAACTTGTACAAAGGTAAATCAAATAGAATTTGCCATGGAGTTTCACTAAATGCTTGCTAAAAGCAGAACAATAAACAATAACAAATATTTTTTAAATATTCCTAAAATATACAAACATATGTATTTTATAATTTGTATTATTATACAATGATATGTGTGAAAAACACTAACTCATTGCCTCGCGCTAAAAAACGAATAAAACACAACAATAAAACGCCTAAAGGCCAAGTGAGAATTCTACGTTCGTTCAAGTGCGACCTTCAGAGGCTGGTTTATTAAACTTTAATTTAGAATTGAAAAAAAAATCTTATTTTAATGAGTTGATTATGATGCAATGATAATGAGAGTTTTTTTAAAACATTCGCGTCGAAATATTCAACCGAACAGCAATAAGTAGCAAAAACTAGAAAAATCTTTAAATACTTGTATTTGTAAAAGAACTATAATGTTTAAAGTGCCATTCCAGAATGTTTATTCAAAATATATTTCTTTAGAAAATTAAATTTATTGGCGTTTAATAATCATTTGTCTATACAGTGATTTAAAAAAATTTTAGTCTAGTTAACAAGGTGATTGCGAATTTCTCACCATACTTACAGAAGTATGAACTTTTGAGCTGTCAAATTATCTCAAAATGATTGGACAAAATGATTTCTTCTTTCTAATTAGCTCATTTATAAAATTGACAAATTTACTGTACCCAAATTTATCAAAAACCGTCCTCATGATTTATCCGAAATTGTCCACACAGAGATTGTGTACGTCAGCAGAATTTTGGGAAATATGACATTTCTATATATACCATTTTCTATTTCCAGACTAGACAATAACGCAGTATCTGCCTAAGAAAGTGTATAATATTAGTTCTTAAAAATTGAAAAACTAAAATTTTGTACTTGTCCTGTGCTCATAAATTGAACATTTGTATCGATTCAAATTTGTATTAATTCAAATTTGTATTAATTCAAGGTAAATATTTGTGATGTGTTACTTTTTCATAAAAGATATTATGAATTGGCATTTTTTATATAGTGTTAATTCTAAAATGGCGTTAAAATGGAGATTGGCACCTTTGTTGGCTTACAGGTAGCCAACTCTCTTTTTCGCTTTTATACATGCAATAACAATAGAGTTCAGCTACTACAGCTTTTTCGCACTTCCTCAGCATTGACTAAATCAAGGCCACGACCCAAATATCATTAAAATTATCAACGTTATGGATACCAATGACCCCAAACAAGTAAATGTTGGAAAAATGTACCCACCAATGAATGGGTTGGGCTCAGGGACAACACAAGACGTAACAACTAACCATGCACATACATAGATTTAATAACACAACTGTTTTTTAACCTACTTTTGAGTTGACCTGTTGACAAATTAACATCGAAAACACAACAATTATTAACAAAGGTACTCATGCGGTTTAAAGGAGCAGCAAGCCATATAATTCGTTCTACTGAATGGTAAATAAATTAAATTGTTTACGTTCTACTGCTTCTACGGTTAGTGTTAAAATTTATGTGAGAAAGAAGTTCTAGAGAATCGAATATACCTACTATGAGTTGGTGTAAATATACGATATCTACAGATTTTCTTCGCTCACTTAAAGACTGCATTTTTAACAGTTTCAAACGATCCTTATAAGGAGGAAGGTCTAATAGTATGCCAGTTCCACTTAAGCCTCTTAAAGCGAACAAAACGTTTTTGTTTTGTATAACGTGTGTTTATCTTGACATGTTACAGTTTCATTGAGTCAAAATTGAAGTTTTATTTCATTTTAGTGATATTTTCAATGATTTTTCAACATTTTCGTTACATTTTTAGTATGACAGCGCGCAGATCAAGAAAAACTGACCACGGTATTAAGGATTTTGATGTATGCATTGTTTGATGCAATTAAAGGAATCACAGTTAACAATAAATTCAGAAATAGCACTGCAGAATTCATTTAAAATTCAATAAATATTTATAAATTTTCGAAATCAGCTGTTTTTACTTGAGTTTTTCTGCATTTCAGCAATTTTTTAAGGGATGGCAACCTGCAAGCCATAATTTCTAAGGGTCCATTTTAGATACTTTTGAAAATTTGCTTTACAATTTTTATTTTTTGAGAATTCAAATAATTTCTAGCTTAGGATGGTGACTTTTTATTTTCTCTTTCAAACGTATGCTCAAAAAACTTTTGCAGTGGCAACCTGCAAGCCTCTCCTGTACATTTTTCCAAGCCATCAGCACATTTTCTAAGTTGTGTCCTGATATATGCCAGCATGGGCACAGGTAATTCAGTCTTCCAAGCTGAAGTCCACGCCACTGAGATCTGCTTAAGAGAGTATGTAAACAGTCCCACTAGGAACAAAAACATTTACATTCACTCTGATAGTAAAGCAGCTCTACTTGCACTTAGCGCATATAAAATCACGTCCAAACACGTATGAGATTCCATAACAGAGTCCATCTCATTTAGGTACCAGGTCACAGCGGCTATTAGGTAACAAGATCGCGGACGAAGTAGCCAGGAAAGGGGCTGCAAGGTCCTTCAAAGGCCCAGAACCATTCTGCGGGATACCATGGGCCATAAGATTAAAATGTGGCCAAAATGTGTAAAAAATAACAGAGAGGCACTTCATTACTGGAGGGAAACTGAAGGTAACAGACCGGCTAAAACATTCATGCCAACCACTTCGCTCCAAAGAACGAAACAATTCCTGACTGTAAGTGGAAGATCTATCAGACTTGTCACAGGTTTCCTAACTGGACATTGTAAGGTAAATAAACACCTATCAACCATGGGTATAGTCCAGGAAGATCTGTGTAGATTATGCAATGAAGATGAAGAAACAGCAGAGCACATCTTGTGTCACTATAACGGTCTAATCAAGATCCGTCTTCGTTACTTAGGTGCATTGTACCTACAACCGCATCTAATAGCGGATAGTTCACCCAAGGACTTCGCTCGGTTCCTAACGCTCATAACGATTAAGGATGAACTATAAATTATAGAGGTTTGTTACAATAGGCCCTTGAGGCCGCAGTAACTAGGTGCCTAACTACCTCCTCACTTAACTAACTAACTAACTAATTTGTGTCCTCCTATGTTTTAAATAAACCTCACTTCAGGCCAAAGTATTTTTTTAAACTATTCACATTTGGCCCAGAAAAATTAGGCGCAGAAATGGCCGTTGTGAAAAAAAACCTCCAAGTAAAGTTTTCTTACCAAACCAAAAACAAAAAACGAAATGGCCACTTCAGCCCTTGAAAGGACTTTGACCGAGCTTCTTATGATCAATTGTGTTGTGTATGTTGTGAAATGTTTGAACACAAATGATCGGGAACTGGACATACATGTTTTATGCCGTCTTCGAACGGCTTATGTTCTCAAGAAACTTTTTCATGGCAGTTTTTACTCTCTGAGGTTGGTTTAATTCAATTGAAAAAACTTTCTGTGTCAGGTGGGATTCGAACCAGAGTTCTCTGGCGTATGGGCCACACACTCGTTGTAAAGTTTTCTTACAGGGATTCCTTAAAATTGGGCATAAGAATCTGACTATTTGTGTTAGGGCAATTTTAGCTGTTATGAAATGGTTCTTTATCTAATTTCTCCCAAAAAAGGGTCTAATTTAAAATCTGCGTAGGACCTATAGTTCTCGAGATATAAGGCTGTAAATGTATGATGCATTTAATTCTCCATTAACATTACAATACAATGCAAGGCGCATTTTGTTTTATACGATTTCCTCTGTAAACTGAGCTCATGGAAAGGTTGATGAATATGGGTTAAGTCATTTGAGAGAAAAACACTCTTTTCTTGCCTTTGCTCGAACTGTCAAAGTAGCTGTTAGCTAAAAATCGTAAAGATTTTTTCAGGTTTTTTTTTTTTTTTGATTTCCTTTCATCTATTCTAACAGTACGGCCGAGCTTCTTTCAAGTGACTTAACCTATATTAATCAACCTTGGTTCATGGGTTACGGCTTATACGCACCCGGCACAAAATCCTACTGTGATATGGGCATTTCCAAACTGGCGTTACGTACGATTTGTACGAAAAAATATTGAAAAAAAAAGAAAAAGTAAAATTTTTAAAAAGTTTTTATAATATTTGCGTAGTAATTGAGTAGCACTATATTTAGAAAAGAAATACAACAATCGATCTTAAGGATTTAAAGATATAAGCAAAACTATGCTCTGGCGTGACGTTACAAAAAACAGAAGTAGTTATTGACTTAGATTACAGAATTTACAAAGCCCTGCGAATTGGACTTGTTGTATAAAACCTTTCGTTTTTTTGTTTTAAGCTTAGTCATCTGACCTGACGTTACTGACATTACGTTACTTAAATTTCAATTGTAATCAAATTAGGTAATTAAGTGATGAGGTAATTAAGTAATTATGCAATTAAGTAATTTAAAAAAAAAATCCCAATTTATACTATTATATAAAATTGAAGTGCAAATTTATGTTTCCAGGTAAACTACAAAAGTACTGGGACGTTTTTATAAAATAAGTTTTAAAATGACATATTTGTGCTCAGCATAGGAGTATTTTTATTTCGAAATTTTTATAATAAGTATTAAGTGTACAAATTGCTTGATCGTTTTCTTTTTACGTGTTTGTATTGCGAGAATATCAATAATCTCTATGTTGGTCTCTACTCTTCTCTTTTTTTCTGCTTAGCTAGCACAGCACAACATAAAAAACAGATAAGCCTCGCGCAAGGCGAAAAGAGAGATGCATATAAATGCAGTGCTGAGCTGCAAAGCAAAACAAAAGAAACAATTTTTTATTTCGTTTCAATTGCATTATCTTAAGAGCTGATGGCTCACGGTGATCGTCTGAACTGCTTTCAAAAGTTTTTGTTGTAGCTTTCAATAGACACTGCTTATACAGTGAGAGTGAGAGAGGATAAGCCAAGGATCATTAATACAGGTTAAGTCACTTGAGAGAAGCTCGGTGGAACTGTCAGAATGGATGAAAGGAAATCAAGAAAAAAAAAAATGAATCTGTACAATTTTTAGCAAACAGCTACTTTGACAGTTCGAGCAAAGGCAGAAAAAGAGCGCTTTTCTCTCATATACCTATATTAATGAACATTGGGATAAGCACATTGTAGAACGATCAAAATTTGTTAATTTCTGAAAGCAAGGCGATTGACTGAACACATTTCTATCCACACTCATTCAAAGAGTAAGAAAAACGTGTCAATGCTCTTTATTGATAAAAAAAACGTCCGTGGCGAATCAGCGGACCACTGTGACTTGCTAATTTAATATATTCTGTCACTCCTTGCCTCAACCATTTTTTATTATTTTTAGCCAATGCCTTCCATTTTACTCAAACAAAAACGTTTACGAAACATTTACTTAACATTTACTAAAAAGAAAAATTACATTTGTGAAAGAGTGCAGACTAATGTAATTCATGGTAAATGAATATAAGTTGAAATTGCTTAAATCAATAATATTTAAAGGTTTCTTTAAATTTCTTTCTAAAATTTAAAGATAATATCATTAGAAAATAAGTTTTTAGCAATTTTTAATTTTTGAGTCACGTTGCACTTTTCTGTGGAAATGACCATATCGAAAATTGGAAAATTTACGAATAATTCGCGATGATAACTATCGAATTCAACTATAATTCGATATCGATTACGATTCGAAAAAGATACGTTTGGCGGACCTAACAGTTACTTCGTAAGCGAAGGTTCGCTTATGTTTTAAAAAACTATTCGTTTACGATTCCAGAGAGATTAATACTGCGAAACAAACCCGAAAAAATTAGATTTTTTACTTGTTTACTATAAAGTGGATGCTTTCGGATACGTTTTTTGGCACCTTCAGACTTACTTTTATTATAACCGAAGCGCTAGCAATGGTATGAAATAACTTTCCAATTTTGATCACCATTTAGGAAAAAATGCCCTATTTGTTTCGATAAAAACACCATATATGTGCCGGGTGGGTAGACATATTTAATTTATTAATTATACAATATTTATAATAATTTTTACAATTTTACTTAAATTTTCCTCAGATTCCTTTCATTTTGTACAATAATTCATAATGGCTAAAATTGTTGTAAAATTAATTTGCAAGATATTTAGAAAAAAACCTATTTTGTAATGGAATGTAATGTAATGGAATATTCATTAGGCACACCCTGTATAATAACCAGATTGCTTTGTGTGGTTTTAACAGATCTGCTTTAGAGACAAAAGAAGAAATTTAGCATCTTTACTAAATATTTTTCGGGGGGACTTCATTTAAAACAATTCAGTTAAGAACATAAATGTTATATAGAATAATATTTACGTGTTTCTCTTAAGATTGTTCAAATTTAAAAATTGTGTATAATTTGTTTATTATGTTTAAGTTTTCTTTTCTTAAATAAAAATTATATTTAAAACAAATAAATTTTTCAATAGTGTTAATGACATTTTTGATGATATTACTATACAAATATTCCTTATTTTAAAATAAAGAAAATAATTATTTAAAAATTGCCATGTATAAAACTAATAATGCCTACCCTTCATTTGTAGCGTAGAACAAGAATTTGCGAACATATGATAATGATAAAAATTCACTAAACGAATTCGTCAGCAAGTTTTTTATTATTTTTAGCCGAAAACTTAAATAATATAGAGTATAAAAAATATAGGTATGTATAAACATTAGTTTGACGCACATGGAGCACAAAAAAAAGAGATTTCGTTTGCACGCTTATTTGTCCTAAATAGAAAAATTTTCTAAATATGTTTATTTGTATACAACAATTGCTGTCTCTTTGTTGTCTGTACCTACAGTGTGTGTAAAAAATCATACGTTATTGTTTATTTGGACTGTACGCAAAAAACGTTGCCGATAAGTCACTCACTAGCAAAACAAGTCAAATGAAGTCAAATGTTTACGATTTAAACAAAGCTCTCAATTCTTCTACGATTAGCTGGAAACTTTTAAATTGCAAAGCTGTTTTGTTTTCTATTTTTATTGATTACTAATTTTTGCGTTGAATAAAAAATAAAACTTTAGTTTTTTTTTTTTGAGCTTTAGATGTTTGTAATTTATTGTATTTTTTAAAAGATAAGATGAAAGTGAAGTTGTGTTCAGTTTACTTAGATTAAAATTGCGACGTGATAGTGTTAAGAACATACAAGAAATTACTTTATATCAGACAAGCAATGGCTCATTTTTAAAGCCTGTTTTAAGCTATATTTGTTAAAGCAATATGCCAAAAACATATTTGAAGCTTTTGTTTCTTTTTTTGCAAAACAATATTTTTCTATCATCAATTAAGATTTCAACGTCATCTTATCTATAAAAAATTTACACATATATTATTTTGTTATTGTTTCATTTTATATACCGTTACCTTAATATAGAAAGGCCCTAACTCAATTTTTTTTACATTATAGGAGAAGAAAAAAACTTCATAAAAAACAAAGTTCTGCAATTTCTACAGTAAAAAGAATTGTAACATCGCTACATCACTTATAGTTTTTAATAAAAAAATTTGTTTACAAAAAATTCGAAACTACAGAACTTAATTTTTTATTAAGTTTTCTCCTTCTCCTATTGACTTAGGGCCTTTTGAGATAGGGCCTTTCTATATTAAGGTAGCGATACACTTTATATGGAGCTAGCTTCGAACTTGTTTTGTTGAAATTATGCTAAAATCTACATTTGTTGCGATACCAAACAGTATTTGTCCATCCCTCGATCTTATCTTTTTACATGCTTAGACTTATTTGGGAATTAAAAACAAATTTCTACATTTCTATCAAAGATTTCTAGCAAAGAAAGATTTTATTTGAAGATTTTGAAGATTTTATTTGATTTGACAAATATAACTTTAACACAAAAAAGGTTGAGTTTATCTTGAAGTGTCCTAATACGAGAGGTGCCTTTTATATTTCGGGATTAGAGAACAAAAACAAATATTAATCATCGAAAATCACTTTATTGTTTTTCAAAATATTCTCCATTAAGATCTATACACTTTTGCATGCGTTTGAACCAATTGTCGAAGCACTTTTGCCACTCTGATTGAGGTATCTCCAAAACATACATTCTGAATGCCGCAACCGCTTCTTCGGGCGTCGAAAATCGTTGTCCACGCAGTTTATTCTTCACGGTTGGGAATAAAAAGAAGGCATTCGGTGCCAAGTCAGGACTATACGGCGGATGACCCATCAAATCGATGTTTTGGGTGCTCAAAAATGCAGTTGTTTGAGCCGATGTGTGAGAGCTCGCATTGTCGTGGTGAAGAGTGATCCGTCTTCGGCGGTTGGTTTTCCTGATTTCTTGGAAGACAACTGGCAAACAAATGGTTGTGTACCACTCAGAGTTGACTGTTTTGCGTTGTTCTAGTGGTACGGTTGCGACATGTCCATATTTTCCGAAAGAACAGGCGACCATTTGCTTGGAAGTGCTTCGTGCGCGAACAACTTTTGTTGGATTTGGCTCATCTTGAAACACCCATACAGTCGACTGCTGTTTACTTTCGGGCTCATACGCGTAAATCCACGATTCATCACCTGTCACGATGTCATAGACGTGTTTCGAAGCACCGCGATCGTATTTTTTGAGCATTTCCTTCGACCAATCGACACGAGCCTTTTTTTGAGCGATTGACAAATTGTGTGGGATCCAACGCGAACAAATTTTTTTGACAGTCAAATGTTTATGCAATATTGAATGTATGCTGGTCCCACTCATGCCTAAGGTTGCCTCAATCTCACGATAGGTAACATGACGATCTTGCAATATCAGTTCGCGCACAGCATCAATGGTTTTCGGAACAACAGCTGATTTCGGACGACCTTCACGAAATTCGTCTTGGAGTGAACTACGACCACGATTGAATTCACCATACCATCGATAAACACTGGTCCTTGATGGAGCTTCATCGCCAAAAATTGAATTAAGTTCATCCATGCACTGTTGCTGTGTTAATTCACGTCGAAAGTTGTAAAAAATAATCGCACGAAAATGTTCACGATTTAATTAAATTTTTGGACCGAGATGAATCTTTTAAGTTACTATAAACAACACAAATACCGCTCGTATGTCAAAACGTTCTGAGTACGTATAAGCCAACAAATGTCAAACTTTGCGATAGAGCTTTCAGTTGACAGATTGCAACACCAGGGTTGCCAAGTCCCGAAATATAAAAGGCACCCTACGTAAACTGTGACATCATCTTAACTTTTTTAAAAATGCTTTGCGCAAATTAATATTTTTTGGCAAAGTGAATAAATAAGTGAATATAGATTAAGAATGAATGAACCGTTTTTTTTTTAAATATCAAGGAATTTTAAACATACGATATAACTTTAAATATTTAACTAAGAATTTTAAAAAATAAAAGCTTTCCAAAAGGTGTTTTAAATACAACGAGGCCTAGGGCATGTATTAGGATTTCTACTCCAGATTTCCACCAAAATAATACCTTAATTTAGTATTTTTAAAATTGTTTAACTAAATTGAAATGGACAGCT
This sequence comes from Coremacera marginata, assembly GCA_914767935.1. NCBI lineage: Eukaryota > Metazoa > Arthropoda > Insecta > Diptera > Sciomyzidae > Coremacera > Coremacera marginata. The sequence continues at coordinate 189,270,248 of OU612044.1, read as the reverse complement.
GAAGCCCATTACTTCAATCACCCAGTCTATTTGGAATAATAGAAGGCTATTACCTCACAGTTCCATTTTGTTTTTTAAAATTTACGAGGACAAATCTCATTTTTCAAAAATTTCTTCGGCTTTAGAAATAAAATTTCGCCTGCTTCCCATTTTATTGAATACTACTAAATTTATGTTTAGTAATTAAAAACATTAGTTTTTCTCCATAGTATCAATCTGTAGAGAGCATTTGTGAATTTAAGTCAAAGAAGAATTTCCGCTAATATCCACTCATACTCGTTCACGCACGGCACACATAGTCATTGCTCATGAGGTATACTAATTTCACTAGGACTCATTGTAGATTTCTGGTGCCAAAGTCATACCTATTTTCCTCTCACATGAACAAGTGAGTCACATCAAATTATTAACTCACAACCAATAGAGTAATAATTTGCCAACACACATGCGGTTAGGAGTACTATCGGTATTTTTTGGTTTTAGTGGGAATGAGTCAAAGTATTTTCTTGAGTATGTATGAGTACAAATTTCCACCAATAGTCATTGCTCATGACTTAAGTATACTCATTTCTACTAGTACTCATTGCAGATCTCTGGTTCAAAGTGACTTATAGTGATCTTTCATAAGCAACCGATTTTCAGTCTAAAAATGTGCGTCCCGCGAAGATCTTACGCGGATCTTGATTGAAGAAGACCACAGCAAAAAAATTTCAACGCCCACTACAATACCACTACAATACAATACAATACCATTGCAGCACAATACACTTTATACGATACCAAACGAGATTTAATATAAAATTATTTTTGAACTGAACTGAAATGAACTGAACTGAAGAGTGTTATGCTGGCGAATGCTGATGATATCGATATCATTGGCCACAATACATGCAAAGTAAGTGTATCATTATCCAGATTGAAAAGACAGTGAACTCGAATTGGTTTTGCAGTGAATGTAGATAAGATGAAATGCCTGGTGTCAAAAAGGCATCCACAAGATTTATTCTTATATGTCAACAATTTTTGTTAAACACACATAAGCATAAAAATAAATATAAACATAAACATAAACATAAAAATAAACATAAACAAAAACATAAACATAAATATAAACATAAACATAAACATAAACATAAACATAAACATAAACATAAACATAAATATAAACATAAACATAAACATAAACATAAACATAAACATAAATATAAACATAAACATAAACATAAACATAAACATAAACATAAACATAAACATAAACATAAACATAAACATAAACATAAACATAAACATAAACATAAACATTAACATAAACATAAACATAAACATAAACATAAACATAAACATAAACATAAACATAAACATAAACATAAACATAAACATAAACATAAACATAAACATAAACATAAACATAAACATAAACATAAACATAAACATAAACATAAACATAAACATAAACATAAACATAAACATAAACATAAACATAAACATAAACATAAACATAAACATAAACATAAACATAAACATAAACATAAACATAAACATAAACATAAACATAAACATAAACATAAACATAAACATAAACATAAACATAAACATAAACATAAACATAAACATAAACATAAACATAAACATAAACATAAACATAAACATAAACATAAACATAAACATAAACATAAACATAAACATAAACATAAACATAAACATAAACATAAACATAAACATAAACATAAACATAAACATAAACATAAACATAAACATAAACATAAATACATACAAGTTTAATATGTAAAACTTTTTTAATATTTAAACATACTCAATCAAACAAATATTCAAATATTAAGTCAAATTCACTTAATATACGATAGTAAAGCTAATGTTTTACATAAATTTTTTGTTTATAATTGAATAAACAATTTCGGTATGGGCACATGTCTGAATACTTAAATTTTTCAGAAAATAAAAAAAAGTAATATTTTTTAAAGAAGTATTATGAATTTAAAAAAAAATATTTTTGAGTTAGATTCTGAGGCCAATTTGCAATTGAAGTCACAGAAAGATTTTGATGTTCACCTTATTGAATAGGAAATTTAAGATAATTTAAATTTGTGATATGTGACCTCTTTCAAATTTATAATATTGAATTCACATAATTTAAAGAACAAATCATATAAATTTGGCGAAATTTTTATTTCAGATATCTCAAATTAAACATAATACTTAAATTAACGATAATAAAAGACTTTTTTTAAAAAACTTCTCTGCCTCTGTTTCGTTTGTACTTGGCCGTTGCAGTATTTCGTCATAAAATTCTATGAATTCTGTTGGTATATATTGTGTCACTTTTGCAATATCTGCAATTTTTAATTTATTAATGGGTACTTTGCTATTATAAGCTCGATATTCCTGGTTTGGTAAGTTACTGCAAGTGCCTTTTATTCTAGAAAGAACGAAAATTTCTTCAGAGACACTATATAATTTTTTGCAATACTTCACAAAGTTTTTTAGGATCAAAAACAAACTCATAATACTAGCCGATACTGGAAAATTAACTTTTTGATTTTTAGGTACAACTTTTCCATAACGTATAATAGGTAGGGGGAAGCATTTAGAATGCATTGATTTGAGAAAACGTATTTGTCAAAATATGCGAGATGTGTCCTTTGCGAAATTGCATATTCAATTATAAAACTATTGCAAACAATTTGACAACAACACTCAAACTAATATATGGAAATTAATGAGCTTTTTAAATTCTACAGAACTTCAAGGCCAAACATTTTTACACACTTGTTTATCTTAAACTAAAGAAATTTATTTATAAATTTTTATCTAAATTTATGCTTAAAATGTTTGCATTTAAATACAAACTTTGATCGATAATGCGTATGATATCTCGTGATATCCGTCTAGCACACGAATAAAACTTTTGTTTTTCGAAATGTTTAAAACTCTTTTTTTTCTTAAGTATTTTTCTACGTGGCAGTACAGTACCAAGCACAGAAATTAAATTTCGACTTTGGAACCATCATCTATGACGTTAATGATAAAACACATATGTAAATAAATGAATAAGCTGCCGATGGAAATAAACCATATACGTTCCCTGTAGGAAAATCAACTAGTTTAAAAGTAGTTGAAAAAATAGTTTTTGTGTCAACCACAACTAGTTGAAATTCTGACTTTTTTCCATAGAACGAACTAACATATTTTGTATGGTGATGTCCGCTAAATAAGTCAATTGACTTTCGCCTGCATATATTTTCAACACTTGTTAAATTAGTTATATTTAAATTATTTTTTAATTGCTTTAAAATAACCAATTGAAAACTATTACTGATGGCCTAAAGTACAAAATAATTGATGAAATAACATGGTTAAATATATATAAACTTGTAATCTAATAAAAATTTGCAATTAAAACATGTCAAAATCAGAGTAGTTGCCGCCTTAATATAATTCAAAGTAGTTCATATACTAGTTTATTTTAAATTAGTTTTTTATTTAGTTGTTTTTATAAACAAGTTAGTTTGTTCCTATAGGGTTTGTATGAACATACTTAGCTACAAACAGAAGAATAAAATAACTATAAAATGTTTGCAAATCTAAAAAACACATAGATTTAAGATGATAATAATAAAGCAGCTTCCGCTACTCTTCTTGGTTTTTCTTTGCGACACAATAAGGTGTGGGTGTGATGTATGTACCCTGTAGGAAAATCAACTAATTTAAAAGTAGTTGATAAAGTAGTTTTTTGTCAACCACAACTAGTTGAAATTCTGACTTTTTTCCATAGAACGAACTAACTTATTTTGTATGGTGATGTCCGGTAAATAAGTCAATTGACTTTCGTCTGCATATATTTTCAACTACTTGTTAAATTAGTTATATTTAAATTATTTTTTTAATTGCTTTTAAATAACCAATTGAAAACTATTACTGATGGCCTAAAGTTAATAATATTTGATGAAATAACGTGGTTAAATATATATAAACTTGTAATCTAATAAAAACTTGCAATTAAAACATGTCAACATCAGAGTAGTTGCCGCCTTAATATAATTAAAAGTAGTTCATATACTGGTTTATTTTAAATTAGTTTTTTAATTAGTTGTTTTTAAAAACAAGTTAGTTTGTTCCTATAGGGTAAGAAGAGGCTTGTTGCTATACACAGTGCTATTTAAAACAGCTGTTGTTGGAACGAGCCGAACAGCTGTGGGGGTGTGTGTGTGTGTGTTTTCTATGCTGTGCTAGTCCCTTGGTAGTGAGTGGCAACCGACAAATAATAGATTGCGCATTTTTTTTTTTTATTTTTTTTATTTTTCATGTTCAACACAAGGTTGTAGTGTACTTAAACTTATTCCAAGTAATTGAAATAGAGGTCAAAAAGTAAAAGTTGAAAACAACAAAAAAAAAACTGTCACTTGATGTTTGGTTTAATATTGATTTATGCTTATAGGAAATTGAATGATAAAGGGTTTTATTTCATTTTTTTCACAAATTTAATCATCAACTGATTACAAAAGTGTATCTATTTTTGAAGCTTGAGAGTGAATAGTTTTTTACCCGTAAAGAGATTTTTTTGTCAAAACTTACAAATTTTGTCTTAGGAGAATTTATGGGAACAATGCATGTCATCTTACTAGAACTGTAAAGTACTGAAGATTTATAATTGGGATGTATAACATTTTCTCTTAGTTGCTTTATTCGCTTTTAAAACCGGTTCAGAAAGAATTTTATGTATAGCAGGACCATATCAAAGATGCAGTTTTAGGTGTTCAAACCCTCCCCGAAGGGTCTAGAAAGTATGGAAAAATAATACAATAGAGAATATTCAATCAAAACGTAATATTTTTCCAATTAAAAAAAAAATTGAGTTGCTTAATTATGTTAATATATTCGAAAAAGCAAAAATTATAATTTTCAATTGAAATTTGAAGAAATTCGCTTTCATTTCAAATTTCATTTCATATATTTTAATATCATTTCAAATTTCAATAAAAAAAGGTACAATCATTTTATTTGCATAACCTATAAGAAGTTTGTATATTAAAGAACCATTTTCAACTATGGCTGTCAATGTTCAAAAAGTCTCTGACGTCCGAAAAAAAAAAAATGATATGATTAAAAAAAAAAAAAAACGAAATGGCCATTTCGTACGAAAGGAGCTGCACACCTTTGTAGAAAATGGTGCCATTACGATGCACACCGGCCTCTCGTACGATTCCCTCCATGATAATGTTGAAGAGATGGCAAGACAGTGGATTGCCTTGTCTGAAACCTCTTTCGGTATTGAAGGTTCCGAAGAGGTCATTTCCAACCTTGACGGAGCTGCATGTGTTGCTGAAAGTCATCCTGCAAAGTCTAATCAACTTTGCAGGTATACCGAACTAAGACATTTTTGCGTATAGGCAATCCCTTCTCGGGCTATCGAACGCAGCTTTGTAATCGACAAAGAGATGATTTGTGAACACTTTGATTTTCGTAAGTTATTTCCAGGATTTGTCGTAACGTGAAAAACTGGTCTATAGTGGACTTTCCCGGTCGAAAGGATAAGGTCAAATCAATGTTTTTGTAATCGGCTTTAATCTTTCACATAGCTTTAATCTTTCACATAGAACCTTATATGCGATGGAAATAAGACTGATACCTCGATAGTTGGCGCAGATTGTTGGGTATCCTTTCTTATGTATAGGGCAAATAAAGATTCCAATCGACGGGCATGCTTTCCGCTAGCCATATTTTGCTGATGAGCTGATGCATGCACCTTATCAATTCATCGCCGCCGGTTTTAAACAATTCAGCAATTCATTTTGAGTCGTTGGATAGCAACTCGAACCTCTTCATGGCTAGGTGGTAGTACTTTCACTCTGTCATCGTTGATTGGTGGCGCTGAACTGCGCTTTCCATGGGCGGCAAAGGCGCCTCTCTTACTACCTCATTTCGCGGTATTTTTCTCGCACGGCTTGCGTTGCAGCTGACTGCAGCGTTTTTCTATAAGCGGCGTTTTTTACTGCTGTCTCGATGCGACACTCTTGATCGTACCATTGGTTCTGAGGTTGCGGGCGCCGGAGAGCAATGATTTATTCAGCGTCAGCTCGCATGGAGTGGGATATATGCGCCCAAAGTCCGCCGGCGTCGACGGGTCCAGAGGTTGGTTCGTTGAGTTTAACCGAGAGTTGAGCGGAGTAGGCCTCTGCAGTTCGTTGTTATTGCAGCTAAGCGACATCTAGCTTTCGTTGTATTCGTGTGCGTATGTTCTTCGCATTGCATAATCGCATGCGTGTCTTGGCTGCAACAAGATAATGGTCGGAGTCAATGTTGACCCCCCGAAATGTACGCACATCTAGAACACTAGAGGCATGTATTCCGTCGTTACAACATGATCAATTTGGTTTCGCGTTTTTTGATCCAGGGACAGCCAGGTGGCCTTGTGGATGTCGAGGTGTTTAAATCTGATGCTGCTAACTACCATGTTTCGTGCCGTCTTAGGCCGTTGTTCGTGAAGGTCTCATGAAGACTGAACTGACCGACAGTGGGGCCAAAGATGCCTTCCTTTTCGACTTTCGCATTAAAATCGCCGAGGACTCTTTTCACGTCATGGACCGAAAGGTAGTCGTATACGTCCTTAAGACTGTTGTATGTATTAACACGAAATTAAAAACATTTTGGGGAATTTCACGCGATGCGCACAGCTAAAATTTTGCCTAATCGATTTTGTTACTTTTCTGGTATTTTAGACTTCTTATCTCTCAAATTTGTGTAAAAAATTTGGACTTGAATTAAGTTTTTTCCCCCCGAATAACAAGCTTCGTCAAATCAGCTAAAATCAAAATATGACTATTTTTATGATATGACATTTTATTAAAACATATGAAAAAAACATTTTATTCAGTGATTTTCTATGGGGAATTGGATGATTTTTTAATCATGGTATGAAATTTTCATAAGAAACATTGACATTTAAATTTTACTTCGCTATTTTTAAAAATATTTTTTTATTATATTAAAAAATATTAAAAAATGAAAAAAAAGTATTTTATTTTTATTTTCTTTTTTAATAATTTCAAATTTTGAGTTCACAATTGAACAAATTATCAAGTTTCAAAAATTCCTATTTATTTCATCTAATAAAAATGTATTCAGTTGAGAAATCGGTTTCAAAACGTCATATATTGATTTTAGGCGATTGTACCTCTAACAGAAATATTAATTCAATCAAAAAAACATTCTGTGTCAGATGCGAATCGAGCCTGGGTTTTTGCAAATTCAGCCACGCACCTTATTTCGTATGCCACGGCCGCCACAAGTATACTTGTACATAGACATACATATATATATAGATATAGAGCACCATGCTCTTCTTAAAACTAATTAGCTTTTAAAACTAGTTTCGCCTCTCTTTCACAAATATTTCATAAAGCTTTTAGCAACGATTACGATAGTGAAAAAGATTTTGTTTGAAGGGAGTAAGAAAGAGATAAAGAACTCTTATTACCAAGTCACTTATTATTTCGTTATCTTTTGCTCTTTGATTTTATTTAGATAACATTCGCACGTGTTTATTTTAAACTTAATCAAACTTGAACTTTGTATAAGAGTTTCTCAATGTGGAGTTCAAAGCCACTGGCAATTTTAGTGTTTTAGGAGCCTTTACTTTTATAGTAAAAACCAAACATTTTTTTTGCTCTGTGCAGGAGTGAATTAAGAAGCTTTGCATGGCAGTTTTTACTCTCTGAGGTTTTCCAATGCCTGCAGAGAGGTGACGGCCGAACAGAAAAATTGATTCAACTGAAAAAAACAATGTGTCAGATGGGATTCGGACCTGGTTTCTATTGCATACCATTATGTTTAAACATTTTACAACACACACCACTCGACCAAAGTTTTCAAGGGCTGAAATGGTCAAATCGTTCTTTTATTTCGTAGGAGTTAATTTAAGTTACTTACACATTTAGCAAGTCTTCCAATTACTCTTGGGGCTGATAAAAGATGATATTACCTAAACTTATAGAATTTCATTATTATTGAGTGAAAGTTCTTTAAAATTTTAACAGGCTACCATAAAACAAAGCGATTTAAACGATTAAACGAATCAAGGTAAGCATGCAATAAATTCTTTATCTGGCAGGCCCCTTTTTCCAAATTAATATTTTCAAATTTAGTAGTTGAAAATTATTGATAGGTTATTTTATCAACAGAATCCAGGCATTATTTATTGAATTATTTTTGTACAAATAGCAACAAAAAACCATACACTAGGTACTTGATTAAAACCACGCCACTTGGAAACAGCTTATATGATATCGAAGGCATACTTCTGAAAGGGGACAATTGTTGTTTAAAGAGCTATCTTTCGATTTCTGAAACAAAAATTAAGTATCAATACCGAAAGAGGTTTCAGGCAAGGCGACCACTGTCTTGCGATCTCTTCAATATCATCATGGAGGGGATCGTACGAAAGGCCGGTGTGAATCGTAATGGCACCATTTTCTACAAAGGTGTCCAGCTCCTTGCGTACGCTGATGATATTGATATTGTCGGCAGAACCAAGAGAGATGTTACCGCTGCTTTCGCCGCTATCCAAAAGGAATCAGCCAAAGTGGGTTTAACGACAAATGAGGGTAAAACAAAGTATATGCTGTCTACAAACAAGGGAGCGCGACGTTTAGACTCCCACCTTGGCACCGCCATTAATACCAACAACGAAATCAGCCTGGAGATAAAGCGCAGAACAATAATTGCTAATAGGTGGTACTACGGGCTCAGTAAGCAACTAAGTTCCAGAGCCCTATCTCGATCGACAAAACTAACACTCTACAAGACGCTCGTTCTACCTGTGCTGCTTTATGGCGCTGAGGCATGGGTAGTTTCGCAAACTGACGCAGCCGCTCTGGGGGTGTTCGAGAGAAAAGTTCTTCGCAAAATCTTCGGTTCTGTTCGAGTCGGCGATGACGAGCTGTATGAGCTCTACGAAGACATAGACGTAGTTCGGCGTATAACTGTGCAGCGACTACGCTGGCTGGATCATGTCCATCGTATGGACGACGAAGCGAGAGCTGATGAGGTCGGCCGAAACCCGGACACGGGTTGTTACGGCCACCTAAGTAAGTACGTAAACATTGAAATCGGTCAAGTCGTTAAAGCGGAATCGTGTACAGCGCGAAAAAAAGGTGTTTTGAGAAAAACGCGTTTAAAGTTTGACAAAGAAAAAATCGTAAGTAATGTTTGTTTTTTGACACTTACATCTTATCAGCTATTCCAGCACCATACAAGGTCCCTTCGACATCCTCAAAGAGCATGTTTTGCTGCACCAGGGCAGCAAGTTTTTTAATTCTGGCATTTTTTTGCAAGCTCTGGGAGTTTCTCCTCCGCTGACTTCACACGCCGGTCGTTAGTCTTCGCAGCGAAGTTTACGCAGTTTGTCTCGATGAGGATTCCTAATGTCTGCATAGTTTTTAATATGAATGAATTAGCCTTTATTAAACATGCCGGAAGATATATATGCTGCTATTCTGATAGTTTGTTCGTCACAATGAAGGTGTTTGGAGACCAGTTCCACAGACAAGAGTTAAAAGATTCATTGCCGTTTTGCTTGTTTCTACCTGTGCATCTTTGCAGTAAATTATCACTTGAAAGAGCTTCATATACGCTCCGAATTGCTTTTTGAACCGATTTTTGAAGGGGAGGTTCATGGTGGAAATCGGCGAGTTCATTCTTGGCTTAATTCGTGGAACATTTGTGATCGAACGTTGCACACACAGATTTTTTTCATCTCTTCGGCCGAATCAGGGTGTCGCCTAATGGCAAGTCCATAGCACAAAGTCAAATCTTTTATTAATTTGTCTGTACATTTTTCTGCGCCTTTACCTCCAATTCCTTTATGTTGTTCCTTGACTGCGCGCAATCTTGTGCCCATTCACTTATGGACGTGATCTATGCCATCCTTTTCCTGAACAATAAGGTCGTCGTAAGGGTCACAGTTGAGGAGAGCTTGGAAAGTGTTTGTGTCACCGTCGCCGCATATTTTACGCCATGCGATTCTGATCGACAAAACATTTCCTTTATACAATCTACCTCCATCTTACAAGCACTTCCAGTGTGATTTATGCTGCAATGTTCTTCATGAGTTTCATACCACATATCGTACTCATTAGTACATTTTTGCTGGCCCAGTTGCTACAGCTTTGGCAGAATGACGACTTTACACCAAAATCCAACACTTTGTGCGTATATTTTCCGATCAGCGTTGCAATTCAAAATAACGACGAAAAGCCACGTTTTTTCCACGAACCATCGCCCGACACACTCAAATGTGTTTCTTCTGCTTTACGTTGCATAACTTCGAATGTACTCATTGATGCCTCGAGCAGATTAGGAGTACCGCAGGGTTCAGTTCTATCGCCAACTTTGTTTCTGGTTTTTATCAACGACCTTCTGTCGTTGACTCATAACCCAATTCATTCGTTTGCGGACGACAGCAGCATTTGTCATTCATATTTTTTCAAAAACGCCCGAGTTCTTTGGAGATTGAGAGTAAGAGGCAAAATATGAATGACACACTTCTTAATGACTTGAAAAAAATCTCCGAGTGGGGTCTTGCTAATAGAGTAGAGTTTAATGCAAACAAGACCCAGTGTTGCCTGTTAACCCACAAGCGGATGAACTGTCCCTTAGCTCCCTTGAATTTGAATGGTGTGGATCTTTTGGAGTCAGATGCTCTTGACGTTCTGGGCATGTCGATACAATCAGACCTTCGTTGGAATGATCACATTTTCCATGTGTCGAAAAAAGCGGCCAAGTGCCTAGGTTTCTTAAAACGGTGCAAGCGATACTTCACCCCATCTGATCTTCGAATGATCTATACCTCTTATATAAGGCCTAAAATGGAGTACAATTCGCACATTTGGGCAGGAGCTTCGAGATCTTATTTGGAGCTTCTGGACCGAATTCAAAGACGTGCGATCTATATGATAGGATACGAAAACATTTTATCTCCCCTGAGTTCTCTTGGGCATCGGCGTAATGTTGGTTGCCTAAGCCTTTTGTATAGGTTCTACCATGGGAAATGTTCAAGAGAGGTACATGGCCTGACGCCACCAGTTCGTGTATTTCCTAGGTCTACTCGGGCAGCTTTCCAAGCCCATCCCTTTACCATTGCATCGGTGCCCAATAGAACCACGCATTACCGAGATAATTCGTTTTTTGGTCGCACGGTAAGATTGTGAAATAATCTCCCTGTGAGCGTGTTCCCCGGCAGTTTTGATCTGTGTCAGTTTAAAGCAAATCTTCACCGTCACTACTCCATCTTTCCACCCTCCAACTAACTATCACCCGTCTTCCGAATTAACGCAATGCTTTCGCATTTAAAGGGGGCATCCCCTGAGCGTTGGTTTAGACAAAAAAAAAAAAAAAAAATAAATGCATAGTACGTTGCATTTGCAAAGCTTGCAGATAGTTCCATTAGGGAACAAAAAGTATTGATCGACCGTAATCCGAGTCCCAGAATCCGCATGACAAGCATCAAACGACGATTTATTTCGTATGCATCATTTACTAAAGGGCTCAAAGAAATACGTTGTTGTTTTTTGAACTTACACTAGATAACTAAATTTAAACCAAGTACACGGATACTCGAACTAGAAAACGTTGCATCACTGTTACAGTTTTTACATTTTAAACACTGAGATAAAAATTGGAAAACAGTCAGAAAATTTATAATCACGTTATTATGGCAAATAGAAGTGTATTTAGTAATGAGTATATAATAATATAACGCTAATCCGACCAAGGGTGCACAGGCATGCGAGCACACAATACAGAGGAATGTGCAGAAATTCGTTGAGACAGTCTCAAACTTACTTAGGTAGGTTAGGCTTAGGTAGTCAAAAATGCCCGTCCCTCGAAGCCGCTCCGAGCGCGCATTTATACCTGTTTTTCGGCCAGCACACTGTCTTGTCTAATACGCTATGACTCGTAAAATAAATTAGAAAGAGAATTTTTGACTTTTGACTTTATATTTTCAAGATCCTAAGGATGAAAATAAAGAAAAAAAAACAAAAATTTTCCGTCGATTTCTACTAGAACCTCTTCTTAATCAAATTATTATTTTAATCTAATTTAAAAAAAGTTACGAAGTAAGTTAGTTAGTAAGATACGAGTATTTTGAATCCAAAAATTAATTTGTTCTGTGCTGGAGTCAATCCTCCGACAAGCATAGAATCAAAACGAAGTTACTCATCAGCGGGTTATATTTGTAATAATATGCAGACAAAACTTCCTGATGAAACATTGAACGCATTGATTAGCTCAAAATATTACTTTGAAATAATTATTTATATAAAAGTGTTAATTTTAAGAGTGCATCTTGTAACGATAATGACATTAATTAGCTTTTGTCACAATAAAAAACCTTAAGTTCACAAAAATGAAGTCAATAAAATAATATTGTAAAAAATGCTTAAAATGCAACGATTTTATAACAACACATTTGTCTGGGTTCAGGTTTTCAACTTCAAATTCAAGTTTTTCCACTTCAAATTCACCTTTTTCCAGTTACAGAAAACTTTTTACAAATCAAACTTAAAACTTTTTTAAACTTGAAATGCAACCATTGCCAGAAATAGCTTGATTTTAGACTTTTATGTTTAGACTGTGAGCTTAAAGCACTAGTGTAAAGCAACAAAATAGCAATAATTATTAATAATTTGGAGTGTACTCAGTTTTATTTTTTTTAAGTGATTTGACTGTTAAATCTAAACATAGAATAAAATAGTACTTATATGAATATTAAATATATCCAACTTAATAAAAAATCGTGTTTTTCACAAAGAAATGAAGCAATTAAAAAAAGTGAAAGTACCAATATTTATCTTTTTCTACATGCCTTTAGTTCACGGCCATTGTTTTTATTTCTCTTTGGTATAATTGAAAAAAGTGTTCACTTTCAAATTATCTTCATATATTTCTGATTAAATTTCTGGCCATATAAGCTACCTTTACGAAAACAAATAACAATAAAAATATTTTATTGATTTACTTATCCTAATTTTTTTTTTAATTAATTTTGGATGGTCAAAAAATACTATAAATTTTTGATCCATTGCACGGAATTGACTGTACGTTCAAGTCGATTTTATTTACTCGAATATAATTTTTATGGGCTCTAGAATAAATTAAACAGAATACCAATTCGTTCCTCCGAGATATGAACGACTCTATTTTTAAACCTTTTTACCCAACTTTAACTCTTAAGGACTAAATTTCCAAAAATTCTTTCTCAGTGTGGGTCTACGCAACCAGCAACAGATGTCTACCAAATGTTTCTAGGTCCAGTAGTTTAGTCTGGGCGTCGATAAGCTAGTCAGTGAGTCAGGACAAACTGTTTTATATACCTATATAGAAAATAGAGCCCTGCATGAATATATTCTTCATCAAGTGAATATACCCTGATTCTCTGCTGTAGCAGTCACTGCAAGCAAAGCTGCAAGCGAATAAATGTAAATAACAGATCGTGTAGCAACAGGTCGTGTAGCGCAAGAGAATAACTTTTTATTGAAGCGAAGCTTTTTACTACTCGTTCTGTGATTTGCTTGGAGTGAAATCTGAAAAATTTTCGACAGATTTTTTCTTGGAAATTTTATGGTTTTTCTGTTGCTAGCGCTTATTACAACAAGAAAATTTAATACTTTAATATTAAATACTTAAAATATTATTTAGCCCGCCAGGGAATCGAACCCGCCTTCTCGTAAACAAGAGTCCAACGCACTATCCACCAGGCCACAAAGACTTGATATAAGCAGTTTAATATTAATTATAACAGAAGCTATGCTGCGTTGATCGTCACCATCTATCAATAGATAGAGGATTGTGTATTTGCTATGCTACAACTGACAAAAATTTGCTTTAATTTGCCACAAGGTGTCTCCAGCATCGGTGTGTTTGTATTGTAAATGCGTTTGTGGTGTTGTTGGCACAAAGAAAATTAGCATTGCCCACAAGTGCGTTTTTAAGTGTCAAAAAAATAGATGATATCAATATATATGGGATTAACAAACGCATGCATGACATCGGCAAGGTATCTAAAATGTTTGTTAAATTTTGTTTCGTGTGCGTTTTTTAATATATATTTAATATATATTTTTATCGTCGTTCTGTGATTTGCTTGGAGTGAAATCTGAAAAATTTTCGACAGATTTTTTCGCTAGGTAGTACGCTGTTGAAGGAAAAAATTTGTTCAGTGCAGCCAAGTTCACAACCATGTGTGGAGAGTTAAAATGGAGAGTCGCTGGCATTATATGCCCGTATATGTAATTGGTGTGGAAATTTTACATTCAACAATAAAAAAAGAAGCAGTAAATATGTTTTCTGTATATATGTAATTTATTTTGTTATATTAAATTTTTGTGTTTAAAAGTTAATTTATTAAAAAGAAAAAATTATTAAGCTATCAAATCTATGTAACTGCGAAAAAGCTTCGCTTCTCTCGTGTGTCCAACGACGCACCTGTGTTTTTTGTTCTCTGTTCTCTTTTCATACACTTTTGCACTGAGGTGAGCATGCGATCTACGCGTTGTTTCAGTTATTTCTCTGAGTACTTAATAAACTACGCGAATACTCAGGAATCTGCTGCAGTGACCTGAATAAGAATCAGGTATGTTTGTTTTTCCCCGCAATAAGCTTTATGTTATTCTTAATGCACATTTGTGTTATTTTTTGTTGCTTTATTCATTACCTTCGATACAAAAAACACTAAAACTGTCGAAAATATTTCTTATCGACCGTAGCTGAACTCCTAGAGGGGTCAAATATATGAGCTGGTCCTATTATTTTTTGTCACTCAACATTTCTCCCAAACACACCTACCCCCTATCTACCACCCTTCTTTGGCTCCCAATACAATAAACTCAAAAGCTGTCGAAAATAGTTTATATCGGCCGTAGCTGAATTCCTAGAGCGGTCAAACATATGAGCTGGTCCAAACACACCTACCCCCTATCTACTACCCTTCTTTGACTCCCCATACAATAAACTCAAAAGCTGTCGAAAATAGTTTATATCGGCCGTAGCTGGACTCCTAGAGGGGTCGAATATATGAGTTGGTCCTATTATTTTTTGCTCCTCAACATTTCTCCCGAACACACCCGGCCCTTATCAACCACCCTTCTTTGGGTCCCAATACAAAAAACATTCTTTTCGTTCAACGAACGAACGAATAAAAACATATTCGCTAAATATACAGGGTATGAACACTGATATTTTTTATTGCTTTATTTGCTATCTGCTGTTGTTAGTAAAGCATCGTGCTCTAATTCTCTTCGTTTCTTATATCTGAATAAAACAAAGAGAGTGTAAGATCAGGTACGAGCAAAGCAGAAAAGGGATAGAGGACATTTTTAAGTCTATAGCAAGAGAATATATTCAGGGAGGCGAAAAAGCATACTCATGCAGGGCTCTAACAGATAAGAGAATGCGCAACGCCTTCCGCTTATTCGATCAGTCTTAAGCTTTGCAATTGGGTTCTTATTAAAAGCAACAGCTTTAGGGGGCGGCGTGCCAACTCGACTGAAATCGAAAAATAACAACCAACCTAGCATACATAGTAGACCGGTTGAAAATTGTATGGAAAAATTAAACACCTTATTTTCTTTTGTCAGCGTCAACTTTCCAAAAGTTCAACCCTAAATGAACAGCGATTTCTGCAAAAGTCTGGGGGTCAAATTTTTTTGGTCTGAAGATAATTCTGTGTTCATTAAGGAAGTTGACGCGCATCAAAGTATTTTAAAGGTTTTGCAAAATGAACCGGTCTAATACATATTGTATTATAAGTACCAAACTATATTATTTTATTTCAGCATTATTTTATAAAAAAAAATATTTCTTTACTCTTAAGTTGATGAACATTCACAAATGCTTTAAGCCAAATATATTTAAAAATTAGTTCGAAATTAGTTTAGAAGATGCGTTGAACTTGTTATTTTCAAAAAGCTTTGGAGGGGGCCTTTTGCCTCACCATGGATTTGCGTTTGCCGACCACCGACCTGAGTTATTGTTCTATATTTTTTGTTGTACATACAAACGCGTTGTAAGGCATGATCTACTTCGTATGCACGTTTTATTTCCGTTTCCAGACAACGTCAGCCCCAAGCATGAACTCGTCATTGCAACCCCCATTTTGATGCCATATGCATGCCAAGCTTGTTGTTTTGCCGCCAATTTCTAGTACTTAAAAATAAACAAAAAAAAAATAAAAAACGAAAACACAACAAGCTTACAATTTATGGAAAAGTTCGTCATTGAAACGTCCTTGTCAATAGGTAGACGTACTATGCAGCTCTTTATTAATTAAATGATTTTCATCCTATAGCATGATGTTCATTGTATAGGAAAATATTTTGCCAACAAAACGTTAGCGAAAAAAATAAGCTTCGATTCAATGTCAAGTTTTCACAAATTAGAATGGAGCTCAACGGAAACTCTAGAACTAGCTTGTTAAGAGATATCGTTTAAGTAGCGAAAATTTTGCTTTCATATGTCGACGTATTTAGTGCGCATTACAATAACACAGAAAATTAGCATTATGTAAACAATCAATTTTACAAAATTTGAAAAAAAAGTCAATTAAATTATATTGACTTCATAGGTTAAAACCGCACAGTAACGATTATTTTAAATTAAAGTGCAAAAATGTTTTAAACAAAGACATGATTAACTATAGCTTCATCAGTCAATGAATTATAAAATCAAGAGTTAATAAACAGTTAATTTTAGCTACTAAAGACTTAAGTGCTTTCTTAGTAATATGTAAATCTTTAAAAAATTAGAAGTAAGACAATTATACTAATTCACGTAGTTTCGATTTTCATTAATTATTTTGCATTTAAAAAAATGGGCTGCGCTTTAAGTCTATTGCATTACAATGGAAACAGTGGTTAATTACGAAAAATTTTTACATTATGATGATCAATGTAACAAGTAAGATGTTCTATACACTCTGAAGTTGATATTTCCGAAACCAAGATTATGAAGCCCCAACGGACTGTTCAACGGGCGTAGAAAAACACTCGCACACATTTTTTTCTTAACGTGAGTAAACAAGAAGAAGTCAATGGGTGCCAAGTCGGAGTTGTAAGATGGCCCATCAACTCCACCTTTTGAATGCTCAAAAACGCTTTTGTTAGAGCTGATGTGTGGAAGCTCACATTGTCATTATGGACGATGATCTTTCTTCGGCGGTTGGTTTTTTTCAATTCTTCCATTTGTGCACCATTCAACATTAACAGTTCTACATTGCTTAAGTGGGACAGTTGCGACACGACCGACTTTTTTGGAGAAACTGGCGACTCTTTGCTTGAATGTGCTCTGCCCGCGGACAACTTTTGTCGGGTTTTTCTCCACCCAAACAGTAGATTACTACTGCTTTGTTTCGGGCTCAAAAGCGTAGATCTATGATTAATCACCTGTTATGATGTCGTAGACGTGTTTCCAATCGACACGAGCGGTTTTTTTTTAGCAACCGTCAAATTATGAGGTATCCAACGGGAACAAATCTTCCAGACCGTTTAAATGCTCGTGTAAAATCGAATGTATGAAAGTTCTACTAATGCTTAAAAATGATTATGTCACACGGTATGTCACATGTCGGTCTGATTCCAATAGTTCTGGGACGACTTTCACGAAATTCGTTTTGGAGAGAACAGCGACCACTCTCGAACTCAGTCTAGCGTATAAGTCTAACTCGAACTAGCGTTTTACAGTCACTGGGTGTGGTGCTTCATCACCAAAAGTAACCGGTAACCGCAACCATCGGAGTAAATTGTGATTGGTAGAGTATCTGCTAGGCAGTGTGTTGACAAATTATGTATTATGCAAGAAATAAACTTCGAAGCGGGCAGATCTCCATCAGTTTTGTTCCACCAGTAATTTGTACATTGATGGATGGCAAGATTTTAAACCGTATAGTTGTGGACGTGTAGACGTTGTTTATAGTAAATGGATGAAATATGGTAAAATACACAATATGTAGCACTAAAAATTATTTTTTTTCAATTTTATTTAATTTAATATTAATATAAATTAAAAATTCAACTTAAAAAAGGATCCTTAGCGATTCGCAAATAGAAAAGTTACGAACGAATCGCGCCGAAGGAGATCTTAAGGGATTTGTTGGGAAATATCCCAAATGAATTTTTGACACTTTTTCACAAGTTTCACAAGTTTTGCTTCACATAAATGGTTTTTCAAAGCCTGCCTTAAAGTCCAACCATATTCCATCTTCCAACGATCGCCAAAATGAGCGAAAGAAGATTTTTCCAACTATTTCAAGAATCGCGCATTCATCGCTATTGCAATTTTAAAGCGATACACCTTCCAGCGATCGCCGGAATGAGCGAAAAAAGTTTTTTAAAATTTTTCAAGAATCTTATATTTTGCAAGAAACACCTACTGCAAAAATAATGTAAGCAATGATAAATGATAAATATTTAAGTTCAAATGGTAACTAAATTTATTAGCTCCCTCCAGGAATAAATAGAAGCAGTCAAAACCTTTCCAACGACATCTTCAAAACTAGGATAGCATAAAAAAATAAGTTATTTAAATTTTAGTGAAAACATAAAAAATATCAAAAAATGCATGAAAATCAGCATTATCTTTGGTTCAACGGTAAAGATTTTAATTTTTTTGAAGCAGTTTTGAAGAACTTTTCCAGAACTATTGAAATTTTTATATGAAATTTTTACGAAAACCCTGATTTTTGAGGTTATTTAGCTCGCTGGCGGTTATCGTGGCATTCAAAATATGTTGGGAATCGTGATAATATATATCAAGGTTTACTTTTAGTCGATGGCAATGGCAAATTCTTTTTTTTTTTTTTGAGGCATCGTAATATACATACCTCACAATTTTATGACAGATAGACAGCCTTGCCTTCGTAAAAAAGTATGGTTGTAGACACAAATAGGATAAAATACAGGATATATAGGACTAAAAACGGGGGTTTTTTTTTTTGTTAAAATTTTTACTGTAGATGCAGTTGGGGTCAGCGATGAATTTGGCATCAAAAAAATTTTTTGTCAAAATGTAGATACACATTATTGAATATAAGCACTCGATATGTTATAATTATTGTCCCGTTGTTCCTGATCTTGGAACTTGAGCTTCCATTTGTTCCAAGAAATTAAGTTTGATATCTTGGAATTGTATTGCAGGTATTACACCCGGTTATCTCTTGGAGACATACCGAATGTTTACGTATTCCGAAATCAGTACTCTCTGTCGTGTTTGACACAAAAGGCAATACATTTTTTCATATTAAAAAGTATTGTTATTGTAGGAATACAAAAACATGCGGATAGTAAGCATTTCATGAAGGTCGGTGAGACGATGTAGGAATCCAGTGCCTGTATTTCTTTATCTGTTGATTTGATTCATTTTTTTTTTTCATGGAGGTTGGTTTTCTTTCAACTCCGTAAGCAAGTTTTTGTCTCAAAAATTTTTTGTTTTCTCCAAAAAAAATAAAATAACATATTTCCTTATATGGAAAATATCTTGTATCTCATAATGCTACTTGATGATTGCAACCGCACAAATAAATGTTTTTCTCTTCTAAGCAAGGTAAACAGGGATCGATTTTTCGTTTAAAATAATTTTTTCTGATAACTTATAAAGGTGCAATAAAAATACTGCTACTACAACTCTTAAAATTATACATATGCACAAATAAAAAAATTAACGTAAACTATGCGTATTTCATGAAATTTACCACATAGAATTCAATGTTCAAACTAAGGTAGCAATTATTTTGACACAGTGTGTAAATAGAGCGCAACTTACCGAAATCCATGAATTGCTTGATGGAAAGTGGTGAAGGGTTGAATTGGGAGTAGAAGTCGAGCATTTTTGGTATGCTCGACAGACGAACTGGAAACAGGCGCATTTTGCTTGTGCTTGTAGAAATTTTCAATAATATGTTAACCGATGATCAATATTGAACACTTTCAAAATTAAGCAGTAAATAATTTTTGTTTTGGTATACTTTGACTATGGCTCGAAAACAACGTCACTGAACTACATGCAAGTTATTGTTAGAACATCCATATTGACTATGGAACCCTTTCGACTCTTCTCAATTGGTCGGCGTTTTTATACCTGCTGTATGCTCGTTTATGTGAAGCAATTTTCTAGCAGCCCCCTTCCACACAAAATTTTTTTTTCTACAGCAATGTTCGTTGTTCACCGCACCGACACTTGATTATCGAGAAATTATCAGTCACTGGACTTTGACTTGCATAGACAGCTGTATGTCCTTTAGCTGCTTCTCGTGGTCTCAGCGTTCAGACCATTCCAACATAAGATGAATTAATCAATTATGTTCTTCGTCAATCCGCGCAGCAGTTAAAAACATAAAACTAGCACGAGCAAAAATAAAACAAACACTGGAATATTCTGTTAGTCCCCGTGTGTTCTCCACTTAGTTTGTTGTGTGTAACTCGTACGACTGCCAGCCACTGCTGATCGTTGTGTTTCGCTTACGGACAGGTTTTACTTATTTTATTTTGACTGTTTTTATTTTTCTTATCGGACACAGTTCTATACTTGGAGTTGGAATGGAAACAATTCGGCAGAGATGGGCTGTATCACTAATATCGCACGTCATCCAATTGTAGTAAATACAATCAGCTGTTTCTGACATTTTGCGTCACTGTCAATATATTTCTGTTGCTTTGTAGCTTTGGCTATGTTTAATATAGTTGAAGCTACATTTGCTAAACGTCTGCACTTAAAATATTAGGCTATTCACAGCTTAAACATATATTAACAAAGCTATTTATAGCATTTGTTATTTTTAAAACTGTGAGCACCTCTGTATGTGTTTGCCGTATTCAATGATTTTGCAACGTTGTTATACATGCTGTAGATAGGGCAAAAAAAAGAGACACAGAAAACACGTCCAAGGGCTAGTTTTATTTACGCGTGTTTGCGTATTTGCGTTTGCATGTAAAAAAATTACAAAAAGTTGGCGTAAAAATTACAAATCGTAAATGAAACAGGCCTGCGTACTTTAACTGTGAATGGCCCAATTTTTTATTATTAGCTATCACTAGTGCTCTTTATTGAGTTCAGATAGCACTCTATCACCCCTATTATAAATTTTCATACGACACACGATAGACGCTTGCAAGCGTATCGTAAAATTAAGCGTTCGTATTATCGTTTTCATACGACCGATATATCTGTGGCGACAAGGAATAACGACTAAGCTCAAAATATCGTAAAAAACGTTATTTTAATAGCACTAACTATGACCTTTTCTCGGAAATATATGAACCGTTAATCCAATGAAATAGGTGCGGACATAAGTCGTTATCTATTCTGTGCAAAAAATCGATTTCTGAATCTTTCCAAAGATTGGCAAAAAAGGGAATGCCATATCGCTTTTTTTACGATATTTTGAGTATAGTCGTTATTCCTTGTCGCCAAAGATATACGTCCGTCAATTGGTTTTTGAGATATAAGTATAAGAAATCGAAAAATAATTTTTGCCATGAATTTATATGGAAAATAGAAAATCGCGATGCGCGACCTCTAAATATTAATATTAAGAGTTACGGTTTTTACAGGCATCTCTTCTCACCTCAGTGAATTTATTTCACAGGGGACTTAAAAAAATAAAAATAGTTGACTTTCTTGAATCACATTAATATATATGATTATATGACTAATAAAATTTATTTGAATAGCAAATTAAATCCGGACGAGTTTTGAAACTGCAGCGACGTCGGCTTTTGGACTTAATGAATAAAAAAAAAACTTAATGAATAATGACTTAATGAATAATCCATTAAATAATTGACTCTCAAATACTTTAACTTATATACAATACAACAACTTATATACAATAAAATTAATCTTACATACTTAGATGGCGCCTACAACCGTAAGTTGGTTTCTGCCTGTTGTAAGAAATTGCGCCAGCCATTTATGTTTTGTGCTTTCTGGCGCCAGTTCGAAGCTCCATGTTTCGTCAGGTTGTCCTCAACTTGGTCCCTCCAACGGAGATGTGGTCATCCTCTTCTGCATTGTCCGCCACTGGGTACCGAATCGAATATTTTCTTTGCTGGAGCGTCGTCTTCCATCCGCTCATCATGACCTATCCAGTGAAGCCGCTTGCTTTTTATGCGCTTAACTATGTCGATGTCGGCGTATAGCTCATACAGCTCATCGTTCCATCGTATTCGGTACTCGCCATTGACGCAGATTGGTCCGTAGATTTTACGAAGGATCTTTCTCTCGAACGCTCCCAAAATCTTTTCATCAGAGCTGCTCAATGTCCAGGTTTGTGCTGCATATAACAGGACGGGCATGATTAGTGACTTATAGAGCGTGACTTTTGTTCGTCAAGAGAGGGTTCTGCTTCTCAATTGCCTACTGAGCCCAAAGTAACACCTGTTGGCAAGAGTTATCCTTCTTTTTATCTCTCTACTTATATCGTTGGTGGACTTAATGCTGGAACCGACGTAGACGAAGCCCATCACAATCTCGAAGGAGGTGTTGTCAACAGTGACGGGGGTGCCATCACGCTGGGACTGTTTGCTTGTTGACACCAAATATTTCGTCTTATCTGCGTTTACTGCAAGACCCATGCAACTCGACTCTTTTCTAATTGGGCGAATGCAAGGTTGATTTATAAGGTTGTCGCAAGGGAGAGAGCGAGTACCCATAATTGTCAAATCGAAGTTGACAGCTCATAGAAAATCTACAAGTGCTTTCTATTATC
The DNA here is from genome assembly GCA_914767935.1 of Coremacera marginata. Lineage (NCBI taxonomy): Eukaryota > Metazoa > Arthropoda > Insecta > Diptera > Sciomyzidae > Coremacera > Coremacera marginata. The sequence goes on along the minus strand of OU612044.1, from coordinate 189,247,474 downwards.
ATCCGTTCTTCTTTCGTAGTCATTCGCAAAATTGGCTGGTTTTGACAATTATGGGTACTGAGAAGAGAGTGCGATCAGCCCTGCGACAACCTTATAAATCAACCTTGTACGCTAGCAGCATAACACTCTTATAGAATATTGTGCAGTTTTGTCTCAGATCAGCAGCTCGCTTTTTTTTCGCTACATCGGAAGGAATACATCTATGCATAGATTTAGATAGGAATTTTCAGATATTGGCTGTATCTCTTTATTTATTCCATGCGTTCGGAACGACTTTTTTGTTTCTTTATTCATTCTTGATTATCCGGAACATTCCTTTTTATGTTTCTTTATTCATACGGCATATTCCGAACGCGTTCTTTTTGTGCCATCAACTGAGGTAGAATAAAAAGAATATTCCTTGTGTTTGAGGTTATATCCAATATTTTTGTTCAATTGAAGGCAAAATGACATAAAATTAAATTGGTCAATTTTTTCAAAATAAAGCTTTTAAATGAATTGATTGCATAATTGCATATATACAAAAAATAAATCATACAAATTTGTGTTCATAAAGAAAAATCCAGCAACCGTTAATGCCACTAGCATTAGTTTGCTAGTGGCAAACCTTAATATTTATAGTTTTTTAGAAAAACTTGTGATCGTTTCCTTTCTGTTTTCCACATCATTCTTAGTCTTTTTGCACAAATTACAATTCGCGTTGTTTTCGCTACGTTTCTCGAAAAACCTCCAAGCCACACTGTTTGAAACCATTTCTATTTTATTGTCAAACTCACTTCTTTATTTTTTGCACAATTGAAAAATTGAAATAACTGCTGAATGTACTAGAGATGTGTTTTTAAAAAACATTGATGGATCGATGCATCAACTGTTTAAAAATCGAGTGAAACATTTTCGATGCATCGAAGCAAAACATCGATATTTTCGATGCATCAATGTTTTTCCGACATCCCTAATTCTAAATAATTGAAAATACGCAGTTTATCAGATGTTCTATTGCAGGCAATGAAATAAATTCAATTATTAAAGGAAACAATACAAAAATATGGACAGCAAGGAGCCACTTTCCACTTTCGATGTGCGACATCCATTCTGTAAAAGGCACATGTTGACGCAGGAGGGTCAAGTAAACGGCAGTTCCTTGCCAGACAAAAGCGAGTATCATTTCCAGGCACTCCCTGAAAAACAAGACTGCTTTTCAGACCGTGTGGTGGCTGAAATGTTCGCGAAGAAGTTCAAATACCAACGAACAAAAGGAACTCAGTGGCAACTTCCACCAGCCAAAGAACTTTTTAGCGAGTTTTATCAGCTGGAAAACCTACAGAAGCTGAGGGAACAACTGAATTGTATAAAGAGCAAGCTGAACGATTATGTCTTAGAAGATTGGAGCGTTCATACACGACGCAATGATCCTGCAGGTCAAGTGCAATGGATAATTAAGAATGAGACACGTGCAGAACTTGCGACAGTGGCCTGGTGTAAATTCTACGAGTGTCTCAAGCAGTATCCATTGGTGAAGGGTCCTAAATTGAATTCATTACACTTGTGTGAAGCGCCAGGCGCATTTGTTGCTGCCCTCAATCATTATTTGTACTCTACTTATAAGCGTGATGAGGTTAGCTTGGTTTTATTAAATAATTTTCTTTAAATTCTTCATGTGGTTAAATATGTTCAGGTGCAATGGAACTGGTTGTCAACAACGCTCAATCCCTACTACGAAGGCAATGCTTTGGGAAAGATGATCATTGATGAACGTTTTATTTTCTACACCCTAGACCGTTGGCTCTTTCATGCCAACTTTACCGGAAATATAATTGATCGTGCCAACATTGAAAATATGCAGCAACAATGCCAGCAACAGCTTGATAATGAGGTTCACCTGATTACAGCCGACGGCTCTATAGATTGTGTAGAAACACCAGACTGTCAAGAAGAATTTGTGTCGCTATTGCATTTCTCTGAAATCTGCGCAGCTTTGAGTATTCTAGCCGAGAATGGTTGTTTTGTGCTAAAACTATTTACATTATTCGAGGCTACAACTGTAAGCAAAATGTATCTGCTTAACTGTGTATTTGAAGAGGTGCATGTTTTTAAGCCAGCCACCTCTAAACGCGGCAACTCTGAGAACTACATAATATGTTTGGGATTCAAAAAGCAGCAGTTGCCAAACCTTAAGGACACATTGGAGCTTATGAAATCAAAGCTGTCGGAAGAAGAGCACGTGATGCCAATGTTCCGAAAATCTTTTATTCCCAACGACTTTCTGCTGCAGCATGAAATATGTGCAAGACGTTTTATGAATCTGCAAATAAATGCCATTGAATCCAATATATATTCATTTGAGTTAAAGTCACGTACACATGCACGACGCACTCATAACCTGCGCAACCTTGTAGCGAATGAATTCTTTAAACGCTACAACATAGAACCTTTGCCAGAGGAATTGAAAATTCTGTACAACCGTAAAGGAAGCATAAATCAGAGCATCAAAACCAACATGTATAAAGGGTCTTATGCGGAACGCAAATGCCTGAAAGACATTGCAATAGAAGAGCAAATCTTCTCGTTGCGTGGTGCGGTTAATGAGTTGGAAAAATCTCTGGATAGATCCATCGAAATAATGCTACAAGAAACACGCCAGAATGGCGAAAAACAACAAATACTAGATTTGAAGTTGTACCGAGGAGCACCTTACGAAAATCTGCGTAGCAGTCTGTTTGCTGCAGTACATGTACTAATGATGCGTCACCAATTGTTTGAAATCTTCCATTCGGATCCTATATGGGCTGCAAGCCCAAAATGTACATTTTTTAGTAATGCAGAAAGCGAAAAGATAAAAGAAGCAAAATCTTTACAGCTTGAACCTACAGATAATTTCTCAAACACTGAGCGACAGTTTATGTTAAACATTTTATCGACTATGTTAGAAATAAAGCCGCAAATATTGGTCTTTACCAACTATCCATTCCTAACGCATTTTTCAGTGTCAATCCTGCGCTATCTTGCAGTCAATTGTTTCCAACAATTTTCTATAACCGGTGATCCGCAGTATAAAATAACACTACAACTTAGCGAATACGATGAGTCCAGTGTAAAAATGTTGAAAACACTCGTTGATATAGTTCAGAACGATAGCCAGGTGTTGTGTGTAGTTGACATAATGCATCTGCATCGCAACGAGTTCTGCAGAGTTCTCATAGAATATAACAATTTACTGCTTTTAAACAATTTCAAATTGATGTTAAACAACTGATTCAAATTAGTTTACTAAGGAAAAAGACTGGAAGTTCGATTATCTTTAATACTATTTTTTATAATATATATAATCAATAGAATTTATGTGTGAATTGAAGTCACTTATTTTTATGTGCATTCAATTTGTACAAACTTAAATTCAGAATGAATAAATAAACTCATTTGTTTGTTACACTTTATTTGGAGTATAACACATTTACAAAATTTTGACATTTTTCGAAGATTGCTAATAGGGAATAATTCCGAGGCACTTAGGCCTAATTGAGTAATTTTTTTCTCTCGGAAGCGGAAAAGGGAATTTTCGTTTCATAACCCTTTTAAAAACCTGATTTTTTTTCTTTGATGAAAAAAATATACTTGGTGGATTTTGACATCTTGAACAACGTCTGTTCCACGATTTTTTCCAATTTAGAGCCTTAGGCATTTTAGGGGTGGTTTTATGGGTTGGCTCTTTGAAGAACCACTCATTAGAAAACTAAAACGCATATAGTAAACTTATAAGAAGTCTTTATTTTTATGCATTTTTATTTCATTTATAATGTAGAACAGCTCAATTTGAATGAAATTCATAAGAGCAATTTTTTGTCTTTAAAACAAAATGGTATATCGCATTTAATGCAAAATTAAGTTGTTATTGAGGTGCACTCTGGGTTCTTGCAGCGTGGTTTACCTGCTGTAAGGTACTTACTGTAGTGTACTTCTGGTTGAATTGTTAGACTAGCCCACTTTGGAATGCTTCCAGAGCTTCCAGTGCTCTTTGGGCGACCTTTTCTCAATTCTTGACATCCGAATTTCATTAGTTCTTTAGAAGTGCCCATGATAAATTTATGAAAATTCATCATTTTATCCATACAGGGGTAGAGGTTGAAATGGCGTTTGTATAGAATTCAAGCGTTTATCGTGGCCATATCCAGCATATGATATCGCACTCCATCTACAAAACAGGCGCAACTCAAAATTTACAATATTTTACTTTTTAATGTTAAACTAATCGTAGTGATCACCTCCATCAACTATCACAATTGTTCACACCTCTTCTTACCCTTTATTTAAAAAAAAAAAAAATCATCAAAAAAATTATTTTTTGCTTCTCCTGAAAATTTTAGAATTTTGAGTTGTGTCTCTTTTGTAGATAGTGTGCGGTATATTAGCCGATTTCTCCGCTTGCGTGTCTTTATTCTGATGCGGCTTTTGCCAAAACATGTTCTACTCTAAGCAAATAAACCAATTTATGAAAAGAAAGTATTTCTTACAATAATAAAATACCTTGAAATGGTTAGTGTGTCTTGAAGTGGTTAGCACGGGTTTTTTCCGTGGATTTTAATGGTTTGCTATCAAGCAATGTCGAAACCGTGTTCACGACTTAGTTATCCTTCCATGCTGCAGTTCAACGAAACTCCTCGATTGAAAAATTCGGTTCCGACAAATCGTTCCGACAAAGTGTACCTATGTACACTGCGTGCATAAATAAGCTAATAAGGAAATGCTGGCATAATAGTTATCAAAAAAGATAGTTCATGAAGCGAGAAACTTTGCGAGCTAAGCGGAGCACAACATTTGCTGCTGCTCCCAAGTCTGGTTCATTTTCCAACACATGGTCTTAGCCAGAATAGATTTAAAAATTATAGCAGAATCCTATATCGTCACACATCAAAAACAGCTTATTGCCCCATGGTTGCGGCTTATCGGGCATGTATTGTTTTAAGAGTATCTTATTTTTTTAGAGCAAATTTGTTGGTAGACACACAAACGACCTCTTTTTGGAACTTTGACAAAGTTTTGGTTGAGGGCGTCAATGAGTGACCAAATTTTATATAAGCGATCATAGTTTGTTGAAGCCGGTTGTTGTCGACGCGATACTCGACTAGTAGAAGGTGGTAGTTGTTGAGTTGACATATGTGGCATATTATTGTTGTCATTGAGATGCAAAAACTGGCGTATTTTGTCATGGTTTCCATGATGGACTAATTGCATAATTCACCCCAATACATTCTTACACTTGGGTACTTGTTGACTGACTAAGGTATATTATGCCCAAAAAACGTTTCATTTCTTCTGGTTGAATACGTATTGCTTTGCTCTACCATGTTAGAAATGATGTCGTCTGTTGCGAAAAAGGAAAAAAGTTGAAAGGTGTTTCTAACGCCAATATTTCTCCTGTCAAAGCGCCATTATTTTTAAATTCAACCCAATTGGCGTGAAGCTGCATGTTGTTTTTCTTCCATATACATCTTTTGAAATCTGATGAGTCCTTTTCAGTGATAACATTTTTATAAAAAGTCACATACTCATGCCATTGCCTACTGTCTCCAGCAACAACATCATGAATTTCATTTTGAACATTCGCACCAGTAAGTAGTTCCACATGTGCTTCTAGTTCATCTACTAATTCATTTTCATGTTCAAACACCAATCGTCCTCCAATTCATCATTTACATCCTTATTTGCCAGCACGTTGAAATTTAGATCGTCAAGAATATCGTCCGAAAAGTCAGAAATATTGCCAATTTCACTTGTGGACCAGTCAAAATCGTTGACAAAATCTTGAAATTCCTCGTATGTGGTAAAATCTTTATATTTCCGCGGCGTTCTGTTCTGGAATAACAAAAAATTATAAAAAACAGACTAAAATACGCTCAAGCACAAACAAATTTCACTTCTCTAAGGAGCGCCTGCTGGCTGGCTCACTTCTTTGAAGGACCATTTCAACTTTTTACAAAACAACACTCATAAATGAAATTTTGTAAATATTTCTTTACTTACATCGATTAGTCGCTAAAGATCAAAAATATATTTTTCTTGCGTATATTTTTGCATAACTTGAAAAAGTGCGTTTTGTTATATTCGACGTTTTGTGAGGTTGTCACGTTTGTCAGATTAGGGGCGGGGGAAATATATCCTATATTTTTTGTTCCTTATCACAATTTTTTCACATCACTTTTTCGCTTATTTACTTTGAATATTGTAAATTTTCACTCGCAATCCGACAAGTTTCAATCGTTTTTGGTGGACAGAAGCGCTGCGTGACGTCATGCATTCAAATAAGAGAGAAAAACTAATACTACGGAATGCGTACTTTTATTTCTATCATTCTTGGTATAATTTACGAAAATACACGGGGGAAAAGTCTTCACGCAAAACTCATAATAAAGACAAATATTACGAATTTACCGCCGTTCACTTCGATTCGGATTTAGGAAACACTGTGTGAACATATTTTCAATGACGTTGGAAAATAAGACAAGGCAAGTTTAACTGCAAGTTTAAATCTGATTTTATTTTGTGTTTCCTGTACTGCATTATAATTTAATTGATTTGATATATGAAGATATACATGTATGTACCTATATATTTTAAAAAAATGCAAATTTTGTTAAAAATATACAAACAATAACCATTTGTTTTGATCTATTTTTGTTTTTTTTTTTTAATAAAATATAACAATTAAATTGTTTAAAATAAGAATATTAAATAATGCATTAATCTGAATAAAATGAGTTTTTTTAAGTGAATATATTATGAGCTGGCCACTACTTAATACTAAAATGCAGTAAGTAGTTTTTAATCCATGATCTGGGTCAAAATAATTAAAATTACAAAATAGTAACGTTTTGAAAATCTATTTGAATTCTTTATATCTGTCTTGAATAGACAAAAATACTACATAAGAATTTGCATATAAATAACGCTAACTTATTGCACAGACATACTTAACAGTTTTTTGTGTTTCTGGTTTCTGCTAGATTTTCTCGCTGCTCTGCGTGAAGTAAAAATATTTGTTTTTTGTTTTGTTTTTTTTCATTCAAACATCTTATTTATATTTTTGTTTTTTTATTTAAACTTAAATACTAAGCCAGAAATAACATAGGGATATTTTTCAATTACGTTTTTGTTTCAATTTTTTCCATGCTTTCTTTCTTTCTTTCTTTCTTTCTTTTATTCATACCAATAAATACAACTAAAGTATTTTCAATTTTATTGACAATACTTGAAACTGATAATCTAGCCTGTAATGATTTTAAGAATATATTAACTTTCTAACTACAGCTAATCTTTATATTCCTTATTTTATCCTTTACATTGTGAGCGATTGAGTTGCTGCATAGAGTTTGCCACGCACGCGTTCCAATATTAAGGCAATTGAAATAACAGAATGTTTGCATGTGTATATATATATATAAATAAATATAGTGTATTAAAATTGCTTGGAGTAACAATTGCTACGGAAGCAAAAAGACAACAACAGATCAAGTTTGCAACAATAACAATAGATCTTTGTATTTCTCACATAACGCAGCTAATAGTTTAAAGTACGAAGCGTACTTTTTTTTTTTTTTGTTATTTATAAACAATTTATAAACAAACATAAATTGAGTGTTCTACAGCAATTTTAGACGAAGACATTAAAAACAAAACAATCCACTTACAAACAACAAGCGCGCGTTACACATCCATCCAACCAATTATAGGCTTGTCTCGGCACACTGCTAGACAGGTGTTTTTTTTTACGTAGCAGCTGAACTTTGTTTCATTTGATTTCACTCTCTGTAGATATTACAACAATGCGAATAGTCATAGTTATTAAATAAACACTACTGGTTTCCTGTGTGTATTTGTTGTATGCATGTGAATGTGTATAAGTGTGGGTGTGTGTCTGTGTGTGTGTTTTTGTGATTTAATATATTTATATTTAAAGATGTTGAATTCAACTTCCGAATGTATGTGTCTGCATTTGCGCTCTTCCAAACGCTCTTCACCTTCTGTCAGCTGTCAGTATACTCTCTCCAAACTCGCCCAAAGTAAAAGTAGGAATTTATTTTCTACTTGCTCTTTTAATACACAAAACGATTGAAATTCATATTCATAGCATTACCACCGCAGCCACTAGCAGGCGGTGGTTGATCTTCATCGTCATCATCGTAATCATCACCGCGTGGTCCACGCGGTCCATTACGCTTCGCTTGCAATGCTGCATTCTGTAGTGCCGCATTAGCGAGTTTCAAACGCCGCGATTTGAGTTCCTCGTTGAATGCATAATTATCATGATTTACATAGTCGCGCAGTTCACGTGGTAGTTCTTCAAGTGTCAATGGTGTTGGCACTTCTACTTTAATCACCTTGGGGGATGCTGCAGCCTCTGGTGTTTCATTTGAGCGTGCACCCATTTGATAGAAGAGTATGTAGGGTGTATTGGGTGGTGTAAGATTGTGTAGCTCTTCTGATTTGGATGGTGTAACTACGCTGTCGTTGAATTTGTACCATTTATTGGCTGCATCTGAGGCATAGGTGTAGTAATGACCGGAATCCATGCTGAAGCCAGAGTGTACAACGCCAGCATATAAATCATAGTGCACTGATGCAAGCTCTTCAAGAGAATCTGCGGCGCATACTTTAACGGAGACCTAGACAAAAAAAAAAAAGAATAACAAGAAATTTGATTTAAATCGTTTGAATGTTAAACTTTAGCAATAAAATTAAAAACGCAAATATTTGAAGTTTTAGCTCTATTTTACACATGTTTTTAGGAATTCTTATTATATTCAACATTTTCTTTTTTTAGGGGTCCATTAAAATTTCCTTACCAAATGTGCATTACTTACTAAAAATATAATGCACTTTGTCAGTGACCACGGCAACAAACGAGAGATCTTTTTCAATCCTTAAGTTTATCAAATCTTACCTTACAATTTCTATGGGCGAGTACCGCTTAAATGGTTGTGCATACTTAAGAATACATAGGGATCACAATGTCACAGAGGACGATGTGTTGTTAGATTTGGCAAAAAAACAAAACAGAATAACTTATTTCTTTATTCATTCCAGATAAAGAACGGAAGGAATAGAATAGGCCGTTGCTTATTCAGAACAGAATGAATAAAGAAGCAAAAATTGGAAAAGAAAGAACACATTTGTGTTATTGGTAACCAGCAAACTTTATAAACACAAATATGTATGATATATTTTTTGTATATATGCAATTTTGCAATAAATTCAATTAAAAGCTTTAAATTGAAAAATTTTCAATTTAATTTTGTGCCATTTTGACCTCAATTAAACAACAACATTGGACATAACCTCAAACACAAGGAATATTCGTTTTATTTTACCTCAGTTGATGGTACAAAAGGAACGCATTCGGAATATGCCGTATGAATCAAGGTTGGTTGTCGCAAGGAAGAGAGCGAGTACCCATAATTGTCACATTGAAGTTGACAGCTCATAAAAAATCTGCAAGTGATCTCTTTTATCATCCGTTTTTCTTTCGTAGTCATTCGCAAAATAGGCTGGTTTTGACAATTATGGGTACTGAGATGAGAGTGCGATCAGCCCTGCGGCAACCTTTAATCAACCTTGGTATGAATAAATAAACACCTTTTTGTGTTGATTTGATTTGTGTGAATGCTCCGGATAATCAAGAATGAATAAAGAAACAAAAAAAAGTCATTCCGAACGTATGGAATGAATAAAGAAATAGGCTGTGTGCTATTCGGAAACTTTTCACTCGTGGTAGGGAAGAAGTTACTGAGTTGAATACAATTTCTGTCTGTTGAAATAAAATTGTCATTTTTGCTGTGCCAAAAGAACAATGAAATTTTGACAACTAGAAATTTTGGCGTTTTAGATTTCGTTAGTGCATTAGCGCGAGAGTTTAATGTAATTTACAAAATAACTGATATAACTGAAAATGAACAGAATTTTACGCAAATATTTTCCACTTCTGGTTGCTTTGCTGTCGGAAGCAAACATTTTTGAACTTCTTTATGACTTTTTTTTAAGGAAGGCGGAAGAGTAAGTACTGCTTTTGCTTTTCTGCTCTGTACAACTACCTAAAACATTATTCCTTAAGGGACATTACCTATATTCGGCCAAGAGGTTATTCCGAATCATTAAATGCCATTTTGAATGGAGACAAGAGCACTTTTCGCAAAATTGTGGAGTTAATTCCAGCGAAGCATCATGGATGGTCAATAGAGTATGAAGTGATTTGCCATCGAGTAGCAAGTGGCTTTATGGGATTGCGGACAGTATGCAATATAGTGCTACATATTACGTAGAAATTCCTTTGCTGTTTTGTTAGGATTTCCATTATTTTTAATTCTTTGTGCATTTTTAATTTATAATTAACTAAAAAATTTATAGTAGCCCTGAGGCTACATGAATTTTTGACAATCATATTCACCTCGCAAGTGCCAAATATTCTCATTCAGACTGTCAAAATTTCATCATCCGAGTGAAAAGTTTCCGAATAGCACACAGCCATACAGCCAATATAAACATGTAAAAATAAAATGTAAGTTTTTTTAAAAATGCATTAAGGTTTCATATTGAACTCTTTGTGCATCGATATCAAAAAATATCGATATATTTTTTATCAAAATACCCCTCCTTAGGTAAATCCTGGCTACGGGCCTGTCAAGAACACAGTAATTTCAACAAAACTGATCTAATTTACAGTAAGTGGAATTAGCACATTTACTACGATTAAGAAACAACTAAATATTTCGAGTACACCAATCATAAACAGATCAGCCTGGAGATTAGCAGCATCAACTGAATTACGGACTCTTAGAAATATTTTGAAATCATCCAGTGAGGTATGAAGCAAGCCATTTCAAAAAACTTCAATGAAAGCCAAAATTTAGATAGCTTATGAATAAGAATTGCATGAGCCATTTTGTCAAAGGCTTTTGAGAAATATGTATCGATAGTGTCGAACTGACACCCGTCTTGGAAGGCAACGATGCGGTATTCAGAAAAAATAGTAAGATTAGTAACAGTAGAACGACCTGGACAAAGACATGTTAGTAAGGAGAGATAATACTTTTAACTGCAAAGAAGATCTTGTCCTTTCGAACTATTTATTCGAAGAGCTTAAATATGATCGACAGTTTAGTGATCGGCCTGTAATTACTGATGTTGTTATTACCCAACCCACAAGATCGGATTAATAAATATACCTGTAAGTAAAGATTTGTTAATAAGAAGTTGCAACGGTTCAATTAAAGAATAGCAGCAGTTTTTAAGAAAGAAGTGCGAACTGCCATCGATATTTGACTTGAATGACATTTTGATGTTATTAATACCATTTTTAATGTCCAGAATAGATAGCTCAATATGACCAAAATCAATGGAGGAGAACATATTATATGCTGATGAAACAAAAGAATCAAATGGAGCTACAAAATTGTATTGAAAGAAATCAGCAAAAAGTTTAGCAGTTTCAAATGCACTACTTGCTATTTTATTATTTAGAAACATCGAGGATGGAATATATGAGCTCATTTTTCTGAAATTGATAAAGCGGCAAAATTCTTAAAGGTTGGTTTTAATTCTGATTTCAAATTTCAAGATGTATTGCTCATATATATATTTATTCAAAAAGTTAAAATGAATGAAACAGAGCATTCAAATCTACAGCATATAGAACGCCAATGAGCAAGTTACAATTGCATAAGTTGAAATTGAAATTTGAAGTAAAAAATAAATTTGCTGATAATATTGAAAATTTGTAGAACTGAAGCACGTTAGGTAAGCAAATTGGAAAAGCAAATTCCTCCAATATAAAATATGATTTCATTCCATGCCACAATAAAGTGATATATTCTCAACAAAATTACACTCGTTTTTACTACACCCTCAGTTTAAAAAAAGTAATGAAAACTATTTTGCCTATATTTTTATGTGTTTAGTGTAAATTACAATAACTTACCTTTTCATCGTGAAAAACTTTGTGCATTAATTTTGCGCGCATGTGATATTTTTGATCGTATTTAAAGTGCTTCAACGTCAGGATCAAATTCTTTGGTGCACTTATAACGTTGATAAAACGCTCAGCATCCGACAGCTTCTTGCATTTTTCGCAAAAATATTTATTATCACCATACAATTTTTCAGGCGAGCAATAATAGTCAATAAGATCCTGGACGGAGTAGTTCGAAGCGCAATCATTCTTAACCTCGGGAAATGACAGCTGCAAGTCACGGAAGCTGTCAATATTTCGACTTTTCCAGCCACAAGTTAAACATTTATAGGTTGTCGCCAGCTTGCCTGTGAATGTCTTTTCGATTGTCGATTCCATGGTAGCCGAAGTCACCACGTTTGTTGAGTCTGTGGAGGCAGCAGCAGCTGAGCCATTTACTGTTGGACTATTAGCTACTTTCGTAATCTGGCTGCTCTGCTTTTCACAGGTATCGGTGGAATTTGTGTGGTCAGCACTTGAACTGCTAAAAGCAAGTGCAGAAGCGCCTTCTTCCGCATTGGATGATTGTTGTTGTTGTTGTGCATCTGATGGTTCCATTTGTTTGGATGTTTTGGCAATGGGCTCCGAGTCAATATCACTGCTGGCAGTTGTAGATGTCAGCGCTAATTTCTTGCGAAAAACAACCTCCTGCTCGTGCAGTGTCTCCAACAGGTAACCCAGAAACTCAGAGCTATCTTGCTGTAGGCCAGCTGAAAATCCAGGCGGACGTGTAGCATTTAAAACACGCGATGGTGTGAGTTCATAACGCATAGAGTATAACATTAGCGCAATCTGCTGTTGCATTTTAATCAGAAGCGGTGATTTACTTTCAGTAAGCAAAATTTCTCTGCTGAACCTGTATTTTTGGAGAGATTTTTTTATCAAGTATAACTTACTTTTTGAATTTGTTTAATACTCACTCTTTGGTCATGGCCAGAGCCTGCAAAACGCTGTTCATATAGCAGGTGTTGCCCAAATTAACGAGACCGACTTTGGCATTGTTGCTGTGATGCATTAGTGCGTTCTCCAATCCATCCTCTTGCTGAGTTTTGGTTGCAGTACCAAATTTCAAATAATTGTACGATGGTCGGAAATCTTTCAGCGCTTGTTCCTGGCGTAAGAAATAGTATTTTTATCTAATTGACAATTCAAAGCTTTACAAAAGCATTACTCACCACTGGTTCGTATAGCTCGTCATAGCCGTAGAATCGCACCATGCGTTCACTGGTCAGATCCACCAAACGTTGCAAGAACTTTTTGGTCTCCTCGGCATATTCCTCCATGCTGATGGATTGTTGTTTTAAACATGTTAAGATGCGTGGTAATTTTGGCAAAATCTTTAAAGAAATCCATAAAATTCCTCACATAAGAGGGGGCAAAACAAAATTTAAATTTATGCAAATGCAAACCTTGTGAAATATGTGTGGCGAGTGGTTAATACAGGAAAGCATGTGGAACACAATTGGTGCCACCTTTGGCCTCAGCACCGGCAGAATTAATAAAGAAAACAGATGCTCTATATTCTCCAGAGCAATTTCATCATAAAGATCCAGCTTATTTTGTTCCTGCAACCCATTCAAAATAGCCATAATCCAGAGATTCAAGTTCTGGCAGAAGTTGCACATGCGCAACCACTCACTGAGCAGCTTGACAGTCTTCTGAATGTTTTTGTCTGGAATTTTGTGGGATAGCAATGACTGCACTGCTTCATCGACCATTTCGCGGTTGAACAGTTGAAAGATTATTGCAATCGCGCACGTAGGCGTCTCCTCATTGTTGGTTATAAGCTGACAAACGATGCGCAGGTAAAACAAATAGACTCCCTTCTCGCTGGCCTTACCGAAGAACTCGCCAACTTTGATGATATCTTCTTTAAAGCGCTTCAACTCTTCCGGATGTCGTGGTATTTGCACGCGCGAAAGCTGCTTAATAATGAAGTGATAAACATTGAAGATATCCTCTAAATTCAACTGCTGTTGCTTGAGCTCCACGCAGTCGATGAGATGAAGTATTTGCGAGAGTTCGTTTTTTGACGAACTGCCGACGCCACCACCAATATTGGAAGCTATACTTGCTGCACCGGTATTGCTGTTTATTTTGACAGCAGAACCCACGCTGTTGCTTGGCCCACTACATCCTATGGGTTGACCACTACCATCCGTCCCACCACCCGCTCCGCCAGACCCACCACTGCCACCTATACCCCCACCATTCGGATTCATCTTCTTCGACTTGGTGCCACCACCAACGCTGTTGACAGACGAGTTTGTCTTCGCGTTTCCTGTTCCTGTTGTTGTGCCGTTGCCAGACGCAGGTGCTCCATTACCATCCGTATTGTTTTGCTTCACAGCCATGTCCGGATTGGCCGGAGGTTCCTCTGTGAGGAGAGTGTTTAGCGCTGTGGAGTGGCGCGCAAGCGAAGCGGGCTGCACTGACACTTCCTCCCGACGCCAACAGAGATTGGCGCTTCGCTCACACAACACAGTCGCTTACGAAAAAGATGGCAGAGGTTGAACGACTCTGTTCGTCTAGGTCGTTGTATGCCCTTGCAGGCTACAGGCTTTATGCTTACCTTTACCCCGCTTTTCGTACACTCGTACACACAAGAATCAGGCCTATTTTAATTAAAATTCAATGATTTCTTCAAAATCCTTGTGTTTATGTAGTTCTGAATTTTGATTCAGTCATAAATATTTCTATTTTCTCTTTAATTTTTTATCACGTTTGTCTCTCCACCGTTTTAGCAAATGTGAAAATTTCCCCTTGTTGCTTTACGCCTGCCTTTTACTGATTGGTCCTATGAAATTATTTTTCCGTCTGCTGCGTTTTTTTTCGTTTTGGCTTTTTGTGCACTTAACTTCTTATAAAATACAATGAATTTATTTTAGATCGCGTTTTCTTTTGCTTTTAATTGTTTTTCTCGTTTTCAATTAAGTGATTTTGTGATTTTGTGAAATTTTGTTGGCGCAACACAAAAGAAAATTGCTTGAATGCTCCTTCTTTTTCTACCAGTATTCGTCGTATAAGAAATTTTGACAGTTTGTTTTGAATAATACGGAATGAGTGTGCGAATGAAAAGGAATTTAGAGGAAAAGAGTTGCCACATCTGCAAGCTGGCCAAGATGTGTTTAACACATCTTGATTACGTAATGAACTTAGAATAGTAATAGACAGAAGAAGAACGAAAAAGAAGCTGATATACAGTTTTTTCCGTATTCACAATTGAAAAATTCACACAAAGGCCGCTTTCTCAATGTTCGGCTAAGACTTACCTGTCGGTTAAGTGATGATAAAGCTGACGGCAAGTTGTGGTTCCGGTTAGCTAATAATCAGAAAAACTCCTCTGCGTACTCTTCTGCCAACTTCATTTCAACTAAAATTAAGCAGTCTGATGCGTTTTTCTTTTTAAATAATAACTAACAATCACAAAAAAAAACACTTCTACAAAAAAATAAACGCTGCAGCCACACGTGATAGCACTGCCAATAAAGAATATGTATTTGTTTCGAAAATATTCCGAAAATCTTTTGCCGATAAGTTTTCAATACTCCACAGCATTCAAATTTGTGTACTTTAATCAAGACGAAAATAGATTCTACAGCTTTCTAAAATATTAAGGGTATTTACTTCACTGCTGAAATTTCAGAAATCGGAAATTATCGACGAGTTGAAGTGAGCGACCGATTTTAATGTTTCGTTTTTTTTCACATGCATCCGTCAACCTTAAAATCGCAATCGCTTCATTTCGTTAGTCATGCGATGCATGTCAGCAGACAAAGAGTCTCCTTGTCGCATGTACAGATACCATATATGTATACTTTAATATATGTATACCGTATATACTTTAATAATTTTTATAAGCGGCCATCAAAACTATAAATCAATTAAAAGAAACTCATTAAACATATTCGCTTTTGATTACTGAACACATCTTTTTTCGCAAATTTCTGACGATTATTTTTCATCAACTCAATAGATGATTAAATTTAAGCAAACTTCGGAAAACCAAAACAACAACAATTGCACTGAAGTTTTCGTAAATTTCAGCATTTCTGAAATTTCAGCGTTGAAGTGAATACCCTTATTGTGTGTGCAGATTGGGCTTCAGTCTACTTTTATGAACCTGCTGAATTTAAAGGGTTTGCTTGAGCCACAGGGGGGATAGTGACCTTTTCTTTCAATACCATTATAATCTACAAAAAAAATGCTACCTTGTACGCATGAAACAATTATAATTCTTGCCTTGTTATATAAACAACCTTGTTATGTTATACAAGCCATGCCTTGTACTAAGCAACGTTTAGGTACATATACCAGCGAGCGAAAATAAAAGTTACGCTATTTTAGTGTAACGCAGACATTATCATTCTGTACCGCTCGACAGTAAAATATACAGTACTTTTTTGTAATGTTTGCGTAGTCTGTAATCAACACAAACGGCATTCGGTTACTTTTAGCATAGCTAACGCTCCTTTCATCAGTAGACTAATATCCTCATAACAAAATGCATCAACAATTCCATTCCGTGCACACATATGCAGCGACATTTTTTGACGTGAACAGAGAAATTACTTTAGTTTCTCTGAAAAACTTTTTCTTTATCTTCTTTCTTGCTTGAGCAAACGCTCACAACAACAATAGGATTCCGTGAAATGCAAACAGTAAAATTTTAAAACATTGACACCGTTGAATTGTTTGTGTTTCTCTATCTCTTTATTCTTAGCAATTAAATTGTTTTCGCCCTTTACTATCTTTGCCTCTCAAAAACCGCAACACATACAGGTCTTTTGATGTAGTTACTTTACGGAATGATAATAGTTATGATAATTTTTAAGCTACCGTAGCGTTTTGCTTGTGTTTGCGTTCAAATACAAAAAATTTAACTCTACAGGATAATGAGCGATCTAAGCTACACAACGTTAATGGGTCATGTGAATAAGAGATCCGCAATTGATTTTACTGAATTTTTCTAGTAAAAGGTATGAATTTAGTGAATAAAAAATAGTTATAGCTGTTTCTGGAAGCCTTTGCTATTTTTTTTTTTTTTAAAGGCTAGTTTTTGCTATACACGCTGTTCAAAGACTTGAAATAAATGCATAAAACCAGCAAACTGATAAAAATATCAAGTAAAAGCTGTCTATTTTTCTAGTGTGGTTATGAGCACACTTTTAATCTTTTTTCCCCTGCTTTGAAGTGTGAAAAATGGCTACATTTATGCAAATTCATTCCCAAAAACACTGTAAAGATAGATTAAACTTATTGGAAATTCAATATAAGCAGTTATATCGATTTAAAGAACATAATGTTGAATGGCTTACCACCCATTTTTTGGGTGAAATTTCTGAAACTAGAGGAGGAGTTTTGTCAACAAAAAAAAAAGAGTGGACATTTTTTTACGATTCCTGAGTGATCCTGGCTTCCAAATTCGAGTGGCAAAAGAAGAACGTGCTGATCGTACAACCGTTTGCAAGACAATCAAAATGGTCCAGAGTAAGGTGCTGGCAAAAGTGCACTTGTGGATCAGGTTTCCTTGCAATTAAAATGACATCAAGATGGCACAGAATCTTTGGCAATCGAAGTTTAGTTTTCCGGGTGCAATTGGTGCAATCGATTGCACACATGTTGCTATAAAAGCAAGTGCGTTCGGTGACGAACATGTGAATGGAAAGGTTATTGTAACCTGAATATTCAATCCAATTGCAATGCCAATGAAGAATTCACGAGTCTCGACACCCAATGGCTGGGATCCGTGCATGATAGTCGAATACTCAAAAGATCATCCGTTTATAATGTCATGGCACAGCAGCGGATTGGAGCCGCATTGCTCGGTGACATTGGCTTTGGAATACGGGAATGGTTGCTAGCACCATACAAAAATGCAGTAATTCCAGCTGAGATTACTTATAACAATTTACAAACTAGAGAAGGTGTAATCAAAAAAATATGCTTTGGACAATTAAAGCAAAGATTAACAGTTTTGCAGTAAAAGATGAGAATTTCATTGAAAAAATGCCCAAGCGTTGTTATCTGCTGCGGAATTTTGCATAATATTGCCAAATATTTGAAATATGACGTTGTTATATTACATGATTTTGCAGCTACATATTTAGATGACAGAAGCTCGGTAGAAATCAACAACGTTTGCTTGGCCAACAACAACGAATGAAATTGCTAATATTGCTCATTTGTTTAAATAACTTTTATTCAAAATTAATAAAAAAATGTTTTAAAATCTTACGCTTTTTAGTATTGAATTGGAGTAAATTTCAAAGCTAATTAATAAAATAATAAGAAGTGCATGTCATATCTGAAATTCATTCTTTAATTTAAAAATAGCAAGTATAATTAAAAAAGATTGCATTTATTTATTGGCCTCCAAGGGATCTTCGTCGTAACTTATGTCAACCATTGTTCAATTTTACACCTTACTAACGGCTTGTCGTTTCGTTTCATGCCGTAAGTGGGCAGAGACCTTAATAAGCTTTAATTGTCAAGAAGCACCGAACGTTGCAATACACCTGTGGACAAGTTTTGCGTCCCTCGAATTTCTTCAGACAAACGAAAATTGGATTTTTTTTATTTTGTTGGGGTATCTCTATCAGAAAAAAATGTTTGTTGCTTTTGACTACGAAAACCTACACTTGCGGTGCTCACGTGGCAAAGAATAGAGTATAATGAAAAAGTCGGGTAGCTGTCAAAACGATGAAATCGCAGAAATAGTACTGTTTAATTAAAAGTGCTACATTTGCAGATTTTACCCTATGTGCTGTTTTGACAGCTCGGGTTTTAGCAACGACGCAGAAAACAGTGAAATCATTAAACACATCTCTGTAAGTTGTCTGCTTTGGCCGTGTATCTTCTAGTGGTAGTTTGTTGATTTTTTACAAAATAGTGGAATTAATGTCATAAAATAGCTAATATATTACTTAATTATTAAATAGAGACAATAAACATAGAATATGGCTGATCCCAACTTAATAGAAGTCAATGAAATAACAGGATACTGGACATTCCTTATGAGCGTAAGTTTCTGAGTCGAAATTGCACCGTTTGCTTGTGCGGCATTGAACAAATAAGCATTTATTATCCGCTTCAATTAGATCGACTGGAAGGATCCTTGGCTGATTGGATTAATATTGATGCACGTTGTTACAACAACGACTGCGCTGCTGACACGAAACAATACAAATTTCCAAATATTTTTATTTCTAGTACTGCGTGAGTTTCTTATACATACTTTCACTTTTCAGTGCATCTTGAAAATGTCTGTTGCAAACTTATTTAATCTTCCATAGTGTCTGCGGCTTACTGTTCCGAGAGCATTAATGAATACGCAGCTATGAATTGGCAATCGTTTTCAAAGCAGCAATATTTCGACAGTAATGGGCTCTTCATATCTACTGTATTCTCGATACCGATATTGCTGAATTGCATGTTGCTAATTGTGAGTATAAATATAAATCTAAATATAAAATTTACAAGATTTTAAATTTATTTATAAAAAAAAACGAAGGGTGCTTGGCTATATAACTCTACGCAAATGATGTCCAAACTAAAGACTGCACAGCTACAGGAAAATGCGAGGCGAGAACGGCGAAAAAAGTCCACTTTAGCGAACTTAAAGGCGGAGTAGTATGCTTCCCTTGTTTGTAGAGCATTCAAAGCTTTTTAGAATAATTGTTTGCAGTTTTTCTAGATAGTTTAATGTTCGAAAGTGGTTTCCTAAATGTTTATCTGTACTATTATGTGATAATGTACGGTATACGCTCCCATATCACGGTTTAAGTTAAGGTTTTAAATGCAAGCGTAATATTCTAAAGTTTCATTGAACAGAACAACATTGAAACTCGCTTCTTTATCAAGAAAATAGTTTTTATGAATGTACCATGCCATAATTATGTTTAATATAAAATTAGCGCTTATTAAGTTCAGATCAAAATCAAATCTTAATCAAGTGTTTTTTATTATTTCGGTTAAAAAAAAATACGATTTAAATAAATGTTTTCAACTATCTAAGATAAAATTTATTAATGAAAAACTTCAAATTATTCCGCCAAATTGTAACAAAAGCTATCTGTAATTTCCAGCAAAAAGTTGCATAATTTGACGCATAAAATATTGCAAGTTTTGAGTGAAAAAAGCAAAATATTCTCTAATATTAAATAGCTGATGTATTCAGTGTTACTTGGAAGTTTGTATAAACTGGTATTGTTTTAAATATATTAAGTTTTGCATGAACGTAAAGATAAAAGTAAATTGAGAAATCTATTGAAATGTTAATGTAAATTTATCTCGGGTAAGATTTAAACAAATGTGTAATGCGTTTTAGCCCAACTCAATAATATATATCGTAAAACTCTTTATCAGTGTAACTACAATAGAAGAAGGAAAGTTTACTCCCAATTGAGGTAAACTGCAGAAGAGCCTGCTTTAATATATTCAAAAAATGTTTAATGAGCGCCTAAAATTATGCAATGCAAACCAAACATCTAGTAATATTTTGACTGCAGCCAACTCGTCTTGCAAGAAAACCCATTGAAAAAACCGAGTACAAAGTTAAAAAGAAAATGACAAAAAGTTTGTTTAATATTGTAGTGTTGCCGTGGTCGTCGTATTTACAAAAAACTGTTTCGGATAAAATTTTCTTTAGATTTTAAAAGTGAGTAGATGTAAAATGTGGGGGTCGTGGCAAACTTTGAGTTGTACTGTTTCGTATTTAATGTGCGATATCTGAAGAAAGTGTTTGTTTTTACAATAGTCTTTAATTTCATTTGTTTTTAATAAATAAAGATACAAAACGCCATTGATTGTGTGGCCGAGAACTAATTCAATTAAAAGACTTAATTGACAGTTGGAATGCATGGTATATGGCTCGCATAAGGAAACTCATTTATTTCTTTAAACTCAGAAAATACTCGGGGTTGAAATTTAAATAGACGTCACACTTTTTTAAATTAACACTACATTTGTTATATTTGTTATATGTACCTAATAAAGACAAAGCTATTTTTTTAATAATTCCACTTTAGGTGGTAATTCTCAACATTTTTTTTTTGCATATTTTTGCTATATTAAATTGAACCTCCTAAGCTCAAATATAAAAAAAAATCCCGCTCACAATTAGATTAGGTGATTAAATTCGTGAAAGTTTTAAAAATTATCATTTTAAACTTGTCAAGGGCAAATCACATTTATCTGGATATAATTATCCTTATAATTGAATTTCATATTTTATAATCCACTTCTCATGGAGACATTTCCATAAGAAAATATGGATTAAGAAAGCACAAAAACGAAGGTAAATAGGCTTGAATTAACATTCCGAGATATTATTTCATTAAAATTACTTCATCTTAAAGAAAATACTATGAAAAATCAAAAAATTCATCCATTATATAACAAATGAATGATAAATTTTTAGGCTTCATTAATTTATTTATCATAATTCATAGTAATGACGGTTCTTTTTGAGAAAATTACGGTTTTGTGTAAGCAAATATTTTACTTTTGCATACAAGCAGCTGTAAAACTTTAAATACTAAACGGATTTGGCTTGTATCAATAATTTCTGAAAGCTTTTTCTATTATCTTCAAAATGGTGCCATAACCATAAATACCGATTGTATAATAAGAAAAATACAAGTTATTTTCTTGAAAGATCTTTTAAAAAGGAAATTATCTTAAAAAATCGATAACTCGAAAACAAATCGATAGATAAATTTTTTTCTTCGGCCATTCTTATTTATTTTGAAAGTACTTCACGAATCCATTGTCAAATCCCGGCACTCAGCCCGAAATTACACTGTAGTATGGACAAATTTTCAAAAATTTACAGAATTCAGTCAATTTAGTTCAATTCGCACACAATCTAAATATGATAATAGAAACTTTTATAGGACCTGCTTATGTCAAATTGTTACATTTACGGCGCAAAGAACAAAAGTACTAAAACAAAAATTTGCAACTCTGTTTAAGATTGTGTGCATTTTGTTTTTGTTTTGCAGTCTGTTTTAAGCGACGCGGCGCCGCCTATTATATATGTTTTGTATATGCTTTTGCCTAATCTTCGGCGTTTCCTCAATACGTCTTGAGTGGTTTTGACATTCGCTACGTACGTTATTCGTTCGTTCTCGACGTGCCATTAAAGGTGGAAAAACAATTTATTTTTGTGATTAATTTTTTGTGTATAAACGCAGTTTAAATTATTTAATTTATATAAATTTATTGTAAATTACGAAGATCTGACTAAGAAGTTCTTTGATAAGCTTCAAGAATTTCGGGGTGCTTGAAGCACGTTCAAGTGACGAAAGAGTTGTCTTTGGACAATTTGAAGACTTAATTACGTCAACAAATTCGGTAGTATCCAAGCGAATTAAATATCGATGCATTAAATACGCAAATATTGAACAAACCAACTTCCAAATATTTGTGTATTAGAGTAATTAATTAAGTTTCAATGCAATAAAATTTCTTCCTCAATCAAAAACTTCTACAATTCGGTTTGTGTGCAGTATAGGAAGTGGAAATAAAACGGCAAAAGCAAAGTATCAAAATATTGCGTTCTTACTTCACAAATTAACTGGACAGGCAAAAATAAATGCAGCGAAGAAAAAATGTGCACAACCACAGAAGTAACGCAGAAGGACTTGCACGATTTGTTGGATATATTCGAAAAAAGAGCATTCGTTGCAGGCACATGTGAGGAAGGATCAATGGTGAGGCTCACAAGAAAGTTTTAATTAAATCAATAAAAATAATGACAGTTTTTAAATCAAAGGATTCAGTAGCCGGAAGTCACATGCGTGATTGATTTTTTTTTTAACTAGAAACGCACGTTTTCATCCTTGTTAAATGCTTCAACGTATCCTTTGCTATAGCCTATGTCTTTATTTTCGTATCCGTACTCTGCCAACTAGTGCGCAGTATCATAAAATTCCAATTGAGTGGTTTACACCCATTGGAATATTGTTGCGAATTGCTCCAACTTTTTGCGCTGCACGTTTTACCTATTTTGTATTCCTATTAATGACACCGGCACGTGTTCAGTTCACTTCAAACTCTGCTTAAATGGCTTTGTTCCAGTTATTTCATTGATGCCTTTTCTGACTGTCCGATTATTGTTTGGTTCCTTTTTCACCGGTAGTATTGACTCAGCTGATGTTGTTTTTCAGCATCAAATGTTTGCAATAAAGTTTACTTGCAAGTCGTTTCTACTCATTGTGAATGTTAAAACACTAAATATTAAAATGTACAAATCTTTAAAGCTAAAAAACAAATAATTACAGGAAGCATTCCAAGTGCTAATAAAGAAAAGAAATTGGGAACTAGGACAACGAACGATGTACATAGCAACGTATGTATGCATTTTTTCCATTGTACGCACCAATAGTTTTGACTGGCTTTATGGGTGCATTAGTACTAAAAGTCTATCTTACATCCTGCTAAAACAGTCTACTTGCAAGTTTTCATTTGTTGTAGATGGCTAATAACAGGTGGTTTTGTGCGTCTGTTTGTTATTTGTTAGCACCATTGTATGAAACTGAACACTGCAAGATGGTTAAAAGGGGCGTTCTAAACCAATCTAGCTGCCAACGCGCACGCTTTTCCAACGTCAGTGTCTGGCTACTTCAAATGTACAATTATTAGCGAGATCTCAGAAATGTAAAGAGTACAAACAAATTGTTAAAGCAATGTAAATAAGTAGAAGCTAAATAAACATCAACCGTAGCTGTATAATTGACAACATTGTAGAAATTATATATTAACTGCGAAAAATATGCATTCTTCAATTTTACTTCGCATATAAAGATCTGCACGTGATGAGATCTGCATTTCAAGATCTGCTTTATGACAACTTAAATGAATGCTGACGTATCTCAAGTTAAAATTAAAAATAATTCAAGTGTAATCTTCAGCTATTTATGCCTTCTTTTATTTATATAATAAAAGTAGACTTTATGCTTTATGTCCAAAAATCATAAGCAATAAATAGCTATTCCCATTTGAATTAAAAAATTATTTTTATGTCATAACATAACATAACATAACTATAACTAATCAACGCATCTAAATTAAACCGCTAGATATTGAATAACCGCAGTTTACTTTTTCCTGAAATTGAGACTGAAAGATAAAAGCAGCCGAAAACATTTTTATAAATTAATAAAAAATCAGAATAATAAAGAAAAAGTTGGATGCGAGTTTCAGAATTTTAGCGTTTAAGTTACGCCTAAGTTAGGTTCGGTTAGGTTAGGTCTGGCCGACACTGGTTCTCGGGCGATCGAGAGCCCTCCTCTCGCTGGCAAGACCAGAACTAGCCACAATAGTGGCTGTCATCACAGGGCACTGCTTGATAGGCAGACATGCCTACAGGTTGGAGTTATCTCAAATGACTTCTGTAGAAGCTGCAGGGACGAGGAAGAGGAAGAAACCATCTCCCATCTTCTGTGCTCCTGTCCTGCGCTAGCCAGAAGAAGGCACACACATTTAGGCTCTTTCTTCTTTCATGAGCTTGACGACCTGTCAACTACTGATGTCAGGCGTCTAAAAGGGTTCATCAGGAGCTCAAGTTGGTTCCATTAGTAATAAAAGCCTGTGTGCAGCGGTATCACAATGGACCTATCTGGTCTAAGTGAGCTGGTGTATGTTTTCCATTTACACCGGCTGCCGCCTCTACCTAACCTACGCCTAAGTTAAGTCTTAGGTAATTTTTTGATTATATGGTAACATAAGTTCCAAACTAAATTGTTACCTCAACGGGAAGATGACAAAAACTAACAATATTTTTGTAAAATTATTTATACAATTTTATAAAGCTCCATGTAAAAAGTCGCTCTCTACGTCAAGAAAAAAATGCTTCTTAATTTTTTTGTCTGTAACGCTCTGCGCCGACAACTTCAGCTGCACATGAAGCTATGGCATGCACTCCATGATATAAACGGCCTAGGTTAAATTCCTGCAAGGGCTTTTTTTTCAATGATTAAAACAGTTAAATAAATTTGTTCAGTTAACTGAAAAATCAGTTAAATAACTGAAACAATTTTTATTATTGCACTTTTAGACAAAAGAATTGAAAGAAATATATTAAAAAAACAGCGGAAATATTTACTGTATATATCGAAATTCAAAACTTTTAATTTCCTACTAAGGATTTAGTTTTGAAAATACATATGTGAATATTTTTGGTGGCAAAATTTTTAAATACGAAAAATTAGCTTGTGATCGTTTTTGATATATAAAACTATTTTGCATTAAATATTCGTTGTACTAAGAATTCACATTAGATATAATAACAAAAAATTAAAATAATATAAGTTCATTATAGTAATTTTGGGTTGTTCTACAAGAAACTGCGCTTTTTTTTTGGTAAGCATCACTGTTATCGTCAAAGATCTGTCAATTGTTGGCGTATATGCCATTTTTTGTGCTTAGCTGTTTATTTATATTGAAAACAAATAACTTAATTCAGCTTTCCGTTTTTTTTTTTTTTTGGAAGTCGTGTTTAAAAATGGAAAACTTTGATGAGCAAATATAAGACAAACAATATCAGAAGTGGTTTACCCGTTTCCGTGATGAACATTTTTCAATCATGGATGCTTCTCGTTCTGGTAGGCCCTCGAAGGTTGACGATGACCACATCAAGACGCTAATGGAGACAAACAAGCATTTGACAGTTAGAGAAATAGCGAGTGCTCTAAATTTGTCCGTTGGAAGCGTTCACGGTCATTTAAGGTCCGCTGGTTTCATAAAAAAACTATATCTCAGGGTCCCGCACGAATTGAAAGAAGTTCACAAAGTCAATCGAGTTGACATTTGCTATCGGCTCATGAAACCTGAAGAAAGCGACCCATTTCTCAAGCGTATGTTGAGTGCAGGTCAACAGAAAAATAAGCTCGAGTTCGAAAAAAATGTTTGTTTTTAAATCTTTGAATTTGTCTAATCTTTCAGAATTTTAATTTTGTTTTTGGATGAAAGTCGATAAGAAATCAGTACATTGGATCAAAGTTAACCAACAAAAACACACTCATCTATTTTTATAAGAAGCAGAAAGAAGAGCTGATAACTTTGAAAGTTTTCGTAATTTTGGAAAATTTATAAATCATAATTTTTTTTTGTATTTTCGGGAAGGGGGCAAGGGGAGGGTTGCTTTGATAAAAAAATCTATAAGTAGATATCAGTAAAAAATTAAAAGCTATTTTCCCATTTCCCAACATTTTCCCAAGCAAAACCGTTTTATTTTAAGATTATTTTTGAGAGTTCCTTTTTTATTAGTGGCGGCGGGTAGAGTGTGCGGCCCATACGCCAGAGAACCCTGGCTTGAATCCCTCCTGACAGAAAGTTTTTTCAATTGAATTAATTTTTCTGTTCCGCCGTCACCCTCTCTGCAGACAATGGCAAACCTCAGAGAGTAAAAACTGCCATGAAAAGCTTCTTGAGAACATAAGCTGTTCGGAGACGGCATAAAACATTTAGGTCCCGTTCTCGATCATCACACAACACAATTGATCATAAGAAAGTCCTCTGTCAAAGTCCTTTCAAGGGCTGAAATGGCCAAAGCTAAAATTGTCTGCCTGACAATTGAGACAGTTGAGCTGACGACTGAGAAAATGTGAGTGTGTTAGTAAAAAATGTGTGAGTGTAGTGGAACTGTTAAGACAAACTCTTACTTTTTAAGTATTACCTTAAATTTACGGCAACCCATTTTAGCAGAAAGCCTTCAACAGAACATACAAGCTCTAGCATAAATTCCCTAATGGCAAAATATTGCGATTGCCTAAATTTTCTTTGTTGTATTATATAAATACTTAGATAACCCATTCTGGTCGAAGGTCTTAGGCAAATTATAGCCGAAAATTTTATAATTTTACACTATTTTTTCTCTGTGTGTAAATTTTATAAGCAAAGCTTTGGCCAACAAATTTTTCATTGATGAAGCGAAGTGTCTTATATTTGTGTTGGAACATTTTATTAAACAATTTTACATCTTCAAGTAAATTTACATCATTATCTCAGTTTTGTCTCATTTGTATTATTGTTTCATAATTTCTGCACCCTGAGGGGGAAAGAGTGGAGGGGGTGAAACCTCAAAGCACCCCTTGGCTATGGGCCTGTTACAAACAACATGTTTTATTAAAAAAGTAATAAAAGAGTTTGAAATATTCCTATTTATTTGCCAACTGATCAAATTTTAAGTGCATGTGAAAGATTCATATTTTATTTTCAAACTGAGTGGGGACAAGCTATACTTATAAGGTTTGGGGATATTTTTTAATGTGTTTTTTTTTACACCGTTCCTATACCACGAGCAAAAATAGGTTTGAGTGTATTTCACATTTTCCATTAAGACTATTTTCTAGCTAGAAGATGTTCCCATAAGTATCACGAAATATATTGGAACTTATTTATTTCGGTTACTATCTAGCGTTACTTTGTCTTTCACCTTCTCATATGTCAAATAAAACATTAATCGAATATAGATTATTTGGTAAATTTTTGCCGGTAATTTTGAAAACTTCCGTCCTGTAAAGTTTAAAATTTTCTCTCTCTTTTTGAACAAAAGTCAAATCAAATTTTAAGTTTGACTGTTTCTCTGTTTGTTCAATCAACACCCACTTTGTATTATGTATAATGTGTGACGTTATTGTCTTGACGTTATATTATATAACAACAACAGAGAGCGCGGAAATTATTTGTATTCACTTAATTACAAGTTCTTTTAAAATTGAACTGATTAGTTGATTGGCGCCTTGTTGAAATAGACAATAAACAACCACAAAGCAAAATGAGATAACGTTTAAATTTATTTTTTATAGCTGTAGTTGTGCTGTTATTTTTCCCAAAGAGTTCTCTTTGTGACGTAACAATATTTAGTATACTCGGCTCAAACAATGTTTTCATTTTTGTTTTATATTTATGCTGTAAAAATTTTTAACCTAAATAACTTCCAAATAAATGTGAATATGAACATTTTTATAAATAATTATTATTTCGTTATATATTACTGATAAGTAGTTTTATTAAAAAGTAATCAACATTTATATGCCGCACAAGCAGTTAAGCGACCCTCTAATAGTTAAAATCACACGTCAACATTGTTTTTTTTTTTATAAAAGATGTGTTTACTTAAAATTAAAAAATAGTTAATTTCTCATATACATATGTAGAATGATGAACAAAAAATAATCTACAATCTTTAAATTTGCCTTGAAGAAATTCAAAGTTTTTGTTTTGTTTTACTTGAACGCAGTTTAATTGAAACACACTAGCAAAACACATTTATTTTATGCGTAGTATTAGTATCATAAAAAGGTAAACAAATATCAATTTTATTGTTGTTTATTACAGTTTGAAAAAGTGTTGCCAATTTTTGCAAAAAAAAAACATTAAGTATGCTTTTCTTTTTTTAATTACTAACTATGTATTGCTAAATGCATGCTTGTGACGTATTACGTTATTTGGCAATGGGCCCAATATTAAACGTCTGCAAAACCAACAATTTAATTTTTTGATTTATTTAGTCAGCTGGTCAAACTTGTAGAGAAAGTGGAAAAAATTTGTGATTATTTTTTTTTTGCCAAATTAATGTCAAGTTATTTGCAAATGCAAGTTTTTCTAATATAACCTTGATTTTTGCACTTTGCTAAATTTTGCCGAAAACCTTATAAAGATTGATTAGTTAAATTAAATCTATAATTTAATTGATCTAAAAAATCATGTTAAAGCTCAAAATAATTATTTACCAGCACTACCATAGAAAGATTAACCCTTGTAAGCTTAGATACAACAAATTTATGCAGTCGGTTTTTGTCGTTTGTTGATAAGCAAAATGAAGTAAAATAAAATTAAATGACAAGTTTTTAATTTTAGCGCAAAATAAGCTAAAATTTTGTTGATAAACACTTTGAACCGAAGTGCTTCAACAAATAAACGAAGAAATGCTTTTTATTATAAATAAATTTTTGCTTTTTTTTTTTTTTTTAAATACTGATGCCTAGATAACCTCTTTTTAAATACACCTGCATTATTAAGTTAATGTTATTGCTATTATTGTTGGAATGTAAACAAATTTAATAGATGTTCCCATCAGCAGTATATTAAAACACTTATCACGCTTTGAATGAACTCAGCCCCCAGAGCACCACCTCTACCACACAAGAACCATAAACGTAGCTGCATACTTTGTCAGCTTGTCACGCTCATGTAAAATTGTCGTAACCATAGCGTACGTGGCAGAATTTAGCCGCACTCACTTTTTAATCGATAGCTTAAGTTTCGATATATTCACACTTACATTTCTACATTGGTTTAAATAGGTATGTAGTTTGTACTCGTAAGCATTGTTGTTTAAGCGACAGGTTTTTGTTTGTTAATTTGTTAGTTGGAATTCCATTGAATTGACTCTCTTAACTTATACGTGTTAATCACGTTTGGCAACAAGAGAGTTTATCTTTTATAAATTGATTTGTTGAAACAATGAAGTCAAGCAAAAAATAAGTTTATATTTTAATTATAATTTTTAGTTTAATACAATAAAAATTTCATATGAATATGCATATACATAATTATAGACGAGATCAATCTTCAAACACAAGCCGTCTATTTTGGAATGCGGGTTGATTTTGTTAGATGCGAGTTTTGTTTTTTCATAGCACAGAAAGAAGATTCATTCAGCTTTTTTGCTCGCTTAGTTTTAAAAATGTTCTTAAAATTCTTCTACATTTTTGTAAATAAACATTTTTTTCTTTAGTCAATTTAGTTCGAGTTCATTACTCCATGATTAATTACAAACTCGTTAAGGCATTTTGACACACATTCTTTAATATCATTAATAACGCTATGGGCAATTTTTTTTTGCAAACGATTGTTTAATTGAACGTCTCGGAATTTCAGCACTTTTATAGATTTTAATTGCTGCTGATGTTTTTGTTTTTATTTCTTTATAATAATTCTATTGATATTTGTTAAACAAAAATGCAGCTGCACTTTAAGCTGCAAAAAAAAAATGAGTTGACAAAAAATTAATAAACACAAAAAACTAGTATTTTTACACCATTTATTGTAATGAACTTACTTTTTCAACATCTTATTTAGTTTACATTGAAACTTATGATCATCAGTTGATAATAATTCATTGATGCTGTTCTTCATTTATCTCACCAACAAAAGTTGTATTTCTTTAGTTAAACAAAATTAAAACATCTTAATAATAAAACCTTATAATGGAAATAAGTTGTTGAAAATAACTGTTTTCTTGGCTTTAAGTATCACTTTTCTGATCACTTAAAACTTCTTCCAACAATTCTGTTTCTTAATTAAATTAAAGGCTTTTAATATGATTGTAAAAAACATACATACAAAAACGCGAGTTCATTGGTTCAATGAAACTCCGTTCTTAAGTTTAACCCATTAATGACGAATGTTACATATATGTAGAGTAGAGCACCCACGAGATATGAATCGCTAGTTGTTAAAAGGGCGTATGTGATGTTTGGCAAATTGTACAGGCACTAAAAAAACTGACCCCCCACTACCCTATTACTAATTAATTTGGCGAATGATAATTATTAACCAAGTGTCTATAGAAAAGGTTTCATTGTTATTCAGTTGTAATTAAAATTTGGCGCGTTGCTAGAGCGTTTTAAAATTTGGCAACAAACGGCCTTTTAAAAAAATTCAACACAAAATCATAAAAGTGTATTGTAAATGTCATAGAAACTCATTCATTTTCAATGGCTTTTATTTTAAAAGTAGGTACAAAATAAAAAACTATTTTTGTAATTTATTTAAAATATTGTAAGTAATTAAAATGTTTTTATTCAGTTACAGGCCAGTCAGAAAGGTGCACATAAAAATAGTTTGTCAGGGTGGAAATGTATTTTTTAAATGTCATTAAATTAATATAGTTTTATAGGTCCTTTTTCTGTTGGATAGGCTGGGTCACAAAAAAAAAAGTATGCTTTGCTAAGCAATTTATGGTTTCAAATGCAGTAATATATCCTTTTTTGTTTCAGTTTCTGAGTTCCTGAATAAGCCTTTAATAAAATCTTTTTATCAAACCTTATACAGGTTGTCCCGCAATTGAGTGCAACTATTTACGGAGCTGAAAGGTTATGTCGCGCTGAGCAAAAAATCGCATGGGAGGAGGGGAGGGGCGTCTATTTTCACATTCTTAGGAGCTACAGTGTTAATTAATATTTCACGACTTTGGTTTACGTTATTTTTTTTAGCAGAAAAACCAACTTACATAAAACTTATTTTGATAGCTCATTATAAAGGCAATCTTACGGCATATCAACAAACCCCACCAACTTAACCGTTACCGAGCTGTGCTTGTGTGAAGATGAAATCAATCGATTGAAACTACCAAATTTCAATTTTGAGTGCAAATTTCTCAGAATTTCGCGTAATAAATGAAATTTTTTTTTTAGGATTAATTTTGTAATTTATTCAATTTTCTTTTCAATGCCACCAAAAACATAAACATATCTTAAAAAATAAAAAAGTTGGCTGTACTAAAAAAATTATACTTATTAGAAAATTTATATGTAAGTTAGTTTTTCCGCTAGAAACAATAACGTGAATCAAAGTCGTGAAATATTAATTAACCCTGTAGCTCCTAAGAGTGTGAAAATAGACCCCCTCCTCGCCCATACAATTTTTTGCTCAGCTCGATATAACCTTTCAGCTTCGTAAATAGTTGCACTCAATTGCAGGACACCTTGTATAAGTTCTTGTATAAAGGAATTCGTTTCATACGCCTTATTTCCTTTCATAGACCTTCTATAAATCTTGTTTTAAGGATTTTTCAAGGAAGTTTAAATTCTCCTTCCAACATAAATTCATTATACAGAGCTTTGCTCAATGCTTATTTAGGTGAAATTGTTACGTGGGTAACCTACACTTTGTCTCTCTTCACCCAATGCCTGTTAAATGGTTTTGTTAAAAACCCTGAGATTTCTCAGGGCCATTAGACCCTCTTCCTTAGACGCTGCATACATCATTTTAACACAGGCTATTGGCCTATATCAGTAGACTCCAATCCTTACAAAAAAATTAAAATGTCCAAAATGGCAACATACGCCTTTTTACCAAACTAACGGTTCATGTATGGAATGTGACTTTTTTTAATTTTTTTCGCTCCCCGTCTATTTTCCATTAGTTTGAAGCTAAAAAATAAGATTTGCAAAACAACTGGAAGTTGGTAGTGGAAAAAAGCCAGGCTCCGTGGGCTTTTTGGTCAAAAAATGGTACATGGATTAATTACTCTATAACTCTTTAAATAACAGTTTAACCCTATTATATTACACATAAACATTTTTATGCAGGAAAAAGTCTAAAATTTTTTTATAAACAATTTTGACCAACAGTTTGAAGGTAAACATCACGCCATGGAGTATTATTAATTAATAATTAAGTTTATTCCAAAGCTTACCATTTTTGAAAATATTAATTTTTAGGGGCGTGAGAGCATTTTAAAATTTCGCTGAAAGTATTTTTTTCAAAGGAAATCTCTGATTTTTTTCGCTCCAAGCACATTTTTAGATAAATTGAGACTAAGATATGACAGTAGATGAAAGTTAGCAAAAATGTGGCATAATCAAAGTAATTACTTTGAAATTTACAAACCTAACTTACCTTTACTTACTTGGTATGGGAGGTATCAATGCCTCAGCCTAGCGGATGTTAATTGTTTTTCTAATTTTTCTTTACCATTTTTAATTACATTTCTGTTCATTCTGTGAATGATTAAATTCTTCCTAAAACTTTAGTTATATTAACCTGTTCAAACTGAATGTAACATAATGATTCTTCTCTACTGTATAACGAATTTTATTATGAAAATTCTTTTATGAAATTTTATTATGAAAACTCATAGTTTGTACTTGCAATAAAAAAAAAAAACGAAATGGCCACTTCAGCTCTTGAAAGAACTTTGGCCGAGCTTCTTATGATCAATTGTGTTGTGTGTGTTGTGAAATGTTTGAACACAAATGATCGAGAACTGGACCTACATGTTTTATGCCGACTCCGAACGGCTTATGTTCTCATGGCAGTTTTTACTCCCTGAGGTTTGCCATTGTCCGCAGAGAGGTGACGGCCGAACAGAAAAATTAATTCAATTGAAAAAACTTTCTGTGTCAGATGGGATTCGAACCAGAGTTCTCTGGCGTATGGGCAACGCACTCTTCGCCACGGTCGCCACAGTAATTGAAAATAGCTTATTCAAATTGCATTGCGCTGCTAATACACTGAACGTTATTGGGAAGCGAGTTCCAAAGACGTATCGCATTAACATAAAATTGACGCTCGGACATAAAACAGGCGAATTTTGGTTGCAACGAACTGTTACCTCGATTAGATCTCAAAAATGTAAGCTTTTCAAATAAAGAGGGGGGGTTCTTTGGTATTAATGATTTTGTGTTTTTAAGTGCTACTAATATGAGACTGAACATTTTTTTGCATGCTGCGATACGTGATCGGTACGTTTAAGTCCAAATATGTAACGAGCAATATTATTGTACGATACGTTAATTTTTCGCTTGCTTGCAGCATCACAGCATGAATACATTTCACACCCATACAAGAGGGTGGTCACAAGATATGCCTTTGCCAGAAGCATTCTAATTCTTTGCGGAGTAAAACTTTGCCTTGCCCATAAATTGCGGAGCATCTCAACTTATATAAGGCTGAACATCGTCTGCGTACATGTCTACCTGACAATATTTTAAAATATTTGGCCCACACAGAGAAAAAATAGTGTAAAATTATAAAATTTTCGGGTATAATTTGCCTAAGACCTTCGTCCAGAATGGGGTACCTAAGTATTTGTATAATACAACAAAGAAAATTTAGGCAATCGCATTATTTTGCCATTAGGGAATTTATGCTAGAACTTGTGTGTTCTGTTTAAGGCTTTCTGCTGAAATGGGTTGCCGTAGATTTTAGGTAATATTAAAAAAGGAACTGTGTATCATAACCTTATGTAAGTTACACTTATACTAGTGAAGATTTCTTAAGGCCTTTGTGCAACAAGCGCTTGCGCTGTTCTCTTATGATTGATTTGTTTGTTTGTTTTTTCATCTTTTCGGTTATGTTTGACACTTTTTCACTTTTTTGTTTTTCTGTTTTAATTAAATCAATTTTTATTTAATAAAGTCAACTCATCAGTAGTCTTGCGTGATTCTTGCTGTGATTCACTAACCTGTTTTATGTTCAATTTGTTTCGCCAATGTTACGAATAAATGACTGCGAAATACATGCAGTTAAGTACAAATGATAAGAAAAGGAAAGCAAATAATGACCGCTTATGACTGAAAAAGTAGCAGTTAGAGAAAAGAATGTAAAAACCCCAATTTGCTTTTTCCCAAGTATCTTTGGCATATTATACAATTTTGACATGCCTAAGTTGACAAAAAACTTATGAAATATACACAAATTTCTTAGGCTTCATAAAAAAATAGTTACCCAAGTCATTTTAGGTAATACGCCGTAGGTATTATTTTGTGTGCAGGACGTTAACATACATAGAAAACAAAAGAGGTCCCAAAATGGACCTCACGGAACCCCACGGACAACTGGTAAGAATTCTGAGAAGATATTTCCAATGTTTACAGATTGCGACCTCTCGGACAGATACGTCGACAGAAAACGAGTAGCAGTCGATGAAAATTTAAACATATTCGACAGTTTAAGAAAGTAATCTCGTTGCGATCAAGATTTGTTCGAATCTCATCGGACACATCTATCAATGCAGTAACACAGCTTCGTTTAGGTCTGAATCCGGATTGTTTATCTGAAAGTAATGCATTTCTCCAAAGATGTTGATTAATTTGCTTGCGAATTAAGGATTCGAATACTTTGGATAAAAATGGCAAAATGGCAATTGGTCGGTAGTCGTTGCAAGTTTTTGGAACAGGGACTATTTTGGCTTTTTTCCAGCTTGGTAGAAACAAAGATGACATTATAATGGTATTATAATGGCATCATATCCAAACAAGCAGCCTTGGATAGTAACTGAAAAAAGTATATAGAATTTAGAAAACAATAATTATAAAGCTAAATTTCGATGAAAAAGTAATGTAAGAAATTGTATGAAAAACTAACATAATTGATACTAAATTTCATCAATGAAAATAATCAATTGTTTACATTGTTTATTTTATTGCAATATATTTGTTCTGTAATTGCTGTGAGCAATGTGCTGCATACAATAAAATCACACTGCTTTAAAATTTATGTCTGCCCATCATAAAGTCTTAATAACTATATTTCGTTAACATTATATTTGCAATTCATGAATGCATACTTATGTATGAATTGACTAGATCGATATTTTTCATTCAAGGCTGTGTCGGCGCTTGTTTAATACTATAGCCATACTTTGAACGGTGTTGCTATTGTTACTGAAATGGCGTGCTTTATTTCTGTTATCCTGTAGCTATAGTTTCAAACTCGCGTAGGTTTGAATGACATACTTTTTGCTGCTGCGATTGTCTTTGTTGCTGCCACTTTTTATGTTGCTACGGTTGTTGCTGCTGCTTGATTGCTAGTTTTTCGCTTAGTTTAGTTATACATACTTCATGCAATACAACTTTTCATAGAAGTTGAAATTTTTATTATTATTATTATTATTATTATCATCATGAATGCAATAAAATTAACAACAACAACAGAAACCGGCTTGTGACTTCCAACACGTTGTTGATTTCCAAAATTGCTGTTGTTCTGTTAAATGCAAAGTTCTTCCGGTTCAAACGCGTTGGAGCTTGCATTCATTGATGAAAACAAGTTAAAAAAAAGCGCCTGTGTTTCGACGGTTATTGGTATTTAATAATAATTATAAGACAACATAAATATGCAGCTTTCTTTAATTGTACCTTATAACTTGCGTTAACCGACTCGCCTCGGCACTCATCCACTGGGTTTTTTATGTCTATCATTTAATTTTATTCTTCCAAATTTATTTATTTCGATTTTGCTTTAATTCGAAAGTTTGCATTCCAATGCATTTAAGTTTTCAGGTCGTTTACCTCGCTAAGTAAGCATTTATTTTGGGTTAATTTTGCGTCAAATCGAATCGCTGACAACATTTTTTCCTCGAAATTTTCATGTTTTTTTTTTTAAACGTCGAAATTTTCTTGAAAAATGTACTTTGGATTTTTAGCCTATCAATGATGGTTCATTGTAAACTAAAAGAAAATTCTTTAATATTGTTTTCCAATGAAAATATACGGTTCTATCACGCATACCGTTTGGACTCTCGGAATAAAAGGTCAGATCAGCTCATGAGGTGAAATATTTTAGCTATGCAAAGTGAAAGTGAAAAAAAATTTAGATGCAGAAATTTCGAATTAAAAAATTTTTTCTTTCCCTAGCTTCAGTTTTGGTGGAATATTACAAAATGCGCCAAATTTCAGTTTCGACCAAGATTTTGATTTCGACCGGAAACTAGTTATTTGGAAAATAGCTTAAATTTTTATCGTATTTGAAAAAAACAGCTCCATAATTTCGAGCAATTTTCAAATTTTCGAAGGGTCAATATTTTCTTGAGAAATCGAGAAAAATCTCCTTTTATACACAGTTTAAATATGGGAGTACTTCGAATATTTATTGTATTAGATGGGTAAAAAATGGGAAAAAGGTATAATAAAAATTTGGTAGATGGAAGCTTATATATATTAAAGTAGAACCCTGCCCGCTTCGCCAGGCACTTCTTTAACATGCTTACATTTATGAAGCTATGTACAGTTGCGGTCAAAATAATAGCACCGCGAACATATCCTCAGTGAATGATATTTCCACTCTTTGTTGGCATTATTTTTAAGCAAAACGTATTGTATGGTGGGACAGGAACGCGTTTGTATTTTAGAAGGCTTCCAAGGACGGAGTACAATCCAAATTTCACTTGGAAAATGATTACACCATGCGACAGCCAAAATGTATCAGAAAAACCGCTGCTTGTTTCTAGTAGAGGAATACTCCCAGAACAAGATCTCATACTATGTTTTGTCGTAGAGGGTCGCAATTTTTTTAATTGGTGGATTTGTTCTGCAGATTGTGGGCCATTTCGAATTTTTATTTTAATTTAAAATGAGAAAGAAAAACATAAAGAAACTTGTAAAGGATTCATCTGCCCAATACAAATGTATGGAAAATAAAATGGAGGTATTCCAATTCCTTCTGATCCGCCACTCTCATATTTATTTATTTTTTTTTTTAAGACGATCTGAGTAGTGCAAGTGAATCTGAGTAAGATTTTTTTATAGCAAGGGTCTTGAAATTGCCTCCATAGTGTTTCTTGGCAAATTTCATTAACTTACTTTTCATGAGAGAAATTTGTAAAAAAAAAAAATAAAAAAGTAAATATGGGAAGAGTATAATAAGAATACCTCCATATTATTCTCCATACATTTTTATTGGGCAAATGAATCCTTTAGAAGCTTCTTTATATTTTTCTTTCTCATTTAAAATTATAATAAAAATTCGAAATGGCCCCACAATGAATCCACCAATTCAAAAAAATTGAGACCCTCTACGACGGAGTATGAGGTCGTGTTCTAGGAGTGCTCCTCTACTAGAAACAGACAGTGCGAAAAATAAATTTCGAAATTGTCGCACAGTGTTATTCATGGTGGATCTAGCATGACTGTGTGGGCTTGTTTTTCGTTTTATAGCATGGGACCTATATTTTGGACCAAAACTATAATGGATATTTATGTGGATATTTTAAATGCAGTCATGTTACCGTATGCCTAGGATGAAATGTCGTTAATTTGAAATTGCCAACAGGACAACGATCCAAAGTATACGAGCAAGAAGGCGAAAAATTGTTTTACAAATAACCATATTAATGTTATTGAATGGCCTCCACAGTCCCCAAACTAAAGCCCCCATAAAAATTTTTCGAGCGGAATTTAAAAAAATGGCAGTTACAGAAAATATGACGAAAACAACAATCACTTTTGGATTGCTACTGAGCGGTTGTTGTTAAAAACATGCCAACAAGTAGTTGACGCAATGCCTGATCGCTGCGCAGCAGTCATTACCAACTGCGAGAATACGACAAAATTTTGAATTACTATCCTTAGACAATAGCAACGCAAACACAATTAAAACTTGTAAAAGTAACCGAAACTTATTTATTCTTTTTTACGAGAATAATATGTGGTGCTATTATTTTGACCGTCATCATTTTGCATTATCTAATATAAATATTACATTAAAGATAATGTACATTGATATGTTTGTGTATCTCACTAGCGATATATTGTATTGCTTTTTTTTTAAAAAGTGTCGCTGCTTTAAATATGCGCAAAGCGGAAGGTGCTATTTTTTTGACCGCCGCTGTATGTGTACATGAAAGTGCCTGTGAAGTTTCTGTATTCAGAAAAGCTGGTTTGAGTCTGTCTTTATGAACTGTAGCGGTAGTGCTTCTTTTAAAAATTGTAGAGAATTTTGGTGTTTTGTCTTTCACCAGCGAATGCGTAAAAATAAAAAGAAAGTTAGGTGGCAACTCAATGAAAAAAAAATTACAGAATTTTTAAATTCTGACGTGGATGCGGTTTTAGTGACCAATTTTTATCTTAAGTTCGCCCCAGCATCGAATTCATAAAAGTAAAAAATTTAGCTAACATCCCTATGGCAAGAGAACTCCATCATTTTTAAATTCAAAGAACGAGAATTTTAAAATTTTCTACTTTATTTTATATATATATATATATATAGATCTCCCATAATTTTATTTCCACGTTTTTCATCCCTATCATGAGTTTCGCCCGAAAAATATTTTGACAAGTGAAAAAATGCTCGCCAGAAAATGTAAAGGAGTATTGTGAGTTTCACCCGAATCACAGTTCGCTTTAAATAACCTAGCGTCCACACGTGCGAGTGCAAGTTCGAAAAACTCCAAACATTTTTACTAACAAACTCACATTTTTGGACTTGCAGCGCTACTTGCAAGGGAATTTCCTAGGCAGTGAATTTTTTCACTTGCTGCAAGTAAATGCCAAAAAAGAGGATAAAAGTGATGTTTTTGTTTGTTTGTGAAGTTTATACAAGAAGCAACATTACATGTTTTGCTCGTTTTCTAACTTCTTCATTTCAAGCAATACTGCCTTCGCATTCGATGCTATTTTTTAATGAACTTGCACTTGCATGTGTGGACGCTGAAGCAACTTGCAGCTAATTTCGAACTCTTTCGAAGACAATATATTTCTCTACTTGCAAGTGATTACTTGCACTTGTGGACGCAGGGTGAGCAGTGCAGTTTCAAACATACTATTGTGAATTATGTGATCAGCATAATACAACAAAATATTTCTGGAATTCATTCAATTTAGATCCTTTTAAAATAGCTTTCGTTTTGTAGGATTCAGCAAAATTATCGGGTGAATAAGCCAGAATTCAAATATTTGTTGGACACACTGTTCAAACACTGGCTAAGTGTTTGCCACCATTTGGTCAACAATTTACGATTCCACCAATCATAAAACTGAGTGCGTTCTTAGGCAAGAAGTGGGATTGGTACTGTCCGAGATTTTGGGAATTTTCGAGCGAACACTTTGTCCGCAATGGATGGATAACCTGGCCAGAACAGGAAGAAAAATCCAAGATTGCTCAAGATTTTTGTGGAAAGTATGAAAAACCTGGTGTTGTTGGTTGTATTGATAGGACTCATGTGACTTACAGCCGGATTCAAACAATACGGTTGTCCAGTCTAAAAACCTTCCACAGCTTCTTTCATCCCTATTAACTG
The DNA here is from genome assembly GCA_914767935.1 of Coremacera marginata. NCBI lineage: Eukaryota > Metazoa > Arthropoda > Insecta > Diptera > Sciomyzidae > Coremacera > Coremacera marginata. Next base: position 189,207,725 of record OU612044.1, on the reverse strand, counting down.
AAATATGGCTTCCACTGAAGGTGACTATTTTTGCGTTCGATTGGGACCACCACCCGTCCGTCCCTCTTTTGTGATTTTTGCTTTCAGCAGCTTTTCGTCAGACTTCTGTCTGGTCTTTCCAAACCTTGAATTTCAAAATCTATTAAGAAAGCACACACATATCACAAATCCGCAACTAGTGGTCCAGCACAGTTCCATTCAAAAGTATGTTAAGTTGGTTCCAAAATAGCGCCACTGTTTCCTCTTCACGAAACCTTGTGTAATACCGGGACTCTCCTGCATTTTGCCGAGAAGAATGCTGCCTTGTATTTTTTTTATTGATTTACTCCCAACATAAAACCAAAATAAAAGAAGGAGAATTTGTTTTTTTTTTTTGCAAAAACAAAAGGAACTTAAATTTATCTTAAATCTTATCCGTTAAAAAAATACAAGTGAAGAAATAAAGTTCTGGTGGCGAAACATTCCACGCATATATTTGTGCGAAAATTACATTTCGGCAAACTCATGATAGGGGTGATTATAAATTGGAGAAAAAACGGAATAAAAGTAAAAAATTTAAAAGTGTTTTTTTTTTCAATTAATTCCACGATAAAAGTGGAATAAAAAGTTTGGCTTCTATTTTGAAACGAATGCAATCGTCAAATGCTGTTGATCACTTATTTCTATGGTACAATGAAAAGAAGGTAGCATCGCGGCAGATTGTACTCTCTTCCATTATTGTTAAAATCAGCATGGTTCAAAATCAATAAATCAACAGCGTGGTTTTTTTGCAGGTAGGTCCACCGCAACCAATCTGTCGCTATTTGCGAATTTTTGTATAACTGAGGTCGAAAAAGGGCAACAAGTCGATATCCTGTACACTGACTTTGTGAAAGCTTTTGACACTCTACCTCACAATCTGATTTTGTACAAGCTTGGATAACTTGGTTGCCATTCTGTTTTTCTAAAATGGTTGGAGTCATACTTACTTAATAGACTGCTCACGGTTAAAATCAATAATTGTTTTTCGAAAACTATATTTGCTGCGTCCGGGGTTCCTCAAGGAAGCCACCTTGGACCTCTGCTATTTTTGATCCACATTAATGATATAAACTATAATCTTCACTCGTGTAAAACCTTGTTGTATGCGGATGACTTAAAAATGTTTAAGACCATTAATAATGTATCTGATTGCGCCTACTTCCAAAATGATATAAATTCTCTCTTACAATGGTGCAATTTAAATGGGATGAGCCTTAATTTTTCTAAATGCAAAATTTTTACATGCTCGCGTAGTGAGAGCACTATAATTAATGATTATTGTAGCGGTAATAATCATATCTTTGATCGTGTCGATGTTATTAGAGATCTAGGTATATATTTTGATTCTAAGTTAACCTTCAACTATCATAGAGAATATATTATTTCTAAATCAAATTCTCAATTTGGGTTCTTAAAGCGTAATTCGAGAGAATTTAAGGACCTATTAACAGTAAAAACACTTTTTCAAACACTTTTTCCCATTTGGAATATGTAAGTCTTGTTTGGAATCCTTTTTACGACAACCACATCAATCGCATTGAAAGAATACAAAAACAATTTACAAGATTTGCCCTCCGTCGTTCGTTCTCCTGTGAAACTATGCCTGATTACACTACGCGTTGCAAGCTCTTAAATCTAGACAGTCTGCAACTGAAAAGGCAAGCTCAAAGTATTTTGTTCGTTAAGGATATTCTGGATACCAAAATTGACTGTGCTGAATTGTTGTCGCTTATTGCTCTTTACGCCCCTTCAAGATTGCTTCGAGAAAGAAGCCTTTTTTCGTTAATTTTCACCGAACTAATTACGGTATCAATGAGCCTATATCTAAATGTCTTTATTTTTGAAATCGAGCTGGAAATAATTTACATTTCTTTTCTCCTAAAGATGCTTTCAAACGTGATGTCTTCAAATATTTAAACTCAATTAAATTCAAGTTAAATTTTAAGATGCATTTGTTTAATACTATATTGTTATCATTTTGTATATTATATTATGTTATATTGTATATGAGTAATATCTGTAAGAGCCAAGCCCAGTAGATTAAATAAATAAATAAATAAAATCAATGAAAATAATTTTCTTTCACTTGGCAAACTGAGTTCAACTGAGTAGTATTGTTTTTGCCTTTTTTTGACAGTTGTGGTAGTCGACTCTCAGGTGTGCGATTACCTTCATTTATTTTACCATGGTTATTTCGAAGTTTTGTTCGAATTCTCATTTTTATGTCATTCTTTCTGAGAGATTCATAATGGCAGAGTTTTGCTCATGGAAGAATAAAAACTTTTTTGGGAACAGCATCTCATGGGAGCTTTCATTGCAGGGCTAATTATTAAACAAATAGTAAGGCGTAAATAAGTTAACATTTTGTAATTCATCTTAATAATTATTACGTTAAGCAAAAATAAGTTAAAAAAAATAATGGTTATATTTTTATAGAAAAAATAAATATTATTATTATTAACTTTTATTATAAAATAAATTTACAATAAAATAATTAAAAGCACTAGCAGTTAAGGCTATCGGCTTGAAAAAATAAATAATTATGTTGGTTCATTCAAATTGTCTGCCACAAAAGCATAAACTTCCGTAAAAACTTGTGTGACGTGTGTAAAAAAAAAACTTTTACCTACAAATAGACAGTCACCCGACAAGAAAATGCTTTCCAAATTCATTCACAATTGAATGAAGGAAACTTCTTGTTATTTTGGCTGGTTGTCGTCGTTGCTTGCTCACCTTTCTTTAATTTTATAAAAAGCAGCGGTCGTTGTTGTTACTGGTTGATAGAAGCAAGAAAAACGGTCATGTTGCAAGTTAAAATTTCCTTGATAAAAAAAACCACCAACAACTTTTTTACTCCACTTTTCAGTGCAGCAATTGCGCTCGTGCTGTGCTCCTTTTCTTGCAGTCTTTTAACATTTTGTCGCTCTACAAGTCGCCAGTTTTCTGCTTGCCCAGCCGCTTAAAAGTTGCTAAAATCCGGGTTCGGCATCCAACCAATTTTTTTAGGTCAACCGGCTAGCTAGCCAACATTCAACGATTTCTTTGCAAGTTTTACAACAAAACAAACACTAGCATTCAACTCTACCGCCCAAGGTTTTACCTACTAAAAATAAAAGATGCCGCCGCTGCAACTGTTAACTAAGCTATAGACAACAATTATGCAGTTTCTTTTTTTTATTCATTCACTATAGAAACTTTTAAACTACTTGCCGCTTGAGTTTTCAGCAACTAGCAACTAGCTAGTTGCCGCCGCACACTTTGTTGTTTTTTCAGCAAACTATCGCTCAGCGCATTTAACAGGCCCGCAGAAATGCAGAAATGCAGAAATGCAAAAATACAGAAACTGCAGCAGCAAAACAATAGCAACCAGTTGATTGTTTGTCTGTCTGTCTGGCCGTCTGTCTTTTGGCATGCACGCCATGCAGCCAGATGAATGTTTTTACAAATTTACATTTTGTTTCGCGTTCGAATCGCGTTTACAGAACGCGTGACGATGTTGCCCGTGCATTTCTGTTTTTTTTTTTATTTAATTTATTTTTACATTTATATCACATTCTGCTCATTGTTTTTTTCTTCTTTATGGAAAAAAATATCAAGTGGGAAGTTAATGTATTGATTAAGCATTTACAAACATAAGCATTTGAGGTTTTTTTTTTAATCTGTAGATTACTTGCATGAATTTTTATCTTTATTTTTCAAAAAAAAATAATGGGTTAATCGTTAAGTTGGCATAGTCGAATATGGGATGTCATGATGAAACCATCACAATTATAAGCTTAAGAAAAAGTATCAACGCATTTATTTCTGATTCTATTTTTTCTTAGAATCAGTTGGTTTTTTTATTCAGTTGACGTTATCAGAAGTAGAGTCCGAAGTTCGTCCTGTTCCGATCATCTAGCTTCTACTATCTCAGATGATTTCCTTATACAATATCTTAAGCATGATTATTTTCGCATTTTAATAAGAATAACTGACAATCTTAAAAAAACAAAAAACTAAACAACGTTTATTCTTGACGTTTATTTTTGACGAACAAACAATAGTTCTTTGCTTTATCTAAGTTTTTTCTTCGAAAAGTTATGGTTGATTCAGACTCTGTGACAACATTATTATTTAATGTGTGGCAACTATGGATAATTTTCATGTTCCTTGAAAAATAGTTCATATTGTATGGCAGTGAATGTCAATCGAACAATCACAATCTTAATTCCATTTTGTGTGACAATTATTCACACTATAGTTTTGTGGTCACAAACAATAATGACTTAACTCAAAATATCGTAAAAAAGCTATATGGCACTTTCTTTATTTTCGATCTTTGGAAAGATGCAGAAATCCGTTTTTGGCATAGAATATATTTCCACTTATGTCTGCATATATTTATCTTGTAACGGTTCATATAATTCAGAATAATGTATTTCAGAATAATTGCAGTTAGTGCAATTAAAATATCGTTTTTTACGATACTTTGAGTTATGTCATTATTGACATAAAACAAACAACTTCATTAAAGTTTTATCCAATGCAGAGGTATAAGCATATATTTAGAGTTGTTTTATTTTAATTGTGTTGTGTGTCGAGAACTGAACCTAACAGCTTTATGCCGACTCCGAACTGCTAATGTTCTCAAAAAGCTTTTCATGGCAGTTTTTAGTCTCTAAGGTTTTGCCATTGTTTGCAGAGAGGTGACGGCCGATCAGAAAAATTAAGTCAATTGAAAAAACTTTCTGTGCCAGATGGGGGATTTGAACCTGGGTTCTCTTGCGTGTGAGCCACACACTCTATCCACTACCGCGAACCTGCGAAATTTTACCGGAGTAGACAAATTTGTAAATACGACGCTAACTAAGCATAAACGCAAACACATATTCCTTAAGAGTACGAATTTTTAATTCGTACGAATTTAACTTTGGATAAGCATTTAAGGGGAGAGTAAGGGTTTTAATTTTTGAAAAATCGAAATTTTTTTTCTTATAGTTAAACATCTGAAGAATATAGTCCCAAAATTTAAAGTCAATCAGAGCAAAACTCTTGAAGTTATTGACTAATTATTCGTCTATGCTCTAACAGTATAGCTCCGACATGTCGCGACAGCTGCGGGCTTTTTAACATTTTAAATGCGTTTTTCTCGAAACCACTTTTTAAAAATCCGTGCTCACTGTCATTTAAAAACTACATAACTTATTAATTTCAAACTTGGAACACACTTTCTACATATCAAATACGTCCCCCCCGCTCCCCCCAATAAGTCTTAGCATTTTTCAGATTAAGGGGGTTTTAGCAATTTTCACTTCAAATGACCACCAAAAATTTAAAAATAATAACAAAGTGCGACAATTTCCAATTTTATTTTTATATCGGAGAAACCGCTGTTTGTTTCCAGTAGAGGAGCACTTCCAGAACACGACCTCATACTCCGTTTTGTCGTAGAGGGTCTCGATTTTTTTAATTGGGGCCATTTTTAATTGTAATTATAATTTAAAATAAGATTCATAAATATTCATAAGCATTCATAAATAAAATAAATAATCATTTCCCCCAACAAAAATGTACTGCGAATAATATGAACGTACTTTCAATCTCATATTTGTTTATTTATATCTCTTCTCATATTTAGTTTTTTTTTTTAATTTGCTAAAGAAAACGATGGAGGCACTTTTTCAATGCTCTTGCTACTAAAAAATTTTAGGAGAAAAATTTCCAAGACAAAAAAAAAATAGGAGAGTGGTGGATCAGGAGGAATTGGGGATACTTCCATTTTATTCTCCATACATTTTTATTGGGCAAATGAATCCTTGCAAGCTTTTTATGTTTTTTGTTCTCATTTTAAATTTAAATAAAATTTCGAAATGGCAACACGAATAGGAGGGTCTATCTGCCCCGCATTCACCACATTTTTAGGGAGGAGCCGAAACACGTGTTTGACTTAAAGTGCACAGTTAAATACGTGTTTTGACGTTTCCCCCTTAAAAATGTGGAAAATGGGGGATGATACACCCCTCTATTTGTGTGTCTCAAAAATGCCTTTCCCCTTAGAAACCCCCAAAAAATAGTTAATTTATGCCTATATTGCTTTTTAATAATAAGCAAATATCAAAATGATAAGTATCAAAATACCTATCATTGATGAATTCAAATATTTTTCAGCTCAAATAAAGAACACATCATTTGCAGAACTCGAAGGTTGAAAACAATGACGATGTTCTCACAACGATGAGCGCTCTTTGTACACAGTCCAATAACCAATACAAGTGTTTGAGAAGTTTATGCGAGAGCGTAGCGTTCAACGAATTGCTCTGAAAAGATTATTCATTGCTTCTGTTTTTATAAATGATAACTCGAAAGAGCGAGAGCGAATTTTCAAAAACAAAAATTAATGGTCTTCAAAACACAATCGCTGTAGCCATTTACCTGAAATTGTGTTCAAACACTAAATTCCATAAAATTTGCGAACAAATAAAGCCAACATATTGGCAATTTCATTAATTTTTTTGTATTTTATTTGAAAAAAAGTTATAAACTTTAAAAAAACATTTTTTATTTTTAAACGATAGTCAGTTTCTTGTGAAATAATAAATTTATTTTAACTTTGAAAATAATTTACAAATTCTTTTTTAACAATAATACAAATTTTACAATGAATAAAAGAAATCATAGCTAAATTAATTTGATTAAATAAAAATTGTCTCACTAAATTAAGTTTCTTAATTAAGTTTCTTTCTAAATTAAGTAACATTTATTATTTTGTATTTCTGTCTGTTAGCTGTAGTTTTAAGGCCAATTTTATCTATCGTGCTAAAAACGTTTGTTTTTGTCATTTTCTTATTTTTTCTTTTTTTTCAATTTAAGCACGAGACACGCTCGATGTACTTGGACGGGCAAAATTTGTATTATTTTTTTTTTTATTTTAGCTGGCGTTTCCTCAGTTACTAGGAGCTACTCAAAGCACTACTAGCACCAGATGTAGCTAATTTTAGATATACCGCAAACAAGTTTCGATTCGTTGATTAGGATTTAGTAGTTTGGGCGGGGTGATGAAAAAGAGGCGCGTGACTGGTGATGATGATGATGTTATTGTTGGTGCATTTAAATGCAGTTGGCACCCATGAAATTGTTTGTAAATAGTTTTAAATTAATTTTTGCAAATTAGTTTTTAAATATTGTAATTTTTTTATTGCTATAACATTGATTGGAATTTTTAACTCCTTTCACTGTGTTTCTCTATAATATTGTGTGTGAGTGCAAATACTTGATAGTTGTTGTTTTGATTCTCTGCATTTACAGTTCAAAGTCAACATTATTTCATTGACCTCGTTGACGGCATTCAAGTCAACAACAACAACAACATTATACATATGTTGCACAAAAAAGTTAATTTTTCTATTTACACACATTTGCAAACACGCACAACAGATAATCTACAGTCTGTCTGACGTCTGAGACTTACATTGCCCACACCACTTCAAGCATTCCTATTCACTTTGTGGTGGTCAGTCGTCCTCGTATTTCTGTGTTGCATTTACAAATCTTCCAGACAGTCTGTTAGACAAATAGATAGGCAGGCAAACAGACTGTGAGACAGACACGCATTCCGCATTTTGTTATTTGCAACAACTTGTTGCGCACAAAGCAATTGTTTAATTTTTCTTTTTCTTGTCGATTTCAATTCATGGCATTTGTCCATATGGATAAATATATTTTTGCAAATTTTTCGTTTACTTTGTAGGCTGCCTATTTTCGATATGATCTCATATTTTTCAAGGTCCATGTGTCTAGAAATGTGCTTATTCATAAAATTTTTGTTTATTTTTATTTTTATGCAAATTCAATTATTGATTTTTTTATGCTCTTTCGCCCTATCTTAGGAATATGACATCTTACAAAAATGCGAATCCTTATTCAAACTCGATTACAGCATTATCGAACTCGATAACACAAACGGGTGCCTAAGTCCTGGCTATCCAGGGCGAATATTTATACCGGAATATGAACATGGACATATGGCGACAACGATTACCTCAGCTAATGTATTCACCAAAAATGGTTGCAATGGTTACAATGGTACAACAACAGCGTCAACAGCAACAACATCAACCTCAACTGCATCAACTTCATACACAGCGACGACGCTTAATGGTTTTCACAGGAACGGCTTCAATACCAGCTCCAATAATGATTTACAGTCCTTTGTTAGTTTTGCAAATCAGCAACCACAACCAACGCCGCAACCGCCGCAGCAAACGCAACAAAATAAACAACCACCGGAACAGCAGCAACAAAGACAACACACCATTTATGAGGATCTGTATGATATGAATAAAATACGTGAACTCATTACAACAATGGCCAAGTATGCGCGCTGTCGACAGCGCTTTGTTGTTCCGGTGATCATGTTCAGGGGCAAGTATATTTGCCGTTCAGCCACCACATCCTGTTCGCAGGAAATATATGGTCGCAAGGCTTACGACTATGCATTTGATTGCCTTAATTATGGTTCTACGAATATGGATGAGGAGAACAACGATCCTACAGATGATACCCTAAAAACGCTTGATTCCCTTATGCCACCAACACCACGACAGTTTTCGCATGATGAGGTTATAAGAAGCGACATGCAACTGCTGCATGAGCTGAATATATCCACCATTGTGGATCTGATGGTGGAGAAGCGCAAGATTAAATTTTTCGTGGCGTAAGTTGTACAAATTATTTAATTTTATAGTGATAGTATCTCACTAGTGATTTCTTCCATTTTAAGCGTCTCTTCATCGGAAAAAGCTGATCCCGATCATTACGATAACTTCAACATCCTATCGCTTCCCTATCCAGGTTGTGAATTTTTCAAAGAGTTTCGTGACAATAACTACATGGCAAAAAACCTGTACTACGATTGGCACCAATCCTTCAATGATGCTCACATAAGTATTCCAATACAGGGACCAACTGCTGAAATGGACATATGCTGGTTCGATTACAAGAAATGGGATTTGGTAGAAATAACACAGAACTACCTGAAAGGCATACTCAAGTGCGTTCAAGAAGATGGTAGCGGCATGCTAATACACTGCATTAGTGGCTGGGATCGTACGCCTCTTTTCGTCTCACTGGTGCGCCTCTCACTGTGGGCCGATGGTCTTATACATCAAACAATGAGTGCCATGCAAATGACCTACTTTACAGTGGCCTATGACTGGTATTTGTTTGGACATCAATTGCCCGATCGTTTGAGACGTAGCGAGGATATCCTGTTCTTTTGCTTTCATGTGCTCAAACATATAACAGATGAGGAATTTAGCCTAGTTGAGCACAGGTTAGTTCAGCCAACCTGACAACTTGAAATAATAAAAAAAAACAATAATTTTATTAATATATTTTTGCAGAAAACGTACGAAAACATCGAGTAGTAGCGGTAGTAGCATAATTGTACTTAAGTCAGATTGTGTTGACGAGGAAACACATAAGGAGTAAGTATATCAAACAGAGCTTAGTTAGTGGTGTTTCCATTGCTAAATTATATTAAAATCTACTTAAAATCTTTTATTTAATTACAGAGAAGCCTTATTTAACTTCGATCAGGACAGCAATGATAGCTATTCCAATTCAATATGTTCCAATTCCAACTCTAATTCCAACTGTGATATTTCATTAGCTGATAACTTCTTTGCTAACAATATAACTAGACGTTCCCCAAATCCTAAACGGTAAAATACTATCTATATTTCATATCATTTGCTTTAGTTGCTCACAATTTGATTTATAACTGCAGTTTGCGAACTAGTCCAATTTCTGTGCCTGGTGCTGTTAATGCAGCACGTCAACGACATGACTCAAACTGCTCAAATGGCAGCTGGCAGGTTGTCACTGATTGTGGTTCTATTGAATCCAGCAGTTATGTGGTGCGCTCGGGTACGCTTGGTGATAGTGGTTGTGCAGCGACGCCATGTAGCACTGGCAGTAACAGTAGTGCAACAAGTTGTTCAACATCAAATGGTTCAAATGGCACATCAAAAGACGCAATAACGAAAACACCACCCACACTGTAAGTTTTTAGTTTATATTAAACCCTTTTATTCAGACTGTATTTTAAACTTAAAAATACAAAAAGAGTATATATAGTATAAAAACGCATTAAAATAGAAGCAAGCGAATACTAACTAAGACTAAGCGTATGTAAGAATAAAAACGGATCATTACTATCACAAGAAGGAGAAGTGCTCAAAAGATGGGCTCAAAACTTTCACTTATTAAAAAGAAGGCATTTCGAGTGTTAAACAACTAGAGGAAGATTATTAATAAAAAGAAGAAATAAAAGTGAACTAAGATGACTCGCTTGAGGAACACCCGATGAGAACTGTATAGCAGAGGACAAGCAATCTTTGATTTTAACGTTTTGCCATCGATTATGGAGATAAGATGTTAGCCATGCATAAAGATTTGAATGAAATCTAATAGCAGAAAGTTTTAGTAGTAGAGTTTCATGATTAACTTTATCGAACTCTTAAACGAAGTCTGTAAAGTTAACATCTGTCTGAAATCCATTTGAAAAGCTTCTATTCATAGAGGAGCAAAATATGTTTAAATTGGTCGCAGTTGATCTAACAGATATGAAGCCATGTTGATTCATAGAAATCAGATTTTTTACATAAAACTATAATTTTTCATAAAAAATTTTTTCAAAGACTTTGGGCACGCACAAAATTTTACTTATCGGTCTATAATTGCAGTTTCGGAATACATAAACATTCGCTTATTTCACCAGATTCACATAACAAGCCAAAAAAATTCAGTTCGCTTAGTCAAGTGACTGTGAAGAATATTCGGAGGATTATTATAATTTACAACTTTATATTTCTATACTCAATTGGAATTTTTACTACAACTTAACAATCACGAAGTTAGATATTTTACAAATATCATGTCGATTTTATACTTAGTAGTGACATAAATACTGTAACAACGTTGAATGCACCCATTCCAATAGAAAAGTTGAAAATACCCGATTATTACCACATGTCTTATAAAATATATCCTGTAAAGCGTTAGACTGTGCCGAGAAATCAAAACTGTTCCATCTTTTACCATGGAGTGGTCAGATAACGAGAACCATATCGCTGTCTTAGCACTGTTTAAGAGATTAGTCGGATGTTTGCCTACCGGTGCATAAAACTATTTGAAGAGACTTGATAAATCAAGAATTCGACGAAATCCGCTCCGAAAACAAAAACTCATGGCCCGAGAGATGAATGTCACACAACAGTTCGAGTTCGATTTTACATGAGAAATGAATAGTGACATTCATTGTACATATTGGCTGTAAACCAGTGTAACTTGCACAGAAAACTCTTGTTTACCGATGAAAAATTTTTAGAGTGCAGGAAAAATTTAACAAAATTATTTCTGTTGCAAGGTCATCTAAGGAGGCATCTGAACTGATTTCACGGGTCGAAAAGGGACATCACCTAGCTTCAGTCATGGTTTGGTGGGTTGTTTCTTACGATGGGGTCACTGATTTGCATTTCTGCATACAAGAGTTCAGAACATCGGCCAAAGTGTATCAAGAAAGCGTTTTGGAAACTGTTAAAAACCATTCCATTTGTTAAAAAACATAACCATTCTTTGCTCCACAACCAGTCGTGGACTTTCCAGCAGAATTCTGCGGCGGCCCATACAGCTAAAACGGCCGAAACCTGGCTCCAAATCAGGTGCCAACAAATTTATGCTTATTCCTATAATTTTTTTCAACAGTCCACATTCTTGACCTTGTTTAAGCAGAAATAAATAAAATTGTATTCTTTATCTGATTTCCAATGAAACTCAAACAAGAAATTTATATTTATTTTCAGACGAAAGCAACGCTTAAATTCAGTGCGGGCAATTTTTATACAGGCTTACAGCAAAACAGTTGGTTTAAAATTCCAGGAAGGCTCCACCATGAACTTGGCAACACTTATTGGCACCTTGTTTTAACGTAGGCTGCTAATCGGAACAAAAACGATGAAGAAGAAGAAAAATCCTAGTGCCACTCGTTGTGTTGATGTAGTTTTATATATAAATTAATTTATAAAAACGAAACCTATATTTTTCATTCAACTATTTTTATTGCAATTATTGAAGACAGTACAATACCCAGTTAAGAATGCTCATAAGAAGCTACTAACTAATTTGAAGCTTTGTCTTATTAGTAGGACACATTTTATATCAAGTAGTTTTTGTATGCTTTAAGGAATCATCAATTGAATTAAGCTAAAATGTAATATTAAGTTAAATTGAATTCAATATAAATAGGGAGTAAATATTTTATTGTTCCCTTTTTATATTTTTTATTATAATGTGTGTTTTCGGCAACGATCTGCTGTGGAGTTTTTTGTATTTTATTTTTGTATAAATTTATAAAATGTAGTTTTTTGATGAATATATATTTCGCTTATACAACTACAAATTTAATATAAACCATCTACAATGCAACAACATGCTGCCGAAATATGTTAAACTTTGATATAGACTCAACATATATTTGATTATTACAAAAATCACGTCTCTTTTTTTTTACTGCAAGATTAGCACGATATATGATAAAAATTTCCGAAATTATTTCAACACAAGAACGTCGAGTAAATTTATTGTATTATTGATTAAAAAAATGATTATGTTTAGCGAAAAAAAAAAAAATGTTATACACTTGTTTATGTTATAATAAATATCGATTAAAATTTCGTAACAGATGCAGTTTGATTTCTTAAAAGCACGAATATTGCAGCAAATTGTTGGTAAAGGTTCCTTTGTTTTGATAAACTTCAGAGGTAAAAATATATATAAATCCTTTGTACTGCTGCATATTACATATATATTGCCGAAAAACAACTAGAGTAAAAACCAACAAAATTCAAGTTTAATGAAAAACTTTTATATTTTTAATTTTACATAATTAATTATGTAATTTAATTAATTAAAGATAAAATATTTTTACTTATTAAATAAATAATAGGCGCTAATCCCTACCAATTTTCTTTCCAACTTTGACAAAATAAGCATGCTGACAGATAAAAAAATAAACATACTGAAGTTAGATATTACTTCCTTTTAAAAATTAGGCGTGTTAAAAAATAATGAACGAAAACCATTACCAATTTTTTTCGTTTTTAATGCGCGCCAAAGGTATGTCGTCTAAAATGTCGACTGGTATGTCGTCCGGTATAAATCTTAAGCGTTTTACACGCACAATACAATCTTGAATATACAATGGCGCTTGATCGATGGGTATCCATTGTGGGCGGTCTAACGGTACCAACAATTGATTCATTTCTTCATAATGCATCAATGAATCGTCTTTAGACTCATCTTTGATGTCGTTATTCAAAGTGAAGGAATCATTTGAGAACATAGATCTACCAAAACATGGTAAAGTCACCATCTTCGGCAGATTATTAATGTTTGTTTCCAAATTCTTTCCGTTCGTATACTCGCACTGATATTTCAATCCAATCTCTTGCAGGAAGCTCTTGCATTCTAGCTCGATTTTTATAGGATCCACCGTTCCTGTGCCCTTTGATTCTAATTCAGTTTTTAATATGAGGGTCATCATTTCTGCTTCCAGTTTTTTCCGAAGCAACATTGGCAGTTTCTCCACCATATCAATATTTTCAATTATTATATTCTGTGCGCTGTTAAATGGCTTTGGTTTCACATCCGTTCGTACCTTTTCAAGGTGCTGGCTTAAATTAATTACATGCTGACGCAAAATACTTGGTATAGCATTAATATCGTACGACTTGCTCAAACTCAGTATAATTGGTTGCAGCAGCAGCCAGCGGTTGATGAGCACAGGTACTGAAAATGGCTCCTTGTGAACTTGCTTGTTATAGGTTTGATTAAGAGCTGAAGCTATATTCTTCCAAGCCCATTCATCATGATCAAAATCTTGAAACGGTTTCACGTCTGGGTTGTAAATGAAGGGGTACATTTGGATAAGTTCCAACAGTTTTTCATCGTTGAGTACGGTTTCTCCATTTGCGTTTACATTCGAGATGTTGAGAACTTCAAGTTGCTCGGAGTGCATGGCGTCGTGATTTAGTGTACAAAACAAGTAAATACTTAGTCAAGATTTCAATGTTACTCAATTATTTGATGAAATTTAGTATAATAAAAAACAATTTATTTCCTTTTGTCCCTTTTCTACCCGCAGTTTAAGGATGTGCAAAACTATATCTATTATGATCACTTATCGATATTTGGCGAAGTGCTATCATCTCTGAAGTATTTAATACACGATACAGCTGATACAAAACCGTATCTTTGTGTGTATCAAAACAAACGCTTAACGTCGTGAAAGAAACGAGTAGTTTCTGGTATGAAAGAATGTATTGTGTTCCGTGCTTGCACAACGTTTAACATTCTTTTTGTTTTACATAATTTACTTATTAAGTTTTCTAGTATCATATGAAATCGCAAAGTATATCACATCGTATAAAAATAGAAAATGTGTGTGCCTGTTTGACAATAAGCACTTAGTCCATTAGATGACGTTTGCATGCGTTTTCGTTTGACGTTTGCAAAAAAAAATGGTTTATTAGAAAACCTTGCGCTGATATTTTAAATTGTTTTGTTTTGATTTCTTATTGCTCATCTTTGTATAAATGTTCGTCGCCGTTCCGCTAAGTGAGCATTTAATACTACATTGCCTTTTCGTTGCCGTTTTCGACGTTTTATTACGTGATATAAGTCGGCAGAGACCTTTAATGTGCAAAGGCTTATTTTGTGCACGAAATTTCAAGCGTAGAGCTCTTTAAGAAGTGGTTGTTTCAAGCCAAAAATCTTAGTCAAGCGTTTTCGAATATGTTCTTTCAGAATCTGCCATTAGTTTTTCACAAAAATTTCAGGTTTTTCCTCTTTTCTATATAAATAGTAGATTTTTTCTTGTTATTGTTTTTAAAGTGGGAACCAGAATGGTGTAGCTTGTAGTACGTAGTATGACCTGTCAAAAGTTAAAATGTACTAAATGCACGGAATCGCACAGAATGCGTAGTACGCCTGTGGCTCGTAGCTGTAGTTGTAGCGTAAGTTGAGCTAACTTTAACTTTTGATTACTATACTGCTCTGAAAGTTGTATTAATGTAATGTTGTATAACTGCAAATGTTGTCGGTACCGCAATAAGTGTTCGAAGTTAACAATATTTGCAAAATCGTTAAAATGTATAAACAAGTGTTCTCTGAAGCGCTCACGCCATTCTGGACATATTTTTTGGCGTAGCATTCAACACACTGAACAGCTGATGAGGTTAATACATAGAATCGCTTCAACTACATCGCATTCTGTTCCACGCTTAAATTGTCATGTATATGTGCACATTTTGCCTGAATTTTGCCACACCATGGCTATTTTTTGCTTTGCTCTTTCCGAAATGGTATATTTTGCAGTGAGGTTTTAAAAAACAAAAAATTTTATAAAACAAAAATGCTTGGAATCCTTGAAAAATCTGTTATAATTAACAGAACTTTTGAGACAACCCCTTATTGGCTTGAAACAATCCCCTCTTTCTATTTGTATACTGCAATTGAACCCTTATGCACAAAATTATAGTTTTGCACATTAAAGTATTGACGTTCAATTATAAAAGAAGTAACATGGTGTGATCTTATGTCACTGCAGCAGTATGTTCTGTTACTTAATGTTTAAACCAGATCTCTTCTTATGCAAGTGATTAATACATATATACGTATTATATATAACGTAATATATGTAATATATGTATAACGTAATGAAGGTGCGATGTGCGATCCGGGTTTTTTGAATTTCTACAAAGGTTTAATTTAAATCGTTAACAACTTTAATTTGAGGATAATTTAGATTTTGTCAAAAAAACACGTGTTAACGAAAAAGTCCACGATATTTATATTTTTGCGATATGGCTTTGAATAACGAAGCATTAATTGAGTTTCTACAATTGTTGTCAATACTGCATATGTGAAGAGGAGTCCATACAGTTGGCAAGAGAGTAGACAAAAAAGTGAAATAGATATTTTATAAATTCTTTTCTTCTTAACTATGAGAAGTCGTCAAATTATTTAAAATTCTGAATAATTTCCTTGAAATTTTTATGTCTCTTGCCGTCAATACACTGTCTAGCTAGTCGTCTGCAAAATGTCAAGACAATTGGCCAGACAGTTGAAAAAGTGGGTGGGCATGGGTAGAAACATGGTCAATATGTTGCAACTGTCTTGATGCTAGTATCTAGTGGAAGCAAAGTGTAAGTGTGTGCACACAAGTTAAATTATAATGTAGTGTAGTCGCATGGTGTAGTCTTAGTGCAAATAAATACTAGCTTCCACTGGTTATTTACATGGTAGAATACTTATGTAGGAGCCATTTTGACACTGGCCTCTTTGCTCTGACCATGATTGCCAAAGTCCAATGCGAATTTATTGAGTTTTGGTGTTTATTGTATTGTATGAACCATGTACTGACATTTCATTTGACATTAGCAGCTATCTTTATTGCTCCTACCCATGGCAGAATTATAAGATATGCTCAAGTTGGAGTTAAAAGGAAGCTGTACGTCAAAATCGGCAGGTCGAATTTTAGTTTTCTTATTGTTGTTATTGGCTTTATCATTTGACGTTTAGCGTTCTTACAGCTTTGTTGTTGCAAAACTTGTTGTTTGAGCAGCCATTTAAATGTAAGCTTACTCTTTTGTATTGTATCATGCTCCTACCTAGATTATTCTATCATGGTTATTTATTTAAGCATGGCACTACTTTTTTCTGGAGATTATTTCTTATCAGCGCTTTTAGCCCATGCAAAAAAAAATTTGCTTATCTTTTCCAGCAGTACTTGTGTTTCATATAAGTGCCGGTCGGTCGCTTCATTATACTACCTGTCAGATTCGATATCATAAAATATGGATACTATATCAGTTAAGGTACATTTCAAAGCCTGTACTAAAACTATAATAAAATAATTTTAAATTGAAGATTGGAATCATTGGCGGATCGGGCATTGACGACCCCGACATACTGGAAAACCGCAAAGAGGTTAAGGTAGAGACACCGTTCGGCAAACCTTCGGATACCATCATTGAAGGTGAAATATGTGGTGTTAAGTGTGCGTTACTGGCACGCCACGGACGCAAGCATACAATTAATCCTACTAATGTTAACTATCGTGCCAATATTTGGGCTCTTCGGCACTTGGGGTGTACACACCTGATAGTGTCCACTGCTTGCGGTTCTCTCAAGGAAGAAATACGTCCGGGTGATCTGGCCATACCGAATGACTTCATTGATAGGACAAACAAGCGTGTTCAAACCTTCCATGATGGCAGCGTTGACAATATAAGCGGTGTTTGTCATTTGCCCATGTATCCAGCATTTAATGAACGAATGCGTAAACTTCTGCTTGCGTCAGCTCTGGAATTGGGCTACGACCGAGTACACGCAGAGGCAACCATGGTGACGATTGAGGGACCACGTTTCTCATCACGCGCTGAAAGCAACATGTTCCGTAGTTGGGGTGGTCATTTGGTAAATATGACTACTTGTCCGGAAGTTGTTTTGGCTAAAGAGGCAGGCCTACTATATGGAGCTGTAGCTATTGCTACCGACTACGACTGTTGGCGCACCGGTTGTGAGAGTGTAAATGTGCAGGATGTGCTTAAAACCTTTGGACAAAATGTCACAAAGGTCAAGAGTTTAATAATTAAAGTAGTAGAGAATATATCCAAAGAGGAATGGAACGCCGACATATTGGAAGCTAAAGTATTACTTGTATTGACATCTAAAGTAGATAATTTATAATTGATTTTTTTCTAGAAATCTGTAAGCAACAATACGATGGGTGGAGGTATTTGATAATAACAAGAACCAACGCTACGGCTGTTTTTATTGCTCAATACTGAAGAAAGCTATCTACTTCGTTTCAATAGCTAACAAAATTCCACACTTTTTCAAACGCACAAATGGAGCAAATTAATCAAACACAAAATTATGCATTTACAGTTAAGAATCAAGACAACCAAATTAAATACGTTTAAGCAAAGTTTAAAATATTTTATTATATCCGTCTTTATATAGTTTTGACTTTTTTAATATGAGCAAACACAAAACAAATAAAAAACATGAGGAAAGGTATTTGGGAATATAAAGCTGGCGGACAAAATCAATTTCGGATTAATGACTAAGTTTACGCGAAATATATAAAACTAATTTTGCGCTGAATGCGTAAAAAAGTTTTCCTAAATATTACAATAAAACTTTTTGTCTAGATATAACGACAAACCACCAATCAGCCTGTATTTAGGGACACTTCCGTTCCACTTGACTTTTACCAGACTCTTCGTATTCTTGTGAAGAGATCCACATTTGCTGAAATGTGCCAATGCTAGCTAATATAGAGCCACCGATCCACGCACCAAAACGACGTTCCACGCTGCCATTGGCAGAAATCATTTTAAGCCGCGTGTTCGATGGAGCGCGCAGCTGTAAGTCGCGATTCAGACGTTCGGGAAAACCTTGCAAGAGTGTGTTACCACCTAAGAATGAATAATTGAATATTTATTTTCCTTTAAAGAATTAAGTTAAGTACCTGTAACAACAACTGAGCCGAACAACGATAGTCGCACATCCGCATCACACATTCCCACACTCGTTGAAGCTAGTTGGCCAGCACCAAGCATAGCATGGTCGAAAAGACTTTCGGCTAGCTTGAAGCGTTCTGAGCCAAACTCTTGATGATAGCCATTAGGAAATTCATAGTGCACAGT
Organism: Coremacera marginata; assembly: GCA_914767935.1. Taxonomy (NCBI): domain Eukaryota; kingdom Metazoa; phylum Arthropoda; class Insecta; order Diptera; family Sciomyzidae; genus Coremacera; species Coremacera marginata. The sequence goes on along the minus strand of OU612044.1, from coordinate 189,188,949 downwards.
AGGAATCTGTGCAGCTACGCGTTCATCATATGGATTCTCCAGCACTTGCAGAATATTCATTTGAAAATCTTGCAGTAGCGTCTTGAGCATATAATTTTGCCAAGATTGCGTCAGATTTTCTGGCAGTTTTCTAAGAGTAAAACGTGGATTATCACGTTCTTTGACCACATCTTTGGAGGCAACTTTATAAACGGGAGCCAGATCGATGTTCTGCTTCTCCAAGTGCTGGCGACATTGCAGGGATAAATAATCACCGCCGAGTGGTGATTTCACCACTGCCTGCGACAAGACGTAGCCTTCGTGCACAGGGACCGCCGAGGTGTGTGTGGCACCGCTGTCAACAACCAAGGCGGTTGCGCGTCCACTTGCAAAAGCGGCCAATACGGCATTCTTCACCAAAAAGAAGGCGGGCACGTTATACTTTTCAAACATTAGCTCTGTAAGTTTTTCGCGGTTATTGCGTACGTTCCAAGAGGCTTCCGAGAACAATACCGGATGATATTCGGGCTCAGATTGTATCACTTTGGCGTAAGTGTAGTCGATTACCTTCTCGAAAAGCTCCCAATTGTCAATCATTCCATCCTTCATGTATGTTTGAATCTCCATATTAGCGCGTGGTACATTCACATACGTGGTGTCCACATAAAATTTTCGAGCATCTGCATCTGCGGCGTTAAACAAAATCAGTCAAAATCTAATAAATGTGAAAAACTTACTATTCTGTGTTATGTTGTTGTCATTTTTGGTCTCCAAGTCCGTAGAAGACTCTGGTGCTTCAGGCCCAACACCCACCACGGAGGGTATTTCGGCTTTTGGTGTGTCTTCCTGAGCGTAACCAACTCGCAGGGAATGGTGCCCAGGATCGAAGACAAGTGCTCCGATTTCATCACCACCGTACAACATATTTCCAGCACTCATCTTGTAGTGTTGATTTCAAGATACTATTTCAGGTTTGATTCTAATTCTTTTGTAAAATCATTTATACACAATATTCACTCGATTATCAGCAAAAAATTTCGGCGTCTCGAGACATCTGCGAAAAGTCAAAATCAGGGAAATGTTTTTTATGAATATTTGCGCGTAAGCTTGGCTGCAGTTGTAAGTGAAATGCACTGTCAGATTACTTGTGTGTAGTATTGCCAGCAACTTTAAACTAAAAACACCAGCTCACACGATAAAACGCGTGATTTTCAAAAACTTGGTAAAAATTTAATCTTAAAGGCTCTTCATAAATTACGTAAAACGTTTAGGGGGATAAAGCATTTGTGATGAAATGTGACATTGGTGATGGGGGGAGGGGAGTTCTGCCATGCATTACGCCACAACAAAATTTTTTTAATGACGTCTTAAGAATTATACGTTTTATTAAAATTTAATTTAATTGTAAATATAGCTTTAATATATTATAAATACAAGAATGCACCTAATAAAACGAACGGATCACAAACCAAAAAAGACAGCTTTAACTATTTTTAAATCGAGCAAATTTATAAAAGGCATTTGAAAGGTTTTCAACAAGAGTAGCAGCTTCAAAAGACAAAGATCAAGAGCAAGTAAGAGCAGCAAACGGAGCTCAAGTGACGTTATTTTGCTGAACTGAAGTGTGAATTCTTACTCTAATACTAAAAAGTAAGAGAAGTGAGAGAAGTATGAAAATATAATAAAAAGTATCCTTCTATAAGTGAAATACGTAAAACATTCGGACCATTATTAATTTTTTACATTCAGGGATATAAATTCATGTTCGCAAACGATGGTATTTTTTAATTTAGAGACTTTTATAAAAAAAAATAAAGCGTTGTAAAGCAACAGATATAGTGCTAAGCCATTGACTTTGAAATACTGCTTGTATGTTTGCGGTTGCCATTATTGGCGGAGTTTACATGTCGCTCAAATGGAATGAAGAACATCGCGTTTTTTGGTTTCTTTTACTCTCTCTAAAGGGCTGATTATAATAAACAGAACGGAACGTTGTAGAACGCTGTGAAATATCACTTTGCGATATTGTGTATGAATTTCTTTTGTGAGCGCTTATAACAAGTCGGAACGGAGCAGCACGTGACGTTAAGATCTACAGAAGTTTGATTTATCCACTACGTTCCGTTTATTGACATTTGCTGTAATTTTATTTATTCTGTATATGTTTTGTGTATTGAATTTTTGATTAAATTTGATTGAATTGATGCTAAAAAATGACAAAATAAGAACATTTTATGTAATTTGTTGTGAAATAAGAAATTTTTAAGCAAAAAAACAAATTCTTCTGCCGTTGCTATTATAATCACTACACCGTTTGTCAGCGTTTCGCCACGCTACGATGACACTCGACTCCGTTCCGATCCGTCTGTTATAATCTGGGCTTAAGATATTTTATTGAATTTGCACGCGTGATATTTCGATTGAATAGGATTGCCCAGACGGAACTACATGTTGGATGCACCTGTCATGTTATCACACATGTAGTATCGTTTATGTGCGAGTTGATTGGATAGACATCTGCGATGAAAGACAAAAATTTTTCATTCCATGTTTCCATCCAACTTGGTGCATTTTCTCGATTAAAATTTTTGAGAGATGCACATTTCGCGCCAAAATTACTTACATAAGACATGTTGAATTATGGCAAGGTTGATTTATATCGGTTAAGTCACTTGAGAGAAGCTCGGCCAATCTGTCAGAATGGATGAAAGGAAATCAAGAAAAAAAACCTGCATTTTTACAATTTTCAACAGCTGCTTTGACAGTTCGAGCAAAGGCGAAAAAGAGTGATTTTCTCTCCTTGAATTATGAACCTTGAATTATGGAAAGAGTTTTTCGATATATATAAAAGCCTTCCGGAGATATCTGTCGATACAATGAAAAAATAAACAGTTAAAGAGGCTGCTATCGATGCGAGTTGAAGAAATTGAGAAGGAGCGAAAAGTATGGCTTCGGCTACGATAATGTAAGCGTGCCCAAAAAAAACCATTTAATTAAAAAAAAAGAGTTTCAGTAAAAGTTTATTTTAGCTATTGCAGAGCTTATATTTTGTTTTTCTTTTTTTGCTGGAAAAGCAACAAAATATTTTGATTGACCCATCAACTTGAATGACGTGTATGCTGGAGTATTCAGGTGCGCTTGCATGAAATTTTAACACTACATTCACATTGACTGCGTATTTCGGGGACATGTTCCGAGTAAATGGTACAGATGGTCACACTTGTCATATGATATAATGGGGCTGCTCTGAAGACAGGTGATAGTTAGTTTGAGGATAAAAAGTTGGAGTAGTGCCGGTGAAATTAGTTTTAAGCTTACAAAGCTCGAAACTGTCTGAGAACACGTCCGCAGGGCTATTGCGAAGAAAGTACTTTTTCGTTAATGCGATTTTCTATTGAGCATATAGCCAATAGAAGGGCCAATAGCAGGGCTTGGAGGACTACCCGAATGAACCTAGGAAATATACGAGCTGTTGGTGTCAGGCCATGCATTTCCCTTGAACACCTTACATGGTAGTAATTATACAGAAGGCTTAGGCAACCAATTTTTTGTTGATGTCCAAAAGAGTCTCCTATAAAATATAACGCTAGCCGTTAAAATCGGTCCAGAAGCTCCAAATATGATCTTAAAGCTCCTACACAAATATGTGGATGGTACTTCATTAGATATATATTAGATATACAGTATAGTCTCGCTTATCCGGACACTCGCTATACCGGACTTCCCAGTAATACGGACATCTCTAGACTTCGGAAATTTTTAATATTTTACCGCTTAAGTTCGGACAGAAAAAAATTGCAGTATGTTTGGCTTACAATTTCACTCTTTTTTTCAATGCGCATCAGTGTATTATTGTAGTGCGTACGGTAACGGCACTATGTATATTATACAGGGTTGCCCATATTCGAAGCGCCCATTTTATTTTTAAATAAAATGGTCGCTCGTAAATGGTCGCCATTGGCCTCTACGACATATTGTGCCCGTTTTGCAGCATTTTCCATGGTTTTCTTCAACATTTCGATGGGAATGGCGGTTATTTCTTGACGGATGTTGGTTTTCAGCTCTTCTAAGGTCTTTGGCTTGTTGACGTAAACCTTTGATTTCAAATAACCCCACAAAAATAAGTCTGGAGGCGTTAAATCTGGTGATCTTGGCGGCCAATCGAAATCACCCTTTTTTGACATCAAACGGCCAGGGAACAATTGCTTCAAAAAATCGATTGTAGTGCGGCTTGTGTGTGGTGGCGCGCCGTCTTGTTGAAACCAGTAGTGCCTGATACGCTTTCGACGAACGATTGGCATGAAAAAATTGTTTATCATATCGCGATAACGCTCCTGATTGACAGTAACTCTGTGGCCATTATCATCTTCGAAAAAGAACGGCCCAATGAGCATTTTAGCACAAACGCCGCACCAAACAGTGACTTTTGCATCGTGAAGAGGTACCTCTTGAATCTCTTGTGGATTTTCAGTGGCATAAATACGGCAATTTTGTTTGTTTACCGTTCCGTTCAACTGAAAATGAGCTTCATCGCTCATGATAATTTTATGCCAAAATTGCTCGTCTTCTTCAGCCATTTCGATGACTCTTTGGGCCTATTCCAATCGACGTGGCTTATCGGTAGGCAACAATTTGTTTACCAATTGAATTTTGTACGGAAACAAATTCAAATCAACACGTAAAATGCGTTGTAAAGTGGATCGGGGAATGCCGAGCTGCTGAGAACGGCGATTTTGGGATGTTGTTGGTGACTGCTCAATACTGGCTCGTACGGCTGCAATATTCTCATCCGATCGCCTTGGTCGCTTTTTATTTGGCCTCTTTGGGTTACCTAGAGTATTACCAGTTGTAAATCTTTCATACAAACGATAAATTGTTTTCTTGGAAGGCGCACTTTTCACTTTATTTATTTTTTTGAAAGCACGTTGAGTTTTCACTATTGACTTGTTTTGTTGAATGTAAATTTCAACAATTTTAGAGCGTTCGCGTGGCGTGTACTGTTCCATTGTAAACATTTGCTTGGAATGACGCTTCAAACGCGGTATGTCATTAGTCGATTTGGCATCACTGCGGAAAGTTACAGTCTTGCCAGATGGGCGCTTCGAATAAGGGCTACCCTGTATTATGTCATAATTACATTTCTGTAAAAATATTTTTGTGAAACAATGTTAATTTATTATTATTTATTACTTCTGTTCTTATAATTTTTTTACAAAACTGTTTTATTAAAAGCAATTGAACGAATGAAGCTGAAATAAATGTCATTGAGACATATTCACCAAACTCACCTACATAAGAAATACATGTTAAAAAAAAATTTGACAGATGGTCTAACGTCGTTGTCGTCTTTAATGTCTTCCATGCATTAATACAAATTTTCATGTGAGAATAAAATAAGGTAGATGCATTTCAGAGAGGCAAACAGAGGTAAATGTCAAAATGAATATGACAGCTCATAGAAAATCTGAAAGCGATAAGAATGCTTTAATTGGAAAAATGTAAATGAAAAAGTGTTTTGTATTGACTTTGACAATTTTGGCTATGAGAAAGAGACCACAGTCCGAAATGCATCTACCTTCTTTTATTCTAACATGACAAATTTTTATATTTCAAAATTCAAAGGCAAAATGAGAAATTGTTTTTATTACTATTATTGTGTAAGTTTTTATTACTCTTCTAAGCTGTCGTCAACAAGACTGTTCAATAGAACAATTTGATTTTTAAGATATTTGTAAATAACTGTTATGGCGATAACTAAACCGAAGAGAGTTTGCAGCTGCAATACAAAATAAGTTAATACGGGTCATATATATTTATACAAAGCAATTTATAGAGTTACCATTATAAAGTTTGCTGTACTGAAATTATAGAGTCCGGAAAGTTTAAATTTCTTTGCTTCGTTTAAAAAACAGCGTATATCTTTCAATAGTGATCTAGTGTTTTTTGAGTACTGTGACTTCAGCTTCAGTAGAATTAGAATATTTTCAGAAAACTTGGATTTCTATAAATAGACAATATGATAGTAGGTATTGAAATCTTTTTTCAACTTAAATACTTGCAATTTTATTATAAAATGAGTAGGTGAGGCAGAGACAGATATAGTCCCATATAATGAACACATATATGCCGTAGTTGGCAGCAAGTATAATGCGCTTGGAACGTTCCGAGAAGATAACGTGCCACGTGCTCTTGAAGAAAATTAACGAATAACAACCGGAAAAAATGCAGTGGGTATTAAGACCAAATAATAGGTTCAACTGTTTCTCCAGCGCAGCGTCAAAACGTTGTTGTGCTGCAAACAGCAACTCGATTTGCTTGCAAATTTGTTGCAATGGTTTCTCAAAATCTTTTTGGCCCACACTGAACGTTGGTTCCGTCACTGGAACTATGGTCATTTCTATCAATACAGTTTGAGTTTCTCTATCCACTGTTTCATTTTCTAAAATTGCTGTCTTAATATCTAAATCCGTGGTTTTATTTTCTATATCCGCAGCTATACTTTCCCCATCCGTTGTTGTATTAACTGTATTCGTAGTATAATTTTCTTTACCCTTTGTTCCCGTTCCATTTTGCCCCATCACCATTTCGAAATCATTCGATAAATCGCGTAATAATACGCTTATAAGCCAGCTTCCCACATTATAAAGCTTTAAAGAACAGGCCAGCAGAAAGTGCGGTATGAAGAGCGCCAATCCTACTAAGATGTCTGCCAATGGTGGCAGTTCGAAATGCATCTCACAAGCAATGTACAAACCGAATCCCAGTACAATCGAAAACGTAGAGAAGATCAGGAAATACGCATAAGCTTCTTCCCTACCAAAGCTGCTGGTGTAAATCTTTGGAAGAATATCCAGCAAACCGTTAGCGGCACTCGTTATGGCACGCATCTGATACAAGGCGAACAACATAATCTTCAGACCCATTAACAAGTGAAGATGCATCAGATGTGTGAGAAAAGGTGAGACCTCCTGCAACAACGTTAACAGCGCAGATTTTTCAAAATGCTGATTAAAACTGATCGCGTAGATTAGAGCTATAACGATAAAGTATGCAATTCCCCAGAGGGTCAAACGGAAACGATGTGATTTTTGCTCGAACCAATGCAGTTGATAGCCACAAAGTTGACAAAAGCTATTTAAAACACGCAGCACACGATCGATATTCATGTTAACAGAACAGAAATGGCACAGAAATAAATCTCTTTTGTCTAAAATCTAACTCTTGCATAACTCTGAGTTCATAAATACAAAAAAAAAATGATTTAATTGTAGAACAATTTAAATATTTATCTGCTTATTGAACGGAAAATTTTGTGTTTAATTTTTAAAATAATTTCGGAAAAAATTTAAAGTTGTGCACGCTACAGATATCTAGGTTGATATCTAGTTGTTTCTAGGGTACGGCGAGCCACACATTTCTTTAAAGATTAGTAAACAATTTTCTTTTTATCAGAGTTGTGGCTTCGCATTTCTGCTACAAATGCGAAATTGTCTTTGTTTTTTTTTTGGAAAGACCAAACTTTTATTTACATCAGCAAATACACATATGTGATTATTGATGTAGAAATTAAAAAAAATTTTTGATATCCTTTCTCTAAAATTAAGTAATGCACAAACCACAAAATTTAAAATGAAAAATTTCCGAAAATGCACTAAAACGAATTTTATTGAATAATTATAAAAGAGAATGGTCACGGCAAACATTTGCCACTAATCTGCTCTAATAGCATTGCAATCGATTTGTACATCATCAATGTTTAAAACCAGGTTCATGTACATGGTAAAAAATAATCCCAAAATAAACAGAAATAATCCCAGATCTTTTGAATCATTCACAAGGTGGATCAATCGCTTTGATCGGTTATGAATATGAAAAAAAAAAATTCCAATCCAAAAAAATATCGATCAAAAATAATTGATTTATAGCGATAATTTTGTGGTTCCTGCATTTTTTACAAAAAAATTTTAAACAAGTGTTTTTTTTTCTTTTTATATCTATTATAAATCTATTATATTCTTTTTTAAATAATTTTTTTTAAAAAAGGCGTTCTTTAAAATTGATATAAGACATGTGCGACACATCATAATTAAAGCCAAAATCAATTCGGAACAAAATTGCTTCAAAAATTCGTGTAGGGTATTCAGACAAATGTATGGTAGAGGAACAAATTTATTATCCCCAGATCTTTAATTAATGCTATTAAACATTTTGATGAGTAGTTTTTCAACGCATTATTTTAAAAGCAGGGGGCCCAATATGACAATCATTTGATTTAGACGGAAACGTGTATAAGTGACCTTCTAAAGAATACATATATTGTTCAGAGCGAGTTGTTGTAACGAATTATTTATTATAAATACGCAAGTTTTGTGCGTTATCATTGTTGATTTCTATGAGTAGGTGTATGTTTATTTTACATACAGATGGCGTATTACTAGAAAAAAAAAAGTTCAATGAATTCATTTAGCCAGACAAATAAACTTGCATTCATATTTACAACATAGTACAATCACTTGGTATTACATAGTGAACAAAGTCCAACTAATTTTGTTTGTATAGTTGTCGCGTGGTATTTTGTAAAACGTACACAGCATACAGACAACTGATCATTATCAGCATTTAAATATCAACAGAGAGAGAGAGAAATACTTAAGTTAAACTTATTCTCTTTTTTATGAACAAGTTTGATATGAATTTGAAGCATTCAATTTAAGAGAGAGATAGTAAAAAAAAAATTACTAAATCCGGCAGTGTTCGTTTTAATATCAAAGTGTTAATAATAGCCATTTGGGGACTGCTGACTGAAGTGAAAACTTAGGGCTATGAAACACTTGAAGCCATGAAATAACGATATTTTTTTTTTGAAATTTTCAAATTAATTGTAGTATCAAATCACTTATAATTAAATCATGTCATTATATTCCAAAAAGTTTACAATTGGCTTCTGGTAACTAAAGAAAGAAATAAAAATGAAATATAATTGAAATTTCTGTAAGTTTCGTGTAAAAACGTTGTCGTTTTATATTTAATAGTATTGAGTTTTCGATCATTAGACATATTCAAGCCTAATGCTTTATTCAAAAATTCAATTTGTGGTCAATTTTTACCATTTGCAAAGTTAATATTAGGTTAGGTTAGGTAGAGGCGGCAGCCGGTGTATGTGAAATAGCATACACCAGCTCACTTAGACCAGATAGGTCCATTGTGATACCACTGCAAACAGGCCTTCATTCAAAAATGGAACCAACTTGAGCTCTTGATGAGCCCTATTAGACGCGTGACATCAGTCGAAGACAGGTTACGAATATCAAGCTCATGAAAGAAGAAGGAGCCTAAATATTTGTGCCTTCTTCTGGCTAGCGCAGGACAGGAGCACAGAAGATGGGTGGTGGTTCTTCCTCTTCCTCGTCCCTGCAGCTTCTACAGAAGTCATTTGAGATAACTCCTAACCTTTGGGCATGTCTGCCTATCAAGTAGTGCCCTGTGAAGACAGTTCTGGTCTTGCCAGTGAGAGAAGGGCTCTCGATCGCCTGGGATCTAGTGTCGGCTAGATAAGCCTTGATGCTCTGCATGTCGAGTGTTCAGCCCACCTAGTGTTGGCTTCAGATATGATATTGTTACTGATTAGCAGCTTAAGAGTCGCTAACGGGATACCCGGTGGGTTCACCATAGTTGATACCGCTCGTGTCCCATTTCTAGCAAGCTCATCTGCCTTTTCATTACCTTTTATGCCTTTATGCCCAGGTACCCATATTAGGTTGATGCTGAAGTAGTTCGACATTTCACCTAATGAAGCACGACATTCTTTGGCTACTTGTTCCAACGATTTTATCGCAGCCTGACTATCTGAGAAGATATAAATTTCCCGTTTGGAGACAACGTTTTTTTAAAGCCATGATGCAACCTCCCCTATTGCCATCATTTCGGCCTGAAACACACTACAGTGGTCAGGAAGCCTACGAGCCAGAAATACCCCAAACTCTTTTGAGTAGACCCCGTACCCGACCTTGTCGTTTACTTTTGATCCATCTGTATAGAAATATAGACACTCTCGTTTCCATGGTGCACCATTGACCCAGTATGTTCTAGGTGGAATAAGCGTACCATACCATCTTTCGAAGGAAAGCGAGGGCATGCAGTAATCAGTCCTTGATGGAATGAAGTTGAAGTTGTTGAAAGTTAATATTAAAATTACCACTTTGTATCAAAGGTACATCGTGAAATTTCTCGTTAAGTCTTTTTTCGTATATTTTAGAATCTTCTTTTGAATAAATCATCAAATTTTCCAACAAAAAAATCTATAAACTGGTGCTATAAGTTTTTACCTTTCAACAAACAACGGATGAAATTATATTTTTAACTCTATCCATGTTATAACATGACCATTACCGTATATAAGTTGTAGAACAGTTTTTTTGGGCGAAAATAGGCCAATTTCCATATTTTTTTTTTTGAGAAATCTATTTAATTTAAAGATATAAAATTTCATGCATTTGAAAAGATATATTGAGAGTCATCAAAAAACCATTTTTTTAAAAAATTATATTATTAATTTCAATTCCTCCAGAGGGCGCCGAAGTTGTCACCTGAAAAACCATGCGTTTTGCAGTGGACAGGATATTTTTGCACTTGTATTGCTGAAACATCTTAAAGTAGATATATATATATCATGTCTGTATTCTACAACCAAGTTATCAAGGTCAGTAGAAAAAAATAATACCAGTCTACGAAAAAAATTCTCAGAAAAACGTCCTTTTACCCTCTTATAAAGTAAAATAAAATCTTTAACCCATTATGGACTGAGCCATGTTCCCGTTGAGCTAGAATAATGAAATTTTCAAAAAATATTTAGTTGGGTCTAACTTAAAAAAAAAAAAAAATCAAAAAATTTATATAAAATAAAATTTAAAAATCGAGTTGCCACCTCGAGATTTTTAATTTTCAAATTGAATGATATTGAATGACATTCTACAAGTAAAGTCGAGAATTTTGCGCCAATATTGATCACAAGAATTTCCATAAAATAACAAAAAATATACAAAAACTTATTTTGTTAAAGACCAGCGTTGTGTCAACCTGCGGGAGCCACGTATGTCAGTCAAACTTCATAAAAATTCACAAAAGTTTAATATTAAGCCTAAGAAAGACGCTCGTATAAAAATAATATTTTTCTTAATTTTTTTTAGATTTTTCATAGGTTTAAAATTAATGTAAGTAAACGTAATTGTTCAGCCTTGAGTAAAAACAGGTCAATTAGATAAATTCTTAAAATTTGATATTCTTTTTGGAGATCATGAAAATCTATCACTGCATGACTTCCAGGTTAAGAAAAGTATTACGATGCGTCTACGCAACGCTGGACAAAAATGGTTTAAGGTTCGTTTAGGTTTCAAATTGAACCCAATCTGAGAACGTTCGACGCTGATTTGTGTTCGATCTGAGAACGTGAACGCGGGACGGTACGTTATGCTGACCGATAATTTTGCGGGCTTGCGAACCCTTTACGCAAAACGTTCACTATTTTTCTAGTAGATTTTCACAATTTGTCTGCGTTGATCGAGCGTGAATTTCCCCATGACTAAACCTCCATGCTTCCTGTTGACAGCTGTCATGGATTTAGTACTCTATGTTTATCTCAAAAAAAAAAAAGAAAAGAAGTGCTCGAATCAATAGGTTTGTTACTCGAAAGCGCTTCTTTACACATTTTTTCAGCACGAGAGACATGAAGAACAAGCAAAATGAAAAATTTCTTCGAACACTAATCTCGAGCTTCAAACAGCTGATTGTTTAAGAGTAAAATAAAAATTTAAACTGTTTTGCTGTGTTGTGAAAAAAATGTAGGTAAGGTAAGCAAATTAATAGAATAAAAATAAAGTTCAAATATGCAAAATGGCAGTGTTTTAATATTTTAAATATACTGCTACAAGTTGCTTCTATCTTCATCTGAAAGTCTTTTAATTTTCCATTTTTTTAAAATACTAACCACCCAATTCAATTTTCATTGAATTCCAATTATCAAAAACAGCTGTTGTGCTTGAAACTGACTTGCAATCTCATTTTGACAGATAATCAACTTACTCTCTATTATTAGCTGCATTCTCGTGGTCGTTGATCTAGAGTGCGGTTCCATTTTACTCACAATGCAAAAATAAGAATTATAACCAGCTCCATTTCTGGCTATATTTCTGATCTTAAAAGCTGCCAAGCTTAAAGCATTTTTTTTAAAACGAACATAGTTGGCAAAACTGAACATATGTTATGCTGGTGGTCATGGGCATGATACAATGATAAGGTAGGGCCGCTTCGCTGAGTGCTCTCACACGTCAACGAAGGGTGGATAATGAGAAGGAACATATATGTCAAAACGACGAATTTCGTAGAAATTGCAAAAGAAGTTTTTTTTTTATGTTTCCAAGTTGCAAACAGTGCGGTTGCGGGAGTTAAATTTGTGATAATTTGAGTGAAAATATTATAAAAAAAGTGTAATAAAAACTATAAAATGTGGAAGAAGTCTAAAAATTACAAAAAAAACCTGTAACAGTTTTAACCTAAATACAACTGCGAAACGTGAACATAAAGAAATTCGCGATGAACAGCTGATTTTGACATCAATCTAGCTTTATTTTGCTTTCTACTCCATTCCTCTCCGAGTCGACCCTACCTTATAATTCTGCCATGGTCATGGGCACGTCACGGTCACGCATTGTTGTTGTTTGAATGTAAATGGGAAATTTGAGAGAGTGAGCGAGGGAATAAATTTTGACCACAATGGTCACCAAATGATTCGGCCACGGTTGATTTATAAGGATGTCGCAGGGCTGATCGCACTCTCTTCGCAGTACCCATAATTGTCAAAACCAGCCAATTTTGCGAATTACTACGAAAGAAGAATGGATGATAAAAGAGAGCACTTGCAGATTTTCTATGAGCTGTCAATTTCGATTTGGCAATTATGGGTACTCGCTCTCTCCGTTGCGACAACCTTATAAATCAACCTTGGATTCAGCTGTCTTTGCCAAATCATGGGATCACAGCAGTGTTGCGTTGGTAAATTATTCACGACATTCCTTGATTTGTATGAATATAGTACACTTTTTGTGAGAAATGTAGGAAATCATAAATAAAACTTTCACAAAGCAACACTAGGCTAGCCATGTTTATTTGTGCAATTTATGCAATTTTTGTTTGACTGTATTTATCGAAAGTGACGAAAAGAAAAAGGATAGCGTAAGTAATGAATTTATTTATAATGCATAATATTATCATAATAAATTAATTATCGTTTTAGCATGACTTTTCCTTGGGACCGCTCTAGCACGGAAATGCTTATAAACATGTTCCAGCAACATGAATGTTTGTGGAATATAAAAAATGTGGCATATCAAGACAGAGACAAGCGAGAAAAAGCCTTATATTCAATAAAAAACGAATTAAGTTTAGATGGATTAAATGTTGGTGACATACAATAAAAAACAAAATTTTGAGTGTGCGATCGCAATACCGAAAGGAGTTACTTGAAGTAAATGCAAGTAAGCGTAGTGGAGCTTTTGCGGTTGCGTTTGTTATTTTGCGTCAATAAATATATTTTCAAACATTTCTTAATGATGTTCCTGTGCCTATCTTGCCAAAATATAATGTTTTTGGAATAGGCGATGCCAAATTTTAACGCTTGCAGTCCGTAATCAATATTTTCCATTTCGATTTCTAAAAATTCGTTAAAACTTGTTGAAACGTACAATGCGCGCGAAAAAGTGCTAGATTAACAATTTTTTATTAACATCAATGATACTTTTTTGAATAAAGTACTAAAAGTAGCGAAAAGTGTAGTAGTGATCAGGGATCAAATGACCGCCACCATAACACACTTTGGTCATAGAATGAATCAAATCAAAAAAGAGCGTACAAACTGGCGTAACCGAGGATCATATGACCGCCACCATAACATAGCAATTACTGCTCGCACTCGTATTTTGACACTTCATTGCGAGTGGTGCCAAATTGTAATAAAGTTGAACTAAAACAGTTCCACTGAGAATTGATCTGACCAAGTGTCATGGGAATGCAGCTATTCTCTTGCTCGAACTATACTTGAAGTATGGAAACAGACCTAATATGTTAGTGACATTTCTTTTGGGACACCATTTAATTCCCAATTGACTTCAAAATAGCTACTGAGTATTAATTTTTGTTCTCAAAGAGGAAATTCTTTTACTTATTTTGATTTTAATTTTTGATGATCGCTGTATAGGCCTTTATATATTATACGATACATTTATAATTTGTACTTTTAAACATTGACACTGACTACAACAACTATGATACGAAAATTCGTGTCATTGGATTCAGATTGTTAACAAGAGCTTATAAATATTTAATATTCCGTGGAAGGAATACGAAAAAATTTGCTAAAATTAAAAAAGGATTCATATACATAAATGCACTACATTGGCTAGAGACAGAATTTTGCTTTGATTTGACATTTCTAAAACTTCCATTAAAAAGAGGATCTTACTTCAAGTTAGCTTTATAATGTTTTAAAAATTCAAATTTTAAATAAAATCTAAAAACTTCTATATTTTAAATACATTTAATATTCAAAACAGAAAATCAAAACTAATTATTTTAAAACCAATTCTATGATCATATTGGATCTTTATCACAGGACACAACTACGACATGAGTTGCAACAATTTTTGGTCCGATCGATCTTATAGTCAGGCTTGACTGGCTGTAAGGTCTCAGCAGCGTGTAGGTGCAGCTGCATGTAGACAACACAAACAAAATATTATTATTATTATTATTATTATTATTATTTGTATCTACTTCAAGTATGTATTCATATGTTTTTTTGTAAAAATGTTAACCCAAGTTAAAATGGTATCTCAAGATGTCTAAAAATGTGAAAAAAGAATCAAGCGATCAAAACAAAACCGTGAAACCGCCTTATTTACAAGCGGTTTGGCTGCCTGCTCTGTGCAGCATATAAAAGGAAGTTTTCAGCAATAAGAGCGAACAGTTTGAACGCAGACGGTGTATAGGAAAGTTGTTGAGTACGCGTAGTGCCAGATACAGAAACAAACAACCAATTCAAAATAAAGCTATAAATAAATAACTTTTTTGTAAAAAAAGTGTGAAATTAAAAAAAAAAACATAAACAACTTTATTTATTTAAAAAATAAATATTTAGCCAATAAGCAGCTTTTGGATTAAAACTCACGCCCTTGATAGCAATAATATTTTGTGGTAAATAATTCAAATATAGGTGAAATGGTGTAAAAATAGGAGGGAATGAAAACGAACATCGAAGAAGAGCTGAACTGAATTGTTTTAGCTAATGCAAAAATTAGTATTTAAAAGAAATACGAATAAAAAAACACAGTTTTAACAAAATTTGATTTTTATGTGCGTATTTTTAAATGTGTACCTTAAATTACAATTACAAAAATTAAGCTAGTCTGTTATGTTTAAATTTAATAACATTGTTGTAGACCTGCTAGTTTTACCAATTCTACATTAACAGACCTATTCTGGCAAATTAACAATAGTAAACCAGTATTTTTTATATTTCTGTGTTTGTTGTAATTTTTTGATTTCAAAACAAAATTTCAAACTCAATAATAATAAATTTCGATAAAAATTTTAAGCTGCCTTTCATATATTGACAATTTAATTGACAAATTTTATTTTTTGAGCTTCAAATTTTGTTTTGAAATCAATATATTACAACAAACACATAGAAATATGAAAAATACTGGTTTACTATTGTTAATTTGCCAGAATATGTCTGTAAATGTACCTGAACTACATGTTTCTACTATAATATAATTGAATAAATATGTTGAAAATTTGGGTCACTTTTCTGCAATGAACATGTAAATATCATTTAAATTTATTCAACTCAAGGTGCAGCAACTTTTTCAACTTTTTTGTAAATTTTTTCTTGTAAGAAATCCGAAGTTAAAAATATCTCTTTTTAATGTTGTTTTGAACAAATACTTCATTAAACAACAACTAACAATTTGAAGACAGGTATTAATACAAGAATTAATGAGTATCAGCTTGGTTTTTAGGTGTAGTAATTGAGAGACTAATTATTATGGGTTTACCACAAAAGCTAACAATGAAAATTAAGATTATATTTATGTAAAATTCTATTCTTCTTTTATATCGATGCCGTAATATATTATAAAGGCCCCATCTCAATAGGAGTAGGAAAAAGTTTTTTAGTTTCGAATTTTTTTGTAAACGCTTTTTTTATTAAAAGCTAAAAGTAATGTGATGATGTTACAATTGTTTTTACTGCAGAAACGGCAGAACTTTGTTTTTATGAAGTTTTTTATTCTCCTATAAGGCCTCTTTCCAGCTTTTAAGTAATGAGTCATGCAAAATGTTCTATATATTTCTTGAATAAAAAAAGTATTAAGAAAGTATTTTTTAAAAACACAAAAAAAAAATTGTATTTGAATGAAATGTATAACATTCCGTTGGAAAATCGAGCTGCGGGGAAATTTCTCTCTGTCCTGTCTTTCAATCAGGGTTGGCTGGGACAAAAGCTATTGCAGCTAAGCAATAGGATTAACCTTAACTAGCAGTGTCAGCTTCTCAGTCCGTATCAACGGGATAAGCTTGATACGAAGCTTTGAAATGTGCTACGCTGCTCTGCCTCCGGTGAATTTTGGTCTGCCCGTTAAAAAACTCTGTGTAAATATATACCTAACGAAACGTTATATATATAAACGTAATATAGAATGCAAGATTCTATATTAAGATTCACTTACGAATACTCTCTTTTCAAGATTGGGTACAAGCAATTGACTTACGGGCGAGTTAAGTATATTGAGGCTGTGTGCTATTCGGAAACTTTTCACTCGGATGATGCAATTTTGACAGTCTGAATGAGAAAATTTGGCACTTGCGAGGTGAATATGATTGTCAAAAATTCATGTAGCCTCAGGGGCTAGTATAAATTTTGACAATCGGTAAGAGAATTTTTGACACAAGTATAATTAGAAAAAAAAAAACTTAGAAATTAATGAAAGCTAAACTTTTTAGTTAATTATAAATTAGAAAAGCACAAAGAATTAAAAAATAATGGAAATCCCAACAAAACAGCAAAGGAAATTCTACGTAATATGTAAAACTATATTGCATACTGTTTGTGCATTGTCTTCATTCAAAATGGCATTTAATGTTTCGGAATAACCTCTTGGCCGAATATAGGTAATATCCTTAAAGGAATAATGTTTTAGGTAGTTGTCCGGAGCAGAAAAGCAAAAGCAGTACTTACTCTTCCCCCTTCCCTTAAAAAAAGTCATAAAGAAGTTCTAAACTTATTGCTTCCGACAGCAAAGCAACCAGAAGTGGAAAATATTTGTGTAAAATTCTGTTCATTTTCAGTTATAACATCAATTTTGCAAAATAAATTAAATTCTCGCGCTAATACAACACTAACAAAATTGAAAACGCCAAAATTTCTAGTTGTCAAAATTTCATTGTTCTTTTGGCACAGCAAAAATGACAATTTTATTTCAACAGACAGAAATTGTATTCAACTTAGTAACTTCTTTCCTACCACAAGTGAAAAGTTTCCGAATAGCACACAGCCTGAATGGGAAAAGGTAGATGAAATTTTGCAAATCCTTGGTACTGTGGTACTGTCTGACAGTAGTTGCCCCGTTATCCTTCTATTACAAAGCCCGAAACGTGGTGCTGATAGTTTCCTTATGAACAACCGTCAGCTTGCTGAAAATAGTTATTAAAACCAAATTTTTTTTTGCGTATACTTTTCCTGTACGTGAGTGGACTAAGAATTCCATATTTTTTCGTGAAGGACAACGTGGGTATACACCAGTTAGTCATAGTAGAAATTAAATAGAAATTTTGAGGTATGGCCTATGGCTTCATTGCCTATGTCTAAACTAGTTGACTTCCTAAATTGTTTTCGTTCGACTGTTAAATATGCCGCTATAATTCTATAACCCTAAAAAGTTGTTGAATAGGCCTATGAAGTTGTTGGTAACCATATTGTAACTTTTATGCAACCAAATTTACTTGCAGACACAATGTAAAGAGGATATCACAGTTTCTTGTTACTGATTATTGCTTTTGGGTGATTTAAACCAAGGATGATAAGTTATTATTGGTTCTTACTGTTGCAATTTCTCGCACTTCTTTAGACAGTCTTCGGTTGTGGACCGAAAAGTGTGGATCAAACGTCGTAAAGCCTTTACCAAGGAAATTTTACGGTAACTTTCTTAAAAATTCACTTACTTTATGCTTGCAGAAGTGTTTCAGTTGCAGCATAGTTTCCATTCTGTATCTTTTTTTATATATTTGGCATTATCTGTTGAAAAAATTATGGGTCTTTCCAGTGGAGTATAAATTAATTAGAGGAGGATTAAAAATTAATTTTGTGTATCTTAGTGATTTGATCAATTTTTACTTTAAACATATCTCGAAAGGATTCGACCCAATGTGAGAGTTTTCGCAACATGTTTTAGCAAAACATTACAAATTCTCGTTCAAAACTAGCCTCACACTGCAATAACAACGTTTTCTATAATAAAGATTATTACAAGCACATTGTTTCTTACAAAATTCACTTTAAGAAGCAATGTGACTAGCATATACATATTTCTTGATATTCACAATGTTTCCGTGTTCGGTTTTCATCGAAAAAAAGTAGTATAAAAAAAATTTTTTCTTCCGAGCTGGATTCACTTTTAGGTAATTTTTTAAAAAAAAGATATCTTTTTCATTACTTTTCAGTTTTCTTATATGAAAATTATGTTTTACTTGAGAGCTGGAAACAGGCCTATAAAGTGAAAAAAAAAATATTGAGATAGGGTCTTTCTATATTAAGTCATCGATACGTAAAAATTATTTAGTTCAGGCACGATTAAGATTAAACATTAAGTCAAAACTAATTTTAATGTAAAGGTTAAGTTTTTGAAGTGATGTTACAGTAAGGAAAATTCATAAAATCGACCCGAAAAATAAACCGACCTACCCTTAGCTAAGACTCAAACCAAGAAACTTTGCCACAGCTGTATAAAGCGTTTTTATATGAGAATTTCCCATTAACTTGCCATTTCTTTTTTAAGTTTCTGTGTTAATTTAGCATAAAAGCAATCATTAAGTTACAGTAGTGTGCAAATTGTTGGGAACATAAGTTATAATTTGAAAAAAATCAACATTTATTAGTTATAGACGAAGAAACCAGATAAAAAAAACCACAGGTGCGTCGTTGGACACACGAGAGAAGCGAAGCTTTTTCGCAGTTACATAGATTTGATAGCTTAATAATTTTTTTCTTTATAATAAATTAACTTTTAAATTCAAAAATTTAAAATAACAAAATAAAATACATACATACAGAAAACATATTTACTGCTTATTTATTGTTGAATGTCAAATTTCCACTCCAATTACATGTACGGGCATATAATGCCAGCGGCTCTCCATTTTAACTCTCCACACATGGTTGTGAACTTGGCTGCACTGAACAAATTTTTTCCTTCAACAGCGTACTACCTAGCGAAAAAAATCTGCCGAAAATTTTTCAGATTTCACTCCAAGCAAATAACAGAACGAGGAGTAAAAAGCTTCTCTTCAAAAACATATATTAAAGAACGCACACGAAACAAAATTTAACAAACAGTTTAGATACCTTGCCGATGCCATGCATGCGCTTGTTAATTCCATATTTATTGATATCAAATATTTTTTTGACACTTAAAAACGCACTTGTCCACGCACTTGTGGGCATTGGTAATTTTCTTCGTACCAACAACACCACAAACGCATTCACAATACAAGCACACCGATGCTGAAGACACCTTGTGGCAAATAAAAGCAAATTTTTGTTAGTTGTAGCATAGCAAATACACAATCCTCTATCTATTGATAGATGATGACGATCTACTGCAGCATAGCTTCTACATAGTTATAATTAAGATTGAATTAACAAAGGTTTATAACAAGTCTCTGTGGCCTAGTGGATACTGTATTGGACTCTCATTTAAGAGGACACGGGTTCGATCCCCACGGGCAGGCCAAAAAATATTTTTAGTATTTAATATTAAAGTATTAAATTTTCTTGTTGTAATAAGCGTTAGCAACAAAGTAACCATAAAATTTCCAAGAAAAATCTGTCGAAAATTTTTCAGATTTCACTCTAAGCAAATCACAGAACGAGGAGTAAAAAGCTTCGCTTCAAAAAGAGTAAATTTTAAATTGTTTTAATATAAAATACGTCCTCCTTCGGCTTTAGAAACTTCTTTAACAAAGTTTAGCATATAATCAATAAGTTTTTTACATTTTTCTGATATTTGCTTGTTCTGAAACCATATATATGGATTACATTTTCAATCAGTTTTATTTTTGTTGTACAATCTATTTTAGGCAGTCTAGTTTTAACAATAGCTCACAAGTTTTCAATCGGATTAAGGTCCAGTGAGTTTCATGGCCATGATATCATTTTGCCCTTGAAATATTTCATCACGATCTTGGATACGTGACATGGAGCTATTTCATCAATGGAGCTATCATAAGTATTTCGTTGCCCCTTTTTCTGACGAAACTGATTGCTGTCCTTGTACCAAGAAATAGTTTTTATCTGAGAATAACACTTTCCTCCAATCTTCAACAGTCCAGCAGTTTTACATATTTTTTTGCCCAATCATATCGTTTTTTCATTATGGGAGCTGTCAATAACTGCTCTTTTTTAGGTCTGACTATTGTTCTTCCTCCTTTTATAAGTCGTTTTCTTACGGTGGAGTCGTAAAAAATAACTCCAGCGTGTGCTTGCTGAAGTTCTTGGCTGGTTTTCCTAGGGTTTAATTTGCTTTCGCTTAATAAAAATGCTTCACCCCTTGCTATTGTCTTACTTTTCCTTCGACTTTTCCCAATTCTGCTTACCTGAATCGTCCCATTGTCTCTGCTTTGCTTCAACATCTTCTTGAAAGCTCCCAAACTCACGCCACACCCCTCTTTGATTCTTTGATATCTCTTTGATTCATTAGGGGCTTTCGCATGGTCCAACAAATTGGACCAACATGGCATGTTGGTTGACAAGTAGTACCGTGCGTAAGCTAAAAACGACAGTCGGCCCAACATGTTGATGAAAATCAAAAATTTTTGATTTTTCTGGCGATCGTCCAACAAATTGGACCTTGCGAAAGCAACTCGCTGCAATTTTTCATTCTGTTTTGGTCGACGCACGGTAAACATCGCACCCGCTATTCGAAACATTGAATTTTGGATAGAATTTATTAAATTTTCTAAAAGTTTTCCTGAAATATGGAAAGAAAAAGTTGAAGCAAACGAAAATAAAGTAAAAAGATTGGTCAGTTATAAGAACAGCCAAAAATATTTTTTTCATTCCGCCGAAGTGCTCTGCTTGAGAGCTTGCAAAAAATGATGTTGTTTCACAAGTTGGATCGTCCGAACGCTCAATCAAATTTTGCCATCCAACTTATCGTACAACGTGTCATCCAATTCGTTGGACCATGCGAAAGCCCCTATTGATGTGTGTTTTCTCAAAGTAACAATTTTAGTGCGCTTTTAAGGAGTAATATCCATGTTATAAAATAGAAAGGAAATAAAGCTTTCTCCAGCAAAAGCACAACAATTCTAAAAATAAAAACAAAATGCAACGCGTACACAGCCGAGTATGTCCATTACACACTGACTGTCATACCAATAAAACAAAAGAAGTGTTGCTAACCGTGAAAAAAAGTTGAAAGAAAAAATGATTCAAGCGGGGACAGATCTATTAAAACTCCAAGCTGTATTGAAATATGTAAAAAACATATTAAAAAAATTAAAAAATATAATAAAAATATGGAAAGTTGTTGGTTGGATCTCAGTAGTTTAGGTCACAAATCTGTTTTTCTAGGCCGGTCACTGGACAGGTCTTAGGTGATGCAGCAGGTGCCAATTGGTCCCTGTCAATGACAACGCCAAGTAAAAGTGACCGGTCGGTTTCATATGTTGGTGGCAGAATTGGGTCAGGTCTATATCCCTTGGGAACCTATCATATGGTAAGTTCTGAACCGGTTCTTTTTCGTCATAGCAGGTGACCAATCTACTCTGCTTGACCGGTTACTGGACCGGTCCAAGGTGATGCAGAAGGTGGCAATTGGTCCCTGTCAATAACAACGTCATGTAAAAGTGACCGGTCGGTTTCACATATTGGTGGCAGAATTGGGACAGGTCCTTACCCCTTGGGGACATATCACGTGATAGGTTCAGAACCGGTTCTTTTCCCCGTAGGGCGGATTCAAACCGCTTTTCAAATGGAGAACTCATATTAATATTATACACCTCGACTTAAAAGCACTTACTTAATTAAACTGTCCTCGTTATTTTTGCATATTTTGTTCACGCATAACGGAAAACTACGAAAACTTCCCCTAATTACGCTCTAACCAGACAGACTGTAAACCAAATTTACACCTAGAATCTTCCGTGAAGGAACTGATAATTTAATCGTATGGCGTTGACACTTCTTCGATTTACACGCGTCCATATGTATTACTTTTTAATCTTTCAAGTGGGTTTTCATGTCTTTTTTTTTCCTTTTTTTTTTTTGTGAAATATCAGATAGAAAGAAGCAAAGCAAATATTTATTTAATAACTTCCTTTGATTACAGCCAATACTCAACAGGGTTTGATAATAAATGGACTTTACCATTGAACTCATTGAGGATGTTTTGATAATGACACGCCCCTCAAAATAAACAATTTACAAAAATTATACTCAGCTGCAAGAACAGACCAAGTGAAAAAATAGTCAATACAAATTGTTGTGATAACTTTTCAACGCTATACATATATGTATACTTTCAGTTCATGTTATTGTATTATAAGTTTCACAGACGTTATTTTGGTGAAAAATTTATAAAATTTTAAAAATTTGTTTATGCATTATAGTTTAGGGAAAATAATACAAGCAAAACTTCAATCGTTTTTTTTTTTTTGTGTTCTTAGGGAAGATGTAGTCAAAAGATGAAATTTTTTCTGAAAGTACTGAAAATGTTTATCTTTTATTTCAAAACAAAATGGTAAACAACACAATTAAATTGTGTCCAATATGAGTATGAAAAATCTTAAGATAAGACTTTGTTTTCGCCAAAATTGTGCTTTAATCATACAATAGCAACAGCTTTTAAATTATTTATAACTAGAAATCATAATCTTTATGAGCTGTTCCGTTAATGCTTAGATGATTGGGTAAAACAGGCTTTACGACAAAAAAAAAAAAAAAAACAAGTTATAAATATATGCTAAGGCGAACGTTATAAAACCAATTGAATTGATCTCTTCAATAAAAATTAATTTGCCTGTTTATTTCACAAATAAAATAATTGATTATAAAGTGAACTTTGAAGTATTCTTATAAATTTACATATAAATTTTAAGCTTAGTGCTTGCCAAACTATACGTAGATATAAACATAAATAGCTAATTCGTTTATTTATCTCAATTGAGAGGTATTTGTTATTTGTCACAAATTGTTGGTAAAGAACAAAGCACATATATGAAATTAGAATATAAGAAAGTTCTAAGCAACATTAGTAATTTTTCAAATAATTCCGTTAATTTATTAAATCAAAGGTAACTTATAATTAAGTTATATTTAAATAAATGTCATGGAATCAAAATTTACATAAGAAACAAACAATAATCTCAATATTAATATAAAAATAAAAAAAAAAAATGAATATAAAAAGTCAACTCTGTTTTTGAAGCTACACTAAAAAAAAAATTCATGGTACACTCCAAGAAAAATTCGTGGTAAAATTGATAAATAGCTTCTAATGTTACTGTGCTTTCGATTCAATTTTATCATGAATACTTTTTTTTGTCAATTCGATAGAAACTTTTTTCACAGTTTCTTTCACAACACATTATAAAACAGTAACAAATTGAAAAACTTAATTTTATTTGTTTAAAAAAAAAACACTTTTTTCAACGTCAATCAGTCGGAATAAAGTTTTATCATTTTAATTAATAGAACTAACAAACTTAATTTGTTGGCTTGTTATATATATTTGCTATACTGAAGAAATATTTTATGAAATCAATAATCGTAATAATTTCATGAATTATTAATTTCAAAAAAATTTAATCATTACAACAAAAATAGAGGTTGGTGGTGACAGTGGCGTAGATATGAGTGGCGGAAGTCTGGATTCGCGGACTGGTTTTTCATGCTGACAAACTTTTTTATCACATTCATCAAATTGAAAAATCTATTTATACCTCATACAAATAATTATATGTGCACCATTAGTAAAATTATTTTTGCGCTAAAATAAAAATGTTTCAAAATTCTGCTCTTGCAGTTATATTATTTATGACAACAGTAACATAACATAACAAAGACTTTATTCAATTGTCCTTTAAATTAAATAAAAAAATTAACATACAAAACTTCGTCATAGTAAGTAATTATATGTGTTTTTTTTGCCTAATTTTCGATCTTAATAATAAAAAATATTAAATAAAATTTCATATTAGTAATTTATATGCTTCCTTTTTTTTAAATAACTTGGCTCAGCTGGAATGGCATAGAATTAATCAAGGATTTTGGGTTGGATGGGCTGATACTTTGCCATTCTTGATATTTTGCTATTTTAAACTCCGTAGCTGCCTCAAATAGCCTTCCATCGTTATATACTTTTCCATAGAGGATTCCCCAGAGATTCTCAATGGGGTCTAAGTCTGGACTTATTGCTGGCCATTGCATTAATGGTATATTTCTGACTGTAAAAAACTCCTTTGTAGTCTTTGCACAGTGTATTGGCGCATTATCCTGCTAATTAGTCCAATTATCGCCACAAAGTTGGTCGGAAAATTATATTAGTTCATTGTCCAACAAATAAACGTACATTTCAGCATTCATTTTTGCTCATATATAACACATTCGAGTCTTTCCTTCATAACAAAATGCAGCCCAGACCATCACCAATACTCCCCTATGGACACGCAAGTGGCAAGTGCGCCGAAATTGATCCCTATGCCGCCAATACTTCTTCGAACCATCAGGCCTATCTAAATTGAACTTTTTTTGTCACTAAAGATAATGTTACGCCATTCCTCATCAAAAAATTGGAACATGGTAGCGAAGGACAAATATGCGTAAATATGTCGAGGCGAAAGGTTCGCGTCTTGGAAGTAAGTGCTACTTTAGGATTTTCATGTAATATTTAAACTATTCTACTTCTTGTTATGTTAAGACCCATTTGACTTTTTATTTGTCCCGTACTCATTCCTTCGACTACTGCAATATGTTGAGTTCACCGTTTACACCGAGCGTCGATGTGTGTTTTCCGACCACTCGGTCTAACTGTGCCATAACTACTAAGACACTTTAAAAAATTTGTTATTGTGTTACTGTGGCGATCAAACATTTTGTCTGTTTCTTTCATTTTAGCTCCATTTTTGCTTATTCTCAGTATTATTCCCTGGTTATATTCAGAAATGCTCGTTCCGCTGAGCATTTTCAATATATAACACATTATAATTAAATTAACTTTATTGATTATAAATGAAAAAAACTTACCTTATATTTCGTAACAATTATTTCCAATGCGAGCACTTAAAGCAACCAAACACCAACTAAATGCGTTATGCGCATATAATTCTTTACTACTGATCATTCAATGCACCGTCACATTTTTCATATAACGGTACATTAAATGCATTACGAACTGCATACTAAAACTTGTTAAACAATAACATCGAATAACAAAAACAAACTGCATACCTAAAAATACAGTACTATTCTAGGTGGAGAAAAAATGCAAGCAAATATTTATGCACATATAATTATTTGTATGAGGTATAGTTGGACACACGAGAGAAGCGAAGCTTTTTCACAGTTTCATAGATTTGATGTTTTTTTTTTTGTAATAAAAAACTTTCAAATTCAAAAATTTAAAATAACATAAAGTAAATTAAAAAAAAAACACACGTTAATATTCCCTCCAGTTATTTGTATTACATTTCATTATTATTTTATTTATATTAATACATGTTACAGTCATTGTTATTTCAACGCACTTGTGGGCAATTGTTAATTTTCCTTTGCACTATGCAAAACAAAACAAAAGCATGCATCAATAACAACACAAACGCATTCACATCAAAAAAAAATAAATACTGGCCTTGTCCTACGTGAGGATCGATCCCGTATTCAATGAATCAAAAGTCGCACACTACTTCCATCGATCCAAACACATCTGTCAACCACACTCATTGATTATCAATATAACTGCAGCTATGTTAACAATTGTTAACAGATGGCGTTGACAAATAGAGGATGATGGCCAGTGTTGTCACTAGCAAGTTTTAAATATTGGTAGATTGAGTCTTAAATGAGTTTTTGATTTAGAAAAACAAGTTGGAATATATTTTTCTTTGTTAAGAAAAAATTCGACTGAATCCCTACAGAAAAAAAATCATAAGAAGTATACCATAAAGTAAGTTTTTTCACACTTAACTAGTTTTAGTGCAAATTATTCTCATATAATGTTCTTAAGGCAGTACTGTATCCACTCTTTATATACCAGAAGAAATAAAATATTAATTGTAATAAAATTTCTAAAATTTGAATTATAATTATACAAAGTGGTAGATTTTGGATAAATGCATATAGTGGGTGATAAGTTTCAGAAACCAAAACTGGTAGATTTACCACAATTGTGGAAAAGTGACAGCACTGATAATTCTTGTAGTAAGCCACTTGCTGCAGCAGCTACCCAAACAACGAAAATCTATTAATCAACTCATGTAGCAAGTGGCTTAGCAGCTACCCAAACCACAAAAATATTAATAGGTTATTGGATTTGCTGCAACATAGCTTCAGTTGCACTTAATACCCTATAGGAACAAACTAACTTGTTTTTAAAAACAACTAATTAAAAAACTAGTTTAAAATAAACCAGTATCTGAACTACTTTGAATTATATTAAGGCGGCATCCACTTCAAATCTAAATAGTTTTTATTGCATTATATATGAAGTAATTGAAATACTACTTAAAAACAAGTGTTTGATAAACTTCTTTGAATTATATTAAGGCGGCAACTACTCTGATTTTGACATGTTTTAATTGCTAATTTTTATTAGGTTTCAAATTTATATATATTTAACCATGTTATTTCATCAAATATTATTAACTTTAGGCCATCAGTAATAGTTTTCAATTGGTCATTTTAAAGTAATTAAAAAAAATAGTTTAAATATAACTAATTTAACAAGTAGTTGAAAATATATGCAGGCAATATATGTTAGTTCGTTCTATGGAAAAAAGTCAGAATTTCAACTAGTTGTGGTTGACAAAAAACTACTTTATCAACTACTTTTAAATTAGATGATTTTCCTACAGGGTATTGAATGAACAACTATTTCCAACACAGCTTGGTAGCCTGGTGTACAGCGTATGGAATTCGCAACCAAATTGGGTCCGTGTTCAAATCCCCACTGAGGCAAAAAAATATTTTTAATATTTAATATTAAAGTATTAAATTTTCTTGTTGTAATAAATTCAAGCAATGAAGAAACCATTAAATTCTAAGAAAAAATCTGTCGAAAATGTTTCAAATTTCACTCCAAGCAAATCACAGAACGAGGAGTAAAAAGCTTCGCTTAATCAAATTGACAAGAGCTTTTGTTGACAAAAAATCTATCAATTCAACCTAGGAATTTGTCAATATGAACAAATATTTCTTTGAGTGCAGTTAATTAGAATTTAAAATAATGTCATCAATTGTACTTACTTTTTTAAATGGAGATATTTTTATTAATATAATTTTTTTTTTCTTTTAAATTTTTTTTCTTATTCGTTTTTGTTATAGATGACAACTTATTTTTGAGTGTTCAACTAATCGTTCGATGTTCTGTTGCTTTTTTAAATGCTTTAAGTGTGTGTTTGTTTTTTATTGATAGCAATATTATCATATGTTCATAGCAACCGAAAAACTGCTTCATATAAAACCTCATATTAGTCTTATTTCTTGTTTTGCTTTTTAATTTAACTAATAAAATTTGTTTATCTTCATATTTTGTATGTAGAGAGAGGCTCGCCTTCGTTGGAAAAAAAAAAGAAAAAAACAAAACAGTCGATCCGAAATGGAAACCCTAAAAACATTCTTTGCCAGTCAAAATAAGCATTGCGGTCTGCCAAACAATCAAGAGAACAGCTATAGTAACAGCGGAAGATCTTTGACGATGGGAAATGTACACGCGGGTGGAGCTGCTAGAAATACTGATGAAAAACTGACAAACAATCACGATAGCATCAAACGAAAAGACAGCGATAGCTATTTTTACATAATGTAAGTATAAAAAAAAAAAAAAAATTATGAAGGGTAAAAAATAATAGGACCGCGCTCATATATTCCACCCAGATTTTTTTTTATTCAAAAATTTGGTTATATATTCAAAAGAAGATTTTAAAATATTCGAAAAAGATTTAGCGAAATATTTGCCGATAAGTGAAGACTTCAATATAAACTTTGCGGACGCCGTCTTGAAGTGTTTACTCTGCTGGCAAAAGAATATATTCGTTCAACCTTACTTTACGTTTGGTACTTTAGGCGAAAATTCTTAAAATAATCAAAAAGAATTAAAAAAGAATCTCTAAAAGTACCTTTGAGTCTTTTTAATTATTTTCGTAATATCAAGTAATCTTGATTATAATTTGATTATTTGTAATCGTAATCAATTACTAATCAAAAATTTCGTTGTGAAGGGTTGTATAATTATAAGAACTATTTTTACAAAACAATCTAATTGATTACTAGGCGCCAAATCAAAAATCTTTATCGATAAGATTAATTATCTTTTTAAATAGCACTTGCCCTTGCTTCACACAGCCTGAAAAGCGGCCCTCAAAAATCTCAATAAAACCTACAGCAAATGGAAACGAAATCCTTCCATGCCAAACTGGGAAATACATAGGAAAGCAAGAAACGTTGCTACCACTACTGTAAGGCTGGCAAAGCGCCAGTCTTTCATGTCCAAGCTGAATCCATCTTTGCCATCTAAGCAGTTGTGGCGTAACTTAAAAAGTATAAGGCATATCAAAAAAGAGCAATGAAGCTTGTAGTATTGACCCAAATCGGTTGAATTATTATTTTGTTGGAAATTCCATAGCCAGTACTCATAGTTTGCCCGAATTTGAAAGTTTAGTAGCAGAGTTCCCTAATGCCGCTCTCGCCCTTGCGACAACCTTATCAATCAACCTTGGACAAAAGCGGTTATTTTTTCTCATATTTTGTTGAAAAAAGAATCGATCGCCGAACCATCTACATCATTTTGGCAACGTATGCTTTCAGAAAGACCACATGGAAAAAAGCTGGCTGTGGTAAAAGATTCACATTAAATGATTCTGCGACAAGGTCTAAGCTAAGGCGAATAACTGATGGCAGAGTGGCAAAATCGTGCAGAGAGTTGGAGAAAAAATTTCTAAAAGTATATTCTGTCAATGGGAATCCAAAAAAGGTCACGAAAAAGTAAGACAATGGTTTCGGAAGCTCAAAAATGTGTCCAAAAAGTACGTTTGACAAATTTGGTTATTGGTTAGTAGTATTTTTTTGCATTATGGATGACGAGTCATATTTCACATTCGATGGTAATGAGTGGCAAAGACAGGACTTTTTTTGACAGCAACAAGCAAGTAGAAGACAATGTGAAATATTTGGAACATTGTAAGTTACAAAAAATAGTCTTGTTTTGATTCGCAATAAGTGCTTTGGGTATGTCTAAGCAAGTTTTTTTTTTTGAGTTGGGCTTAGCCGTCAATGGTGAACGGTATATCAACTTTTGTTTGCTACAAGTAGCTGACTTTATAAGAAGCAAACACAACAATAAAAATATAAGGGCTATTCACAAGCTTGAGTATTTGACATTGCAAATTTATGCAATTGTTTAAATTTGCCATCAATCGTGAGCGACCTCTTTCGGTTTACTTTGCAATACTTGTTGCAAAGAATAAAATTAACGGCTGATAGCTCACTGGCTCTTTAATGAATTTTTTATTTGGTTTTACTTATTTACATATTTTCCATATCTTTGTTTTTTATTTTAATTTTCGACTTTATTTTTTCGACAATCAGCTCTTAGCTTAGAGTTCGGTATTGCATATGTATAGTAAATATAAGCTATGTGTTTTAAGTGTTGCATATTTACACAAGCGTAGTAAATGCATCTCTGTATATTTTGTTAGTGTAGATTAAAAATATACTCTACCATTTTGCAAATGCTCTGATGCAAGACCATTTGCACCTGATTGTAAACAGCCCTATAGTATTTTGGCCTGACCTTGCATCAAACCATTACTGTCAACAGAGCTTAGAAGCTATGGATAGACTCCGATATCTTATGAACATAAGAAGAATAACCCTCCCAGCTTGCCGCAACTTCGTTCTATCGAAGACTTTTGGGCTAATCTTAATTGGAGAATATATGCCAATAATATTCGGCCCAAAACTACAAAAAATTTGATACCCAAAATAAAAACGGAGCTTATCAAAGTGCCAACATCGGTATTTACAGATCCAAGGCCGCTCGCATTGGACACAATTTTTTTCTGCATTAACTATAAATTTATAAGTTTAATTTAAAATAAAATTTTCCAAATTATATACTTTAGTTTTTTTTTAATACAGTTTTTAAATTAGTCCATATTTCATTCCGCATACGTTATCTACCTATTTTTTTTTTGTTCTGCTTTTTTCTACTTGCTCTTTCCTTTATTTTTATATTTAAATATTTTGTAATAGTTTTAGCTTAAATTTAATTAAATGTAATTTAATGTAACGTTATTGTTTTTATCCTTCTTAAGTTGTTATATCCATTGTTAAT
The DNA here is from genome assembly GCA_914767935.1 of Coremacera marginata. Taxonomy (NCBI): domain Eukaryota; kingdom Metazoa; phylum Arthropoda; class Insecta; order Diptera; family Sciomyzidae; genus Coremacera; species Coremacera marginata. The sequence continues at coordinate 189,158,095 of OU612044.1, read as the reverse complement.
GCGTGATGCAAAAGATATAATCTTATATGTCGACATAAATCTGATATTTCTAATTTACTAATCGTAATCGTAATTTAACAGCTATGATCTGAAATTAGTCCCCTACAATTTATTTATATTGTTTTTATCCTTCTTAAGTTGTTATATCCATTGTTAATGCGTGATGCAAAAGATATAATCTTATATGTCGACATAAATCTGATATTTCTAATTTACTAATCGTAATCGTAATTTAACAGCTATGATCTGAAATTAGTCCCCTACAATTTATTTATATTGTACTTTTTTGGATTTATTTCCAAAAATCTAAAAACAATATTTTAAACTGGGCGTGGCATTAAAGCTCTCTAAATAAAATGGGACAAATTTTAAATTCCCTTATATCAGTGCTTTTCACTAAATACAAAAGTTCAAAGCAAACACCTTTTTTTTTTTACTAACAAAATATTTGTGTTTATTATTGTTTTGGTCAACGAATGCTGTTCGATCATAAGAGTTATGAGACTGTATACAGTTATCTTGCCACCTGTTTATATTCCTTAATGTATTGTTAGAATATCTAGTCTAACATGTTTGAGTTATTTACAAATTTTCGTGCAAAAAATATCAACTCGATAAATAAAAACAATAATAGGCTTAGATAATTAAAATAAATAACAAACAGTTAAAGTATAGAATTTTAAAATCATGCCGTACTAAAGCTTTAAGATAAAAAAACTCGGCCTTGATAAACATAGCAAAATAATCAACTTTATTTTAACCAATATTTAACTTTAAAAGCTTAAACATTGAAAAATGCGTAGAAGATTTTTGTGATTTTTGAATCGGAAAATGTTTTCACACATAGCATACCTAAATATTAACAACGCAATCACTGATCGGGCTTATCAGCAAATTATTAGGTACATATATGCAGCTTACATTCAAAATTTAACGTAAAGTAAGCAAAATTATGTACATATCTACATAAAGCATTCGAATTTTGTTAAATTTTTAATGGCAGCCGCGTGATAATTAGTCAGTTTTTATTACTCATTTCGTGATTATTAAATGAAAAAACGTATGTTTTAGTCTTGTCTGTGTTTTAAAATCATCACTGCTCCGTTACAAGTTAAAAAGTTCACGAAATGAGCTATAAATAAATTGATTTTTAAATCTAATGCATAGATTATTCGTAGCAGAACATTTAACATTTTCAGAGCGTATAAATATAAAAGACACTTGAACTTTTACCTTGTAAATAACAATTGCAGCCGACAAATACTATAAAGCTCAAAATGAAGCTTAAAGCAATTGTCTATTGCAACCAGTTATTGTGGCTTCAAAACATATGGCTAAAAGCAGCTACACTTCAGTGCTTTAATAGAATTCAGCTCAAAAAAACCAGCTAGTTTTGAAAACTAACATTTAGTTAGTTGAGAACATTTGTATAGCTCTAGCAACAGAACCGGATAGCAGTACAAATAAGTTAGATAATAAATTGAGTTGGATTTTATAATAAACTAAAATTAAGCTCATTAATATCGCAAAAAAAACAGTTTGTTTTTGACTTTTTGGCTTTAAAAGTTAAGCTTATTCAATTCGAAATATTTTCGGCTAGAACCTGCAAAGTAAGTATGTAAAATTTAACTGTAAATCTGTAAATGTGTGAATTATTTTGATCAACACTGTGTAATTTGCAAAGTGTGTATTTAAATGTGTCAAAGTGAACAAAATGTGGCAATTTGGTTAACAAAATGAACCGGTTTTTCTATGTTTTGAATATAGATGGAACTTGTTGTTTTGAAAGAACAAAGTAAAAGGTCACTACGAGAAAATTAAAAATAAAACAAAAAATAATTTATATTTAGTTTTTAGCAATTCTTAAAAAAATTAATTTTTAAGAATTACACTTACAGCTTTATGCCAAGTAATTTCATGAAGCAACAGGTCGCCTTTACAGAAATGGCGATGTTGTTCTTTACAGAACAACCACCAGCAGACTAGACAGCTGTTTCGTTGGTCGCTACACCAACTCATCAGTAATCTCTGTGGGTTATGCAGTCCATTAACTTTGAAAATCTTATAAGCACACCTTCTGCTAAAACCGAAGCGGAATTGCAGTTGTGTGCTTTCCAATTTAAAAAGCAATGTTTTTCTACTTCTTAGCACAAAGCAAACAAATTTATTTTTCATGTATAAACTGGTACGAGCCCGACCTCAGAAAATAAGATGAGTCATCTTTTTTCAAAAAAACTTCTCACGCCTTCTATGGTTTAATATCAACGAATTGTTGGTGCCAAAGAATGGAATCGTGAAAAGAAGTAAACAAAGAGCGCAACAACAAGTCTTTGCAAAGTTAATGTAGTACATTTTTTGAACCTTTGCTTTGTGCTAAGAAGTAGAAAAACATTGCTTTTTAAATTGGAAAGCACACAACTGCAATTCCGCTTCGGTTTTAGCAGAAGGTGTGCTTATAAGATTTTCAAAGTTAATGGACTGCATAACCCACAGAGATTACTGATGAGTTGGTGTAGCGATCAACGAAACAGCTGTCTAGTCCGCTGGTGGTTGTTCTGTAAAGAACATTGTTGTTGTGGCGACCTGTTACTTCATGAAATTACTTGGCATAAAGCTCTAAGTGTAATTCTTAAAAATTAATTTTTTTAAGAATTGCTAAAAACTAAATATAAATTAAAAAATGCCACAATTTATTTTTCAAAAAATAATTTAACTTAATTTAATTTTCTGAAACTAGTCTTATTTAGCAAGAAAGTAACTATCTACTTCCAACCAACTATCACCCGTCTTCCGAATCAACACAATGCTTTCGGATTTATAGGGCGCATACCCCCAAAGTGTTGGTTAAGTCAAAAAAAAAAAAAATTAAAAAATTTAATAAATACTATTCACACAATTCTATTCGCTTCCTATTTCGGCTTCCTTTTGTGGAATTGGTTAAAATTAATGATTAAATAAAATGATTAGTTATAAAAAATTGTTATCTTTAAGAAATATTTTTTTTGGCTGCCGCATAACTTTTATTTTTGAGAAATACATTTTTAAGTTGACTAATAACAGTTCTTTTCTGAAATGAAATTTTTTCGGTTATTATTGTGAAATGTCAATAAAAAACATCGCTTTTAGCTTTTTATTATTTTTATTTTTATACCCCAACGTGTACTGCGTACATTAACTTTTCATTCAGGGGTACATTAACTTTTTCATTCCGTTTGTAACGCCAATAAGGAGGCGTGGCAGGTATAGAAAAGTATATATATATTTTTGATCAGCATCACTTCCTGAGTCAAATTCCGTGTGTCCGTCTGTCTATCCGTTTGTCCGTCTGTCTGGCATTAAGAAGGATTTGCCTCCCTTATTGTTTGATTGGTTCTCGCATTCCGATGTGAAAGGTGTGAATGTGAGTGAGTGGAAGGCCAGGTTGTTTGAGTGTGTGAGGTCTAGATGGTGTGAATGTGTTAATGGGCGGGTCACGTATAATTTTATACGTGATGTTACGTTTGTGGCTGGACGCACATACTTTAGCTTCGGCTTAAGCCTGGGTTTCCTTTTGACTGATTGTGAATGAGTGTTGTGGGTGTGGGGCAATCCGTGATGATTGGTTGCACGTACTTCGCGATTGTCCTCTTTATGATGATATTCGCGATTTGCGTGCAATTGGGATTTTGAGTGTGAATGGGGATTTCAACCTTAGGAATGCGCTTGCAACTCGTGAGCATGTTTCCAGGTTGAATCAGTATGCATGTGGTGTGTTTGAGAGGCGGCGCCTACGACAGATATAAGTTGTGATATTAAATGTGTGAAAGTATGTGTGAATGGGGCCATGGCCCGCTCAGTCGGCAATGGCAGTAGTTGGAAGCGCTACTAGCAGGCCTTCATAAGGATTTCGAAGTGCTTCCGCACCTATATCCAAGTATACTTTCTTTTTTATATGAAACGAGAAAATTGTTCAGGCCTTCCGCTTTCCCTGCTTTAAAGAGGCCTGCTATAAGCACTCCTTTAAAATGGCTTAAAGAAGGGGTTAACCAAAACAATTAAAAAAATATATCTTTTGTTTTTATTTCTTTTTATGTATACCTACCTATTTATTTTGTGATTTTATTTTATTTAACATATTTTTGTCAGATAAGAATATTTCTAAGTCATGACGTTGATTATTATTCAGTATTTTATATATATATTTTATCTTTTAACGAAAAAGTAACCCTGAAATATAAGCAAACCAGTTTTTATAGCAAAAATATAATTGTTGTACTGCCCTGGGTAGCGAAAAATTAGGCTTCATAGAAGCGCTCGCAGAAGTAACGAGGAAGTCATGTGTCTTACCGCCAAAAGTAGCAGACTACCAAGCAGAACCAAATGCACGCCTTCGTTAGAAGAGGCCTAGTTTCATTGCCTATTGGGCAGAGTGTGAATGTTTTGTGTGTGTGGGGCGGGGCTCACTTTTTTGTGAGCTTTTGTGTTTTGATTGGCGACCAGTCCAGAGCTGTGAGGGGCTAAAACTGGGAGTAGCCCGGGTTAGTGCTACGAGGTCTGACCAAGGACTTTAAAACTGGTACCATGGGCAGTCAGCGGCCCCCGGTGTATGTCTGGCTTCTGCTGGCATATACTGGGCTGACTGGAATGGGCTGGCCCTTCGGGGAGCTTTTCGTGGTGGCTTTGGCCTACCACCCATATCGCGGGCAGAGCTATCCAGCTCGGTGTGGTTTGCACTCTCAAACCGGGCTCCATACCCTTTAGTATGGAAGAGGTTTTAGATAGGCCTCCACCCTCACCAAGGGTTGCGAAGTGTCATCACAACATGGATCTAATTTGGTACCTTTGAACCCTCAAAGGGGCTCTGACCGACGCTTTGTATCGGTCCCAATTGTTATAGAACAACGTTGAATTAAGCCTTCACGACAGGTGTCAACGCTAAACACAACAAATTCAAATGTCTGTCTGTCTGTCTGTCGACACGATTACAGCCGTAATTTTAAAGCTATCGCGATGAAATTCAATATATAAGCTTCTTCTTAAAAAATGAAGATCAATTTCGAAAATGATCCAAACCGGATGATAACCACGCCTACCTCCAATACAGAGTGACTTCAATTTTATAGTCAAATCTCTTAAAAATCCACAAAAATTAAAGAAATGTCTTCAAATTTTGCACAAAAGCTTTGATCTTCAATATAAATCCTAACAATAAAATTTAGAAAATCGGATGAAAACCACGCCTACCTCCAATACAAAGTGGCTTTATAGTAAACGTAAAATTTCTTAAAAAGCTGCTCAAATTAAAGAAAGGTCTTGAAATTTTCCACATAGGCTTTGATATTTAATGTAGACCATTACTATGATATTCGACAAAATCGGATGAAAACCACGCCTACCTCCCATACAAATTGGCTTTATTTAAAACGTAAAATCGCTTAAAAATCCATAAAAATTTAAAGAAATTTCTTGAAATTTTGCACATGTGCTGTGATATATGGTATGAACCATCTCTATGATATTTGGCAAAATCGGATCCAAGCCACGCCTGCCTCCCATACAAAGTTACGCCATCAAAATAGGAAAACGAAATTCCACCCACATCGTTTATCCAACAAACTCCAAATTTTGCAAATATATTCTATATTCACATATGGTGTAATGTGAAGTCCTTAGACTTGGAAAGTAGGCGTGGCATCTTACTTTTAATCGAACTTCTTCAACACCGTTTGTCAGACTCAACAAAATTTTGCACATATTATCCTTGGTAATTTGAGCAATCTAACAAGTAGGTTTATAAAATTGAGCGGTACTAAACAGGGGGCGTGGCACTTTATTTTTAAACTAGCTCAATCTACTCCGTTTGTCCGATTTCAACCAAATTTTTTACATATATTCTTGAGCATAATGAGAAGTTTTAAGCCTACAAAAGTGGGTAGGATTCGAGAAGGGGCGTGTCAATTTAACTCTTATCGAACTACCTCTACACTGTTTGTCCGACTTAAACCGGATCAGTCTGTAGTTTATAAAAGTGGGCGGTATTAGAGAGGGTTGGCACTTTATTTTTAATATATTTCCATCGACACCGTTTCTTCGACTTCAACCAAATTTCGCACATATATTCTTTAGTAAAATGAGAGTTATAAGCTTACAAAAGTGGGTGGGATTGGACAAGGGGCGTGTGAATTTTAATTCTTATCGAACTCCTTCTACACCGTTTTTCTAATTTCAAACAAATTTTGCAGATATATTCTTTGAAATAATGAGCAGTGAGTAGACTAAAAAATTGGGCGGAATTAGACAGGGGCGTGCCATTTAAATTGAAGTCAAACTCCTTCTATAGCCTTTGTCCAACTTCTTCCAAATTTTCCATATTTTTTGGAATAATGAGCAGTCAGCAGTCTAGAAAATTGGCTTGAATTGAACGGTTCGTGGCACTTTATTTTTAAACAAAATTATCTTACACCGTTGGTACCAATTTGCACATACCAACCAAATTTTGCATATATATTATTTAGCATAATGAGCAGTCTACAAATTACTCTAGGTGGCAGCTATGGGTAAAATAAAATTAAGCGTGTGAGACAAATATTTTTGTAGATTATACATAAACATTTTATAGACGACTAAAGACTTCGAATATACTTCAATACGGCTGCGAGGGGGAGGGGGGGGGATGGGGAGGAAGGGAGAGGGGTATTTTAACTTCGGTACCCTGCCGAAGCTCCATTCCTTGCTAGTTTTTAATGTATTTATGTTCCAATTCAATTTTGCAAAAATTATTTGTTTGAAAGTCTCTTCTTGCAATATCGGAGATCACTTAAAATAAGCTTTAAAGCTGAGAAATAACGCTCCACAGTAACTTTAGTTTCTAGTGTTGCATGGACAATGCAAACTTCAGTGGATGATGTTAAAATGTTCAAATCAGTCTGCAAACGCAGATAGGTGTCTGCAACGGGTTGAGTATAAATCTGATCTTGAAGTGTTTTTTGACAGGAAACTCACTTTTTCCTGTGATTATGAAAGCATTATCACCAAAGCTAACTCCATGGTAGAGTTTTTAAGGCGTAATTCGAAGGACTTTAAGGATCGACATACTCCTAAAACGTTATTTTTATCGTTAGTCAGATCCATCTTGGAATATGGATGTGTGATCTGAGATCCATATTATGAGATTGAGTCTTTGGATCTGGAAAAAATTTAAAAACGCTTCGCTCTATTTATAAAAAATTATTATTTATAAACTTAACTGGGAGTTTATGCCAACCTATACGTCGCGTTGCGCTCCTTTTGGTATTAATACATTAGCCATGAAGCGTAAATTTTTTCTTATAATTTTTGTTCGAGATATATGTATGAGTATATAATTAGTAGTCTGATATAAGTAGTATAAGTGATATAGTAGATATAAGTCGACTGTACGCCACTTCTCACTACTTTAAAGATTTACGCACCTGACAGGCACATTAGGCCAAGGGACGTCCTGTATATTTCATATCATAGAACGAACTTTGGCAGAAATGATCCAATTAATAATATGTGCTCGGCATTTAACTCGATAGATTTCACACTAAACAGAGATTTATTCAAAAGAAAATTACTAGAACTTATTTCAATAAGTAATTTGTAATAAGCTGAAACTTTTCTAAAAAATTTTAATTTAATTTATCATATATTAAAATATTAATCAAACTTCAAAACTATTAAACAATTGTTGGTAGTTGAATGTAAATAAATGAATAAATAAATAAATAAATAAATAAATAAATAAATGTTCCTGCCTTATGATTTTGATTGCACATTCTCTATTTAATGAGTTTCTTTATTTAAAGAAAATACTAAGTTGAAGAACATTTCTATCTGTTGAAATTGAATTGTCGCGTTTTTGCTGTGCCAAATGAAACATGATTGAAAAGCTCAATAAAAGTCGCCTTAATTTACGTCGTGGAATAAAAGGTTTCATATCGCTATTTACGTCGTGGGTTATCTTGATTTACGTCTCTAAATTTGAAATTAACAAAATTTTCTTAAAAATATGAAAGCAAATATTTCCTTCGATTTATGCCGTTTTGATTTACGTCGTCATTTTCCGCAACGAGTTAAGGCGTAAATTGTGATATTACTTAATTTGTTATCAGAGATGCCAAAAATACTGTTTTATCAATTTTCATAATAAAAGATACAATAGAAACGCGTATATTTTTAAAAAAATTATAAGGTGTACATTATAAGATGCACTATGAGTAAAGGATTAAAACGAGAATTTAAGCTGCAAATTACACAAAATGAAGGTCTTTAAAAAGTTTATCCTGATATCAATATACATAGTTATGATATACAGTGATATGTTTTATTATGTGCATAAAATTGACGTGGACGAACCGGAAGAACGCCTACCTCCAATACGAAGTGAGGTACAAAAAATTACCTTGTATGGGAGGTAAGCGTACTTCGCGGTAATAAAACGTATTAAAAATAATGGTACAAGTATCAATAGTTTTCTAGTCGATCAAGTGACCTTTCAAAAAATTAAAAATGGTTTTGAAAAAATAAAAGCCACAAAATAAGTGCTATTTTTGACCGATAAAATAAAAGTCAAAAGTAAAAGTTATTTCCGCCCAAAAAATAAAAGGCACAAAATAACAGGTGTTATTAAAATAAAAGGTGCACAAATTTGAAAAGGTATTTAATATTTGTGAAGCAGCGGCCGTTGGGATCATTATGGTGTATTTTAAAAAGTACACCGACTACTTTTTAGTTATGCTTTTTTGCTTGAGAATTGTAAAATAACAATTATTTTCGGTCCCTGTTAGATTTTATTCAGAGTCCTCGAATCGTTCTTACCTATTGTGTGCTCAGCTTTTAAAATTCGAACTTTCACATTTAGTGCTTCCTTATTTCGTGCTGAAGGTCTCATCACTACAAGCCTTGAACACTTATCTCTTTATCATTTAAAAAAATTCCATTAACTCTGAAGTTAGTCACACATATCAAGATAACCGACTCTTTAGGCTTTTTCTTCTGAACATTTCATTTCCGGTAGTATTTTTTTTAATTTAATATGCCAGTATACTGCACATTTATTCTTAGTGATATTTTCGTCACAGAATCTTAACTCATTAGTTTATACATAATTAAAGTGCTTGAAATATTTTTAAATGACTATATGGACGATATTTTTCGATAAAGTCGACAGTATTTTTTTTTTCATATATTGCTGTTCTACAGCAAAAAATTATCTTTGTCCAAATTCTAAAAATACCCCTCTTCAGGCCCTGCGAAAATGTCGGGAACGTACATTTTTAAAAACTTGTTCCAAAACAGGAGTTTAGCAAGAAGTGGCGCAAACAACTAAAATTTGTGTATTTTTGTTTTCTTTAAAGCCAAAAATAACTTTTATTTCTGTGTAAGTTGAATAAGTTTTGGCTTATATAAAGGAATGGAGAATAAAAGAGGTTTTACTTATTTTTTACAACACGGCAAACACGTCGCAATTTAGAGGCAGCAAAAAAAAAACATTTTTATGTATTAAGTTCCAATTTAAGGCAAAAATATTAACATGTTATACTATAATCATTACAATATTTTAATATTATACTTTTTTTCTTTACAATTTTCAGGTGGCGATCTTAAGTGCGAATATGTGTAATTGAGGCATTGAACGTCGCATGGAATATTATCAAAGTTACCTGCTTAATATTTATATACATACGCACAGGTAGTGAGGAAACTACTAAAAATTTGTTGCAACAACAATAACTTATTTATATTTAACTAGTGATATTAGTACATAATTTTAGTTTTAAATTTTTATACTTTTCTAAATCTAACAATTTAAGTACTTTATTAATGGTACTGTAATAATGGAGCCAATGTTGGAGTTTACAATTTTCTTTTGGTTAATATTTACTATTATATTTGGACCAATGATTTTCATCGCCTGTATTTATCTACCAGAAATTCCAGTAAAATTTTTCCGAAAGTATACGCAAATGTAAAAAAAAAATTTCTATGTATAAATCTTATGCTAATTTGAATAATTTTTATAATACAGCATTTTTTATAATAAAAACAAAACTTTATCTTAATAAATGGAAATATATTTTAATTATTACGCTAACGTTTTAAAAAACAAAAATTATTTTTATTTATTATTGTCCTAAAAAACCCTGCAGATCTCAATGTTTAATATCCGCTTAAAGTTCCTCCATGTCTATAAGTTGCACAAATAAGTTTTGAGAGTTTTCCTTGTAACTTTGAAGCTTTATTCAGATAAATTGTTACAATAGGGGTATTCTGTATGTCTACACGCAAAGAAAAAATATGTTTATATATGTTTGGTTTCAAAAACAAAATATTCAGAGGGAACCATCTAATGATTACGAACTTTCCTTCAATAGCATTATTTTTCGATATAAGAAGATATTAGTTGTGTCCAACATTAATATAATTGCCTTAGCTAAAAAACTAACGTCTACATTAATATGCTTGTGACAAAATAGAATTGTGTGTTTCTACCTAATAAAAATATATTTGCATCACTGTTAAACTCAAAAAAAAAAAAACAGAACTCTGCAAATTTAAAACAAACAAAACTCCTTTCTTTTATGTGTTTCGCCTAGACATACATATATCTGTTTCTTTTGCACTTGCACGAAAAACAGCGGGAACCTTGTTGCTTTATGCGCTTGCTTTTAACAGTTGCCAAGTCTTGGCGTCATTTTAAATTTCAAGCAGCCGCGCCAAACGTGTTGAAAAGTTTTGCTCTTGTGAAAAGTGTTTCTGAAAATGTTTGTTTAAATTAAAAGTGTTTGTGTTTTTAAATTAATAAAATAAAAAACAAAATAAAAGAAAAATAAAGCGGTTCAGCAGTAAAAATAGGTGAGTTTTGAAGCAATTTTGCTGATAAAGTGGATGATTCGCTGGCAAAGTGTGTGCTCCAACCATATTATGTTTTCTCCAACTAGAAAATGTGTGCTTATAAAAATTATTGTAATGTCGGATAAACATAATATGGTTACTTCTCAACATGATTAAATCCGAGAAAAACTTATTTACTGTTTTTTAAACATATTTTGTTTGCTTCAAACCAACAATTACTTCTAAGCAAATATTTTGTAATCACAGTGAAAAACTTTTGGCATTTCTTTTGCTAAAATATGTTTCCAAGTTAATATAGTGTAATCATCGGTAAAAATATTATGTTGTTCTTAATTATTGTTTTGAAAATAATTGCTTGGCTGCAATTAAATTATGTATTAATATATATTTGTCCGTGAATATTTAATGTTATTCTTGACTAAATTATATTTCCAAGCAAACAAATAGTAATAGACTAAAAGTGTTCTCAGTCTATTTATAATTACAATATATTTATATGAAAACATATTTTCTTTAAAACAAATTATATTGTTTTTAAATTCAAACAACAAGTGCTAAGGTGCAATTAAATAATGTTAAGATGTAAATATATATATAAAGAAAAATTGTATTAATTAATCATATTAAATGTGAAACCAATTATGATTACGTGTTTCCAAGAAACATGCAGCAACATATTATACTTCCTGCAAATTATGTTTGGGAAGGCCTATTATTTTTCACCGTGTAGTACATGCCATTGTACGGTGCAAGAATAGGAAATGCACAATCCGTACAAATGCCACAACATTGGCCCGATTGCATATATCTTATTTTTGCACTGTGCAATAGCCATATACTAGACATAGAGAATATCCCTAATGTATTTTATTTAAAGTATCGTCCATCGTTCACTTTTCCCTATTTTTTAAGCAGCAAACGAATTTCGCATTGAAAAAATTCCTCCACTTTTGAGGTGATCCAATAATCGTCGAAATTTTTGGCTTCTTCGTAAGAATTGAAGTGCTGCTTCCCCGGGCCATGAGTCATCGACCGCAACATGTGGAAGTCAGAAGTAGCAATGTCTGGTGAAAACGGCATGTGGGGTAGAACAACCCATCGAAGCGATTCGAAAGTTTCTTTGACGACTTTTGCAACATGTGGCCGAGCATTGTCGTGCTGAAAGACTACTTTGTCAGGTCTTTTGGCAAATTGGGAGCGTTTGAGCTTCAATGTTCTACTCAATTGCATCAATTTCTATTGGAGACGTCCCGCTGTGATGGTTTCGTTAGGATCGAGCATGGCAGAATTATAAAGTAGAGTCGACTCGGAGAGGAATGGAGTAGGAAGCAGAATAAAGCGAGATTGGTGTCAAAATCAGCTGTTCATCGCGAATTTCTTTATGCTCACGTTTCGCAGTTGTTTTTAGGTTAAAACTGTTACAGGTTATTTTTTTGCAATTTTAAGACTTCTTTCACATTTTAAAGTTTTTATTACACTTTTTTTATAATATTTTCACTCAAATTAGCACAAATTTAACACCCGCGACCGCACTGTTTGCAACTTGGAAACATAAAATATTTTCTTCATTTGCAATTTCTACGAAATTCGTCGTTTTGACTTATATGTTCCTTCTCATTATCCACTCTTCGTTGACGCGTGAGAGCACTCAGCGAAGCGGCCCTACCTTATCATTGTATCATGGGATCGAGTAGCTCATAGTAGATACCTCCGAGCTGTTTCCACTGGATGCGCACAGCGCGAGCTTTTTGCCTTGTCAGCCCTCGTCACGATACTATTCAGAAAATCCTTTCAATTTTGCCTTTAAAGCAGTAATTCGCACGTGAAAAGCCCCATTCCCGCAAATTGTGTTTTGTTGGCTCAAAGGTTGACATGGTAAGAGCGCAAAAAAAGTACGTTAATTACATCGGAGATAAAGAGATAGGAAACTTTGATTTTGGACTGTGGGAAAGTGATAGCCTTATGTCCTGATTGTGTCAAATACTAACACAAAATGTTCAATACAAGCAAAAACCCTACAGGAACTCCCCTCAAACATGAGATATTTAAACTCACCATAAATGTGTAAAAGGTATCAAACACAGAAACTCCTCTCAAATATGGGACATCCAAACTCATATACACAATTCCAAGGTTGATTTACAAGGTTGTCGCAAGGGAGAGAGTGAGTACCCATAATTGTCAAATCGAAGTTGACAGCTCATAGAAAATCTGCCAGTGCTCTCTTTTATCATCCGTTTTTGTTTCGTAGTCATTCGCAAAATATACTGGTTTTGACCAAGGTTGATTTATAAGGTTGTCGCAAGGGAGAGAGCGAGTACCCATAATTGTCAAATCGAAGTTGACAGATCATAGAAAATCTGCAAGTGCTCTCTATTATCATCCGTTCTTCCTTCGTAGTCATTCGCAAAATTGACTGGTTTTGACAGTTATGGGTACTGAGAAGAGAGTGCGATCAGCCCTGCGACAACCTTAAAAATCAACCTTGGTTTTGACGATTAAGTTTTGAAGACGAGTAAGTTTTGAAGACGAGTAAGTTTTGCATGAAAAAGAGTTGAAAAAGATGAAATCTAAAATAACCTTGAAAACTATGAAGTTTCCTATCTCTTTCAGGGCGGCACTTTTTGGAAAATTTTTTAAATTTTCTTACACACGTTTCTAAAATATATATTTACATTTAAATAAATTTTTGTGCAAGCCTTAGCTTTTACTACTTTTTGAACAATCGACATTTTTTTAGCTTTGACAGTTAAAACAGCTGGTTTATTTGATTTCGTTATTGCAGTTTTGTTTTAGCAACGCGGTTCTTATATTTTTGTTACATTGGAGCCGTGCTCACTGGGAAAGATCAGGTATATTAAAATTGCCACCTTTTTTTGGCACTTTTAATTTTTTATTTGGCATTTTTTGGCACTTCTTTATCCCCAATACCTTATATTATACCTAAAAAAGTTGACAGCCATAATATCTATCCCTGGTTTACACTTCAGCGTTATGCAGAGAAATTCCAACCACTGCAGATTTTTTTTAATTTTGTTAGTATAACAAGCTTGCAATTAAAAAAAACTGTAAAAAAGTACTAATTTAAATTAATCCATTCTTCATAAATGTTCTTGTTGGCATAGATTGCATTTTACCCAATGACTATTAGATATGATCGTGGTATATTAAGGGTATTATAATAAGCTATATATATAATAATATATAAGCTATTATAATCGTGGCTGCACTTCTGGTGCCTTCTTAAGCCGTGTCTTGAAAATTGAGATGATTGTTTTTTTTTTAAAGACAAAACAAATTTAATTTGTTTTCACTGCCCAAAAAATAAGCGCAACCAATGAAATGTTATATCTGTAAATAAAACTTTATTTTATTGTAAACATTTTGCACTATTACTATAATTTCAATAACAACAATAATTCTTTTCTTCGCATTAAACAAAATTGTTAACAATGACGGCAGTTAATTATGAAATAGAATCGATCTTCGAATTCGAACATAGAGATGGTAATTAAGCCCCATACACAAGGTCACCTTTTTGCAACATACACAAGATGACATTTTTAAAATGAAATATTTTTAACACTTACTAATCAAAATATTACACTTCAACTACAAATAAAGAAAGCTTAATTAGACAAAATTTAATAAATAATAAGTCAAGAAATCAGTGGAAAATTTTACTAGCAGATTTTTTAAAATTTATTCCATCAAATGACATCAAAATTCGTACATTTGGCAGGCAAACCGTGGATCTGGCAATAGTGGCGATGGGACACATACTGATTTTTAGAAGAATGCATATTGTGATTAATAAGGTGTGCGTATGGGGAAGAATGAATGACCGCAGCTGTCAAAACCGAAGTTGACAGCTCCTACAAAATCTGCAACTGCTCCCTGTTTGCAATCTGCAACTGCTCATCTGTTTTTTTCGCATTCATTAGGACCTCCCAAACGATACTACATGTCGGATGGACCGGTCATGTCATCACAAATGTAGTATCCTTTGTAAGCTAAAAATCAAGTCAGGTGGACTCTTCCGATGGAAGACAAAAGTTCTTGACTTTTCTGTCGGTCCATCCGACATGTGCGATTGTTTGGTTGCGTGTCCATTCAACTTGGTGCATTTTGTCATTCTATTGAAATTTTTGAGAGAAGCACATCTTGCGCGAAAAATTACTAAGATGACCAATGTTGAAATAAATATCTTCCAAATATAAAGAAGTCTGCCAGAGACTTGGAAAATAAAAAGTAGAGTCCACAAATTATTGCAACAATCAATACGTTCACTATCTTAACGCTACAAAATATCTACTGCACTCGATGTTCACACTTTGAAAGCTATGAAATATTGACGAAAAGAAAGTCCCAACGATAAAAGTTCCGTGATTTTGTCGAACTACATGTCCATCCGACATGTAGTATCTTTTGACGGGCTATATTCGCAAAATTTTCTGATTTTGACAGCTACAGTCACTAAAAAAAGGACCACCAAACGATACTACGTGTTGAATGGACCTGTTTTCGGTCGGTCCATCCGACATGTGCGATCGATTGTGTTCGTGTCCATCCATTTTATCACTCGATTAAAATTTTTGAGAGAAGCACATTTCGCGCAAAAAAAAAATTACTTACTAAGAAGTGTTGGATAAAATTTTTTGAAATATATAGAAGTCTCCCGGAGGCTTGGAGAATAAAAAGTGAAGAATATAAAAATGATTGCTACAACCAATGCGTTCGCCATCTTTACGCTACATAATATGTGTGTTTCCGTACTCTACACTGTGTAAGATTTGTGTAAGTTCAAACTGAGAGAGTAAAAATGAAATGTGAGAATAGTTGCAAAAGTACGGAAACAGCTTCTAGTAAGGTTCAAGCACAAAACAGCTGATTTTGACTGCAGACATGTCAAACGTAAATTGCGCCAATTAAAATTATCGTCAATTTGTTTGTGAAGTTGATGCTTGTTCTTCTTGATGCTTGTTCTTACTTTACTCGGAGTCTTGAGTTCTAGCACTCTCTGTGCACTATGTGTGCTCGAGAGAGCGGTTTTATGCTTGTTCTTCTTCTCCCATTTTAAACACAGAAAGTACGGAAACAGAAAATAGTGTGCCACAAGTTACACAGTGCTCGATGTTCACTCTTTGAAAACTATAAAATAATAAAGTTCATCTGCGATGTGCGGCCGTGTTCCATTATTTTCTCGAACTACATCCGACATGTAGTATCGTCTGAGGTGCCCTAAGGACACAGCACAGTCAGTCATGCTCATATCCTTTATTAATTAATACACAATAGAAGAATGATAGTAAACCAGATAGTTAAACCAGACAACAGAGCACAAAAAATTGCAACGATCTGCGCATCTACGTTATAAAATACCAAGAATTCTCAGTGTCTCTCTTTCTATCACTGATTTTTCGCTTGTGGGAGAATGAGACGAAAGACTGAGTTCTGTGCGAATGAAGAAAGAAATTTATAAAATCCTTAAAAGTAATTTTTACACGCAATGATTAATAATTAAAAAAAAATTTGTTTATTAAAGGATTCCTTTCGTGAAGTGATAAAATTCCTAAAGAACATGAATCGGAAGCTATGTGCGTAAAACTGAACCACTTTATAAAACTATAAAACTTTAATTTTAGCACTTCACAAAACGGGTATTAGAGTGCCCTTAGAATTCTTGGTAGTTTATTTATTAATATTTGGTTATTTAAATGATTGCGTTGTTGATTATAATGGTTAACATAAAATAAAATTAAGTCTAAGTTCATAATTTTATACGGAATGAGCTTCAACAAGAGCATGAACTAGCACAAAATCATTTTTTTCTGTAGAAGTAGAAGGCTTTATTGTAGCTCAGTTGAATTCCACTCAAATTCAACTCATAAAATAAACATAGAAATTGCCCTATGATATTTATTTTTTAAATTCTGAAAGTCAAACAAAAAAAAATTATATCAAGAGCTTAGATATATTCTAATATAAATATTTTATAAGAAGTAAAAAAAAAAAATTAAAACTAAGAAAAAACTTAAAAAAAAATATGGAAGAGCATTTATCTCTCGCGAAATTTTTGCCACCGATTAATACGAATACTTTTGGTATTCCGAATAAAATCGATATAATGGCCGCCTACAATGTTTACAAGCCGTCAATACAAACACGAATGCTGGAAAGTGAAGCTGGACGCACAATATTTGCCGAGGAATTTATTGAAGATCCTAAGCTGGGTACACTTTCAGATCTTTCGGTACGCGCTCTTGCAGTGGGCTATGGCACAACAGATATTGCACCTCTAGTCAGCTGCGATCCGCTTAAGCTTCGCATACACTACGATGCGTTAGATGTGGAGACGCCCTTGGAAAAGTGTTACTTTGTTAATGACATCTTATTTTGGCGTCGTGTTGTTCTGGCCAAGCATAAAAATAAGGCACTCGGATTGATAAAAATGGATTATCCATGGAAGAATTTAGGTATTTCACTTAAGTTTGTCGATTTGGTTGAATCCTGCCCGGCTGAATATTGGCCAGAAGAGGAGATGCGTGCACTGGCACTTAAGATCAGAGAGTTTGTTACAGAAATGCATATCAGCAAGCTGCAAACACTTAAAGATGCTTCTTTCGAAGAATATTTCGAGAGTGAGTCGAGCTTAGGTTCCGACACATCGAGTGATTCTTCAGAATTTGTTACGCCTATACTGTCTATTGCACCGTCAGTAGAATTTGATGAAAATGGTGATCCACTGCCTGTTAGGGAGAAAACCGTTGCCGAACTGGAAGAAGAAGCTTATGAAGCGGAAGAGAGAGCGGCGCACATTAAGCAGTTGCGAGAGGACAAGGCGGCAAGGCGTCTTAAGAAAGAAGACCGCCGTAAGCGTAGGGAAGCAATGAGAGCTCCACCACCGCCACCGGAGCCAGTGAAGGGCAAGAAGAAAAGAGCGAAAATACCAAAAAGTGTCTTCGAAATCGAAGTCTCACCGGACGAAGAAGACAACGATGCTGATAAGCACGATCGACGTAATTTGGAAAATTATATAAACCGCTTGAAGAGATACAAGTATCCGCCAGAGGACTGTCATCATATAGATTTACGTTTTGTGGGTGACTTCATATACATGACCTCTTTTACTATAGAATTCCAGGGACCTCTACTGCAGCGGGACTATCACACGAAGCACTTCAACTTTTCCTACGTAGATACTCAACATTTGGCCGAGTAAGTTACGTACTCAGTTCATGTTTATGGTCTCGTTAGATCTTCTAATACACAGAACGGGAACACTGAACAGTAAAAAATTAGATAGAGTTTATTTATAGAAAGTAGAGCAGGTAAGCATATAATTTTCTTAAATTCGCTTAAGACTTATATAAGAACGGAATATTTAAAGAAAAGTAAAGACATTTAAAAAAATTTTGATTTACTTACTTACTTACTAAGGTGGCCATAACAACCCGCGTTCGGGTTTCGGCCGACCCCATCAGCTCTCGCCAGGCGCCTCTGCTTTGCGTGTGCCTTCTCAAATCTTTGGCTTTCGTGGGTTTTTTCCAGGATTTATTGTAGCGCGAAAATCTGGTCTATGGTTTCCAGGTCGAAAGCCACACTGATAAGGTCCAATCAGTTTTTTTGTAATCGGCTTTATTCTTTCACACAAAAATAAAAGAGTTGGCTGTACTAAAAAAATATTCTTATTAGAAAACAATGATATTATCTACTGCATAACGAATTGTAAAGTCATTATTTTCAAATAAGTATAATTTTTTAGTACGGCCAACTTTTTAATTTTTTAAGATATGTTAATGTTTTTTATGTCATTGAAAAGAAAATTGAATAAATTATAAAATTGATCTAAAAAAAAATTGCATTTATTACGCGAAATTCTAAGAAATTTGCACTCAAAGTTGAAATTTGGTAGTTTCGACCGCTTGATTTCATCTTCACACGATCACAGCTCGGCAACGGTTAAGTTGGTGAAATTTGTTGATATACCGTTGGAAAGTGTGATTTCATTGCCTTTAAAATGCTATCAAAATAAGTTTTATGTAAGTTAGTTTTTCTGCTAGAAACAATAACGTGAATCAAAGTTATGAAATATTAATTAACCCTGTAGCTCCATAGAATGTGAAATAGACCCCCCTCCCATACGATTTTTTGCTCAGCTCGACATAACCTTTCAGCTCCGTAAATAGTTGCAGTCAATTGCGGAACACCCTGTATATATAATTTAACATAGAAGTGTGGAGGAAAAAAATTTTACAAAAACCTATTTGAATTTTTTATAAAAAACTTACTTAAAACTATCCTATAGGAAAATCAACTAATTTAAAAGTAGTTGAAAAAGTAGTTTTTTACCAACCACAACTAGTTGAAATTCTGACTTTTTTCCATAGAACGAACTAACATATTTTGTATGGTGATGTCCGCTAAATAAGTCATTTGACTTTTGTCTGCATATATTTTCAACTACTTCTTAAATTAGTTATATTTAAACTATTTTTTAATAACTTTAAAATAACCAATTGAAAAGTATTCAATATTCCACTTACTGAAGATGAATTTAAAAGCATAAAAATTTCAAATTTCTAACATCAAAGAGATCATTTATTTGACTGTTTTGAAAATACATAAATCATGAAGTGATGAGGTGATTGCTGAATGGTTAAGCAATGCATCAATTTCCGTACAGAGTCCAAATTGTGCAATGTTTGCTAAACACTGCCAGTTTGTAATTTGAATATCTTAAATAATAAAGAATTTTAATCGTTTCACAGGGTTTTGAGGCAGTTTATCAGTTTTAAAGTGTGTTTACCACGTCTGTCTTGCAGTTCAATGTAGTAAATAAAAAAATATGTCTTTTCGAAACAAAATGTTAGTGAAGCCTAAAGTTAATAATATTTGATGTAATAACATGGTTAAGTATATATAAACTTGTAATCTAATAAAAATTTGCAATTAAAAGATGTCAAAATCAGAGTAGTTGCCGCCTTAATATAATTCAAAGTAGATTGTCAACCACTTGTTTTTAAGTAGTATTTCAATTACATCATATATAATGCAATAAAAACTATTTAGAATTGAAGTGGATGCCGCCTTAATATAATTCAAAGAAGTTCATATACTAGTTTATTTTAAATTAGTTTTTTAATTAGTTGTTCTTAAAAACAAGTCAGTTTGTTCCTATAGGGTACTTAACCCACCTAGAAAGAGACTAACTCATTGATATGCCTGTAGTTATATGCTAAGCATCTGATGTTAAAATCTTGCGTTAGCTTTTTTTATCCTATCAGCGATGTTTTCAATATCTGCAAGTGCATGAATTCTGTTGGTGGAATAAAACCATGGGGTAGAATGTTTGGCCCATACGCCAGAGAACCCAGGCTCAAATCCCACCTGACACAGAAAATTTTTTCAATTGAACTAATTTTTCTGTTCAGCCGTCACCAGTTCAGTTCGGCCAAAGTCCTTTCAAGGGCTGAAATGAACATTTCGTTTTTTTTTTTTGTTTAAAAAATAACTTCTTATACTTTTCCATCCCTCTTTTTCACTAATAAGTGCCGCTCTTTTAATTTAAATATTACACCAACTCGAACAAATATGGAAATAGTGTGCTTACTTTCACTCACTCCGGAATTAAGTTTATTCTTAACATAACGTAAAAAATTACTAGAAGAAAACTCTTTAGATGTGGAAATGAATAGGGAAATCTGATAAGCCTTCCGGGTTATTTTTTCCCCGTAAAATGTTCTTCACTTTGTTTTGACAATCTCGTCAAATATTACTTGAGCCATAAACACCAGCACAGAGTGTTCGGTCTGAATATTGTTCTTACCAAAGTTCGGTAAAAATATTGGAAGATTGCCAGCAAATTTTATTGCACATATAGAAAAATGTGTTTTTCGTGGTCAACGAACTCACTCATTTCTTTGACAAGTTCACCAACTACTTAATGTGCCTTAGGTAATAAAGTTCTTTGGTAAAAAAAAACTATTTCCTGCCTTTTTCTTGTTAGTTCCAATAATCGTTATTAAATCGGTGTCGTTACTTGAAGTAAAGCTCATAAGCATTAATATTAGCTCATAAGCACCCTGTCAACTGTCAAAGACAATCACATTTATATGCGAGACACATTTGTTCAAACATCTTAGCATACTTTTAGGTAGCTCAATTAAAAAATTTTTATTTTTAAACAGTGGCGTGCTGCACTTGCATCGTCTGCAAACATTTCGCCTTATAAACAGTCGCATGGATGCCAAAAAGCTAGTTATTTTGCTTAAATCACTGCAGACACTCAACGAACTAGAAGAGTTGGATTTCTCTAACGATCAGCTGCAAGACGACTGTGGCCACCCGATTTATAAATTTTTTAAAAACTCTTCTTCACTTAAGCGTCTCAATTTAGCAAGGAACAACATTGGCACTAATGTTTTAACTAAACTAGCCAAGGGCCTGGATGCATTTGAGGGAAGCCTTGAGTACTTATATCTGGGTGGTAACAGGCTCGGTGATGAAGGTGTACATAAGTTGATACTGACTTTGATCGATACGCAGCAAGTTACAAGTTTGAGCTTCAGAGGTGCTGATATCAGTCAACAGGCCATCATATGCTGCATTTCGAATGAGCTGTTGCGAGAGCATGAAACATTGCTAGAACTTGATATAGTTGCCGTGCCCGTGGGCCTATCGGCTGCCAAGGAACTTGTGACCGCCCTCAATTTGAATAAACGCGTTTTAAAACTCGATTGCCAGGCTTGCGAATTGGATCCCGATATTGAATATGATATTGCATTATTACTTGAACGCAATCAATATATTTTGGATAATCCATACATAGGTGATGAAACGAAGACCAAAGAGGAGATCATAGCATTTGTTGAGCGCATCAAGTAAGTAGTTCAAATATGATAACTAAACAAAAATTATGATTTTTTTTTTTTATGTAACTACCAAACTTGTTAGGAATCCTATATTACTGAAAGCTTTGGATATGGTAAAAAAACAGACCGAGTGCAACGCGAATCGAGCGCCAGATTTTATACCTTCATCTGAAATATTGGTAACCGAAAAGAAGGAAGAAGAGTTGCCAGCTCAGGAAAGTGATATTTGGGCTGTTGAGAAGCTCGCTGATGAAAAACCTGCCTCAAAAGAACCTTCAGTTAAATCTGATCATGCAATCCATCCTGTTGAGGAAGGACCATTTATCTATGATCCTAAGCAATTTACGTACGATGAATTCTGGAAGCATCTTTGGGTGCCTGGCCCTTCGCAGCGTTTCTTTTATTTCCAGGCGAAGAGTGAACGTGGAGCTGCACTTGAATTCCCCAAAAAATATCAATAAGTTAGACCAAATAAAACAATTCAAAATTTCTATAGTAACCGGCTAATACATCGAAGCAATAGCAAACAACTATCAAATGACAACAATGCAAAAAAAAAAACAAAATACGAAACTAATCAAAAAATAGAAAAATCTTACAGAATAAAATGTCAAAAATCGCCTTTGTCAAACAAAGTCAAAATTAATAAACAAGAATTATTTTTTCAACGTATTTTCTATTTTGCTAATTTTTTTTTGTGCGTGAAAATAAATATTATAAATTTGTTTGCAGATTTTAACGTGGTTCCATAAGAAACTTATAATACAGAAAAAATGGCCGAGAAAAAAAACAAAGCTCTGAAGAGAAGAGTTTCCGTAAGTGCTAAAACGCTGTATTTGTTATGCAAAATGTATGTTTAAGTAAAAAAAAACGCATAAGGCGTGAAAAAAATTAAATTTAAAAGAGGGTGTACAACAATATAAGTTTTTGTCCCCGTAGTTACTTGGTTTTGCTGACTTGGATTGCGGATTGACTTTAACATTTTTTGTTCTTTTCTGTGCTCAACAGCGGCCTTAGCGGTTTTAGGAGTTCCATATTAAATTAAAACAAAAACCACTTTGTTCTTAATTTAACTCTCAAATGCAGTTCGAATAAGAAATTCTATGTTATAAATAAATCAATAACTGATTTTGTATATGCGTAAAACACAGGATAACTGGGATGATTCATATTTTATTAGATTATTGATTTGAGACTTTGTTGACTGCAACTTATCATCCTTGCCGACCGACTTATTGTCATTAAACAGCTCATCAAATTGCTGAACTATATTCTTTAAATCATTGAAATAATTTCGATTATGAGAAATATGTTTGGACTAGTTTTCAGATTTTCAATCTAGTCCAAACATATTTAACAAAATATATATGGGGGTTGTTCGAAAAGTCAATACGGGTTTTATGTTGTTTTAAATTAAATGAACATTAATGAATTATTAATTCGCCATTTTGTTCGATCACTTTCTTCCATCTCTGTGGTAGCTTTATTATACGGCGTAAGTAGAAGTCTCCGCTTTTCTTTGCAAAGAACCTCTCAAGTAGGGATGGGTAGTTCCGGACATGTATAGTTCATGGAACTATGTTCTCTCTCGGACATAGTTCCAATCGTTCCTTTAAAAGAACTTAATCATGTTCAAACAGTTCCGATTGTAATGAAAATTTTTTTTGGATCACTTAACGAGTTGCGACATCTCTTTCCCACACATTACTGCTTATCGGTTTGTTCGGCTAGAAGCATTACGATTTAGTATGTGAGAACGACCGAAACAAATATACTATAGAAATCGTTGTTCTTGCATGAAACAGAACTAACAAAGAACGAACGCAACAAATACGTTTGCTCTTTCTTTCAATCCAAACGAACATGTGGAACTAAACAGTTCCGGACATGATAGCAAAAATTAGCGTTTCAAAGTTGCGGACCTTTTTTTGTAAGAGTGAACGAAAGAGATGTTAAAAAATTGAAAGGATACGTCAAAATGAAATAAAATCCAAGTGAACTGGCGGAACCAAATAGTTCTACAGACATGTTTAAAAGCTGGTATATTGGTTTTGTTTAGGAACTGTTAGAATACTCTCTTTTCAAGAACTTTTACTCCATTTTTTAGCTCAATTTATTCACATCAATAGGAACAGGTATCGATGGCTAATGTGAAAGTGGAACACTATTTTAAAACGATTTTAAAAAGTGTAACGTTTAATTTACTGCGATTGTTTATTGGTTTCCTTGTTTGTAATAATTACCCTTAATTCTAATAAGTTTTTGTGATAAAACTATTGTGTTGGTAGTGTGTTAAATAGTTATATTCAGTTTATCTATAATATATAATTATTTGAATTAGATAAAAGACGTTAACATTTATTTGCTGCAATTGTATGTTGCAGTGTTTACAGTGTGCTGTTTCACTGGATTTTCTTCGAGAAAATTTTCTTCTTATTAATTTTGTTCAAAATTTCTGGATTTTCTTCTTATTAATTTTGTTGTCCTCAAATAATTGTGAAGGTGGTGTGTTAAATATTTGTATTCAGTAAGTCATTAATATGTAATTATTTCAATTAGATTTAATATGGCAATGCGTAGGAAGACCAGCACTCTGTGGGATCATTTCACTGAAAGCGAACCGAAAAAAGCAAAGTGTAAATATTGCTCTCAGATAATTTCATTTTCAGCAGGTAGCTTAGGAAATCTAGGAAGACATATCAAAAGGAGACATCCCACAATTAGCACAACTTCAATAGAACGTCAGCCACTTTTATCATCTGGCTTAAATATTTTATCGGATGACATTGAAGTTGTACTAACTGAATCAGCTATCAAATCTACTGTCGATACTCAGCCAAAAATATATACTTTTGCAGAGAGCACAAAAGCAATCCGACAAAAAAAGAAGTCAAAAATAGACCAACAAGTCATGATTATGATTGCAAAAGAATATCATGCTTTTCATCTTGTAGAAGAGCCTGAATTCAAAAGACTGGTTTCTTTATTGTGTCCTTCGTACAGCTTGCCAACCCGCAAGACACTTTCTGAAGTACTTCTGCCTCAACTCTTTTTAAAACTTCAGCACGATGTTCAAAACAAAATTGCGAACGCGCATGCTGTTTGCTTAACGACAGATGGCTGGACTTCGAAAAATAATGAAAGCTTTATTGCTATTACAGCCCATTATATCGACATTGAAACTGTTGAAATGCGCTCAAATTTACTTGGATGTATTGAATATGGCGAGAGACATACAGGCATAAACTTATGTTCCTTTTTAAAAGAAGAATTGTGCAACTGGAAAATCCAAAACAAAGTTGGTGCTATTGTCAGCGATAACGCCTCTAATATTCTTTTGGCAATACAGTTTGGTGGGTGGCGTTCTATAGGTTGCTTTGCACATCTTTTAAACTTAATAGTGCAAGCCGGAATTCAACAAATTTCTAAGACTGTTCAAAAAGTAAAGAGCATTGTAGAGTATTTCAAAAGAAGTTCTCAAGGAATGTACAAACTGCATGAAATACAAGCTCAAATGAACATATCTCCTCTGAAGTTGAAACAAGATGTTCCGACAAGATGGAACTCCACTTATGAAATGTTGGACAGAATTTTAAAGCTGAAAGATGCCATAATCTCTACACTGGCACTCATAAAAGATGATTTAGCGTTAAAAGCCGAAGAATGGGAAGAAATAGAGGAAGTGGTTCCAATTTTAAAAGTTTTTTTTGACGTAACAGTCGAAATTTCAGCGGAAAAAAATGTGAGCCTATCCAAAGTTATTGTTTACTGTCGACTTTTAAAACGTCAGATAAACGACCGCTTGCATATGGTTTCAGCACGCAATGACACTGTAAAAAATCTTTTGGGTGTTCTACAAGAGCAAATGAATAGAAGATTAAATAATTTGGAAAAAAATTCACTTTATGCAGAAGCAACAATTTTAGATCCAATGTTTAAAGGCAAAGGATTTCGGGATCAAATTAACTTCAAAACTGCATATGAAGCTTTAAAATTAAATGTTGCAAGCGTAAGACCCCAGCCTCCCTCTTCAGATTTACCATCCTCTGCCGTTTCGCAGACCGAAGTTTGCGCGTCAACTAGCAAAAGCACATCTATTTGGGACGATTTCGATAGAGAGGTAGCCAGTTTAGTGCCTACAAATTCTACAGCTGCGGGTATAGTTGAGCTTGAAAAATATATTCATGAGCCAATTTTAAATAGGTCTGAAGACCCCCTTCAATGGTGGAGCGCAAGAAAATGTGTGTACCCAATTTTGTTTCAACATGTCCTTAAGAGGCTTAACTTAGTCGCAACATCTGTTCCATGCGAACGCATTTTTTCGAAAGCGGGTTTAATCCAAACTGATAACCGTTCAAGGCTTTCTGCAAAGAAAGTATCTCAACGGATTTTTATCAACAGCAATTTGGAAAGAAATTATAAATAGCTCCCAGAATGCTTTTTAGTTTATTAAACTATTTAATTTTTTTTTATAAAAATTCAAGTTTGTTCCTTACTGAAGTTCCTATTTTTAATTTCTAATAAACTATTCTTAATTTTTTATGTTATAACTTTATGTTATTTATGTTATTTTTTATGTTATAATGAATTTGTTAATGCAATGAAGCCTTGTACCTTAAGTTAAGTTCCTTTTAACTTTATTTTACTTTATTATTTTAAATTTTTTTAAAATTTTTTTTTATATTAAAGTAAAAAATAAAAGTAGCAGACTCTTGTGCTCAGTGTATTTTAAAACTAGAGCGCTCTGATGTTACTCTACATTAAACTTAAATTACGTAGTTTACTATGAATAACATATAAAAACTATAAATATTGTGGTTTTCTATGAATAAAATATAAAATAGCAAATGAAAATCAATTCAAATATTTATTTATTTATTTCTCTTTTGTAGTTCAAATGAATAAGCGGAACTAGATAGTTCCTCCATTCGGAACAACAGAATAAATCGATGAAGCGTAACATTTATCTCACTCTTGCAGATCACATGAGTAGGAGGAACTATATAGTTCCTCGGACATGTTTCCGTGAACTAGTTCCGTTCTACAAAAGAAACGTTCCATGTCCGTTCCGTCTCTGGAACTGCTAAGCACAACCCTACTCTCAAGGTGCTGTTTGATAAAGCTCTCATTATTACACTCAGAAAAAATATTTATGTTTTTGTGATAAAAATTTTCTCTATTTTCGATAGTAGCAATTTTCTCTATTCCAAATAAAATTTTCTTCAATCAGAATAAATTTTCACACATTCGAAGCAATTTTTCTTCACTTGTAGGAAATGAAAATATTTCATGTCTCTAATAATGATAAATATTTTTCTCCCACAAAACAAAATTCTCATTTTTAGAGAAAAATGAAAAATTTTCTCTATAGTTGATAAACAATTCACATTGCGAAATATTTTCTCCAAAAAAACAAATCCTTCTGA
This sequence comes from Coremacera marginata, assembly GCA_914767935.1. Lineage (NCBI taxonomy): Eukaryota > Metazoa > Arthropoda > Insecta > Diptera > Sciomyzidae > Coremacera > Coremacera marginata. Next base: position 189,130,938 of record OU612044.1, on the reverse strand, counting down.
AAAATAAAAAAGTTTCTTTTCCAAAAACGATATATATTCTTATATTGAATTAGGTACAGGAAAAGAAGTAGCAAACGTGAGAGCGAGTGAAGATGTTGCTAAAAGCAAGTGTTGCATATTTTTCTTCATCTTTTTGATGTAGAATTACGTCTTACAGTGCGGTTTGTATGGGGGTATTTTTACAAATTTTTTCAGGGCCACTTTAGGGCCTTATACAGCCTTTAATATTCAAAGTACAAAGATAAAATGTATGCCAAAATATTAGTTATTTTGTGCATAAAAGGAATAGCTAACTTTGGATTTTGTCACTTCTTTAATAAAGCCACAAAAGATAGCAAAAGAAAAGAAGAAAAATTCACATTTTTGTATCAGAAAATGATTCAGTTGCTGCTGACGTTCCTATGCTTGTTGCTTTAGTTCGTGCCAAAATCTCGAACGTAACATCGTGTTGTTTCTTGAACAGAATCTTTCAGTCTGCTGGCAGACTCCAATCAGTTGTGGTGGCGTCGCTTTGTCCGCTAATGCCTGAGAAAATAAGACGTTGCAATATGAATCAGCGATGCATAGGTTATTACTTATAAAGGGGTGGTTTAATTTTAAGGGCCGATCTTGATTTTGAATAAGACACAAATTATTTAGGAAATTATTGTCATTTCTGTTTATTATGATAATGTTGCTATGGTTCAATTATGTATGGAACAAAATATCGGCCAAATGGCCGCCGCGACCTCGGCGGCACACCTCCATTCGATGGTCCAAATTTTCGATGACGCTGAGGCATAAGTGAGCTTCTATGCCGTTAATGTGCCGAATTATCGCATCCTTTAGCTCTTGAATTGTTGCTGGCTTATCGACGTACACCTTTTCTTTCAAATAACCCCACAGATAGAAGTCCAACGGTGTCAAATCACATGATCTTGGCTGACAATTGACATCATCACCACGTGAGATAACACGGCCTTTGAATTTGTCGCGCAAAAGAGCCATTGTTTCGTTAGCTGTGTGACAAGTGGCACCATCCTGTTCAAATCACATATCGTCCACATTCATATCTTCCAATTGGGGCCATAAAAGTTCGTTATCATCTCACGATAGCGAACACCATTCACAGTAACTGCTTGACTGGCCTCATTTTGGAAAACATTCGGCCCGATGATACCGCCAGCCCATTAACCGCACCAAACAGTCACTCTTTGTGGGTGCATTGGTTTTTCGACAAACACTCTTGGATTATCATTCGCCCAAATGCGACAATTCTGCTTATTGACGAATCCACTGAGGTGAAAATGTGCCTTATCACTGAAGATGATTTTCTTCGAAAATTCATCATCCACTGTTGCCATTTCTTGCCACCATTCTGACCATTGACGATGCTTGAAATGGTCAAGAGTCTTTAGTTCTTGAGTCAATTGCACCTTGTAAGCGTGTAAATCCAAGTCTTTATGCATAATGTTCATCAACGACGAGCGTGAGAGGTGCAATTATTGGGCACGACGACGAGTTGAGGTGGACGGCTCTTCAGCCACACTATCGCGAACAGCAGCAATATTTTCTGCAATACGAGCTGTACGAGCATGCACTGGTGTTTCACATCTCCTACAGACCCGGTTTGCTCAAATTTTTGCACGATTTTTCCGATTGTAAGCACATTTGGACGATTAAATTGACTGAAAAAATCACGAAGTGCGCGATATGCATTTTGATTTGAACGCCCATTTTCATAATAAGCCTGAATAACTTTAACGCGTTGCCTAAACTGGACGTTTAGGTGTGGTTCACATTCAACATCGGCCCTCGAAATTTAACCACCCTTTATTTGGAATTAAAAAAAAGCAGTGCTACTAAATAAAGAATCGTAACTACTTGTGTTGTTGTCTATATGAATATATGTTATATATAAAATTGTAAAAAAAATATCTGTACATGAAATATTTTTATTTAATTTTTTTGCGATGGGCGTTTTTTTAAAATTTTTTTCTGTCTGTCTGTCTGTCTGTTAAAGCATCACGCGAAAACCACTGGATGGACTTAAATTAAACTTGACATCTATGTTCCTTATATACCTAGTCATCATAAAGGCTACTTTTTATCCATTTAAAAATGTTGGACCCGGTAGGGGGCGCTGCGATCGGGTTCCAGGCATTCTTTTTTTTAGCTTATCTCCGAAACCGTTCATCCGATTTGCTTGAAAATTTGTATGTAGAGTTTTTCGGATACGGTGAGTTTTTATGTCTTATCTACTCTGTTCTATCTTGAACACCAGAGGGCACTGTGGTACAAATATTTTGAAAAACCTACAAAAACTCCGCTTAGCCTCTTATCCGATTTGCATAAAAATTGTTATATAAGGGTTTTCTGATATGGTGAGTGTTTGGACTTATCCTTTTTGAACTATCTTGAACACCAGAGGGCGCTGTAGTACAAATATTTTAAAAAACGTCGAAAAACTCGTAAGCCGTTTACCCGATCTTCATGAAAATTGGTATATAGAGGTTTTCAAATACTGTGAGCTTAAATGACTTATCTATTCTGTTCTATCTTGCATACCAGAGGGCGCTGTAGTACAAATATTTTAAAAAACGTCAAAAAAGTGACTTTTTATGACTTACATAATCTGTGTTTTATGACTTATATAATCTGCCAAATATCAGCGTCTCTCATTGACATTTGGTAAAGTGACAGTGTTTTGTCACACATATTAAAACTGAAAAGAAGAGCGTCCAATCAGGGTTTTTTTCCATCAACATAGAAATGTAATTAACGACTCAGTAGAGAGAAGCGTAGCATTAATAGAAAAAAATTTAATAATTCAATAACTTCTAATGAAGAGCAAAAACAATATTTGCTGCAAGTCGTTGATAAGCACACACAAAAATTAAAATGTATTACAAAAAATCATATTTTTAATAAATAAATATTAAAAATAATATATAAATGTATTTTTTTTTTTTATTGCAAGTTATGGTTAATAACCTGTAAAATCTGTTACACCTCAAGAAAGTTTTACACAAAAATACAAAACTACAAAAAAAAATGCCGGTAGAATCAAATGAGAAAAAAATTTTGTATCGAAAAACGATAATTTTTCGTTGAGAGTAAAATTGCATTTTTAAAAATACGCTAAAAATTACCTGATGCATATTTTAAAATAAAAAAAAAGAATTAAATTAGACTGAACTATTAGTAATTGTTTCCTATCAAAATATATTCCAATTGTTTTTTCGTTTAGACACGACATTTTTTAAAATGGTTAAAGTCAAATATAGCTCTAAAATGACCTTCAAACGATTTGCGGAACCCCTAGAGGTCAAATTTTTTTGGGTCTTAAACTATTTTTGTGCTAATTAGGGTTCGAACTTTCAGAAAGTGGACGCGCACTGGAATATTTTAACACTTTTGTAATGTGAACCGGTCTACTGCACACCCTGCAGCTCTTGAAAATGCTTCTATATAAAAAAAAAAGAAAACACTGAACTTCATACAACTGACATTTGATTGCACTTAATATATAACATTTTCACTTAATTCACATATAATTCACTTTATCACAACTAAAACAGAAAAATTTATACGTTGGACGGGGAAAAAATAAGCGCTGCTGCGGCGGACTACTCAATGTTGGCACTCGCACACAATTTTCTTATTCTTCGTATACAAATATGATTTTGAAGAAAACATTCTTTAAAATAACAGACTTTGTCTTTGAAATAATGAAGCTTACTCTTAAAAAAGCAAAGAAAAGTTGTTGATTTTACATACTATTTTCAATTCTTTGTTAACAAAGAGTTAAATCGTTAGAGTAAATATTTTATCTTCACAGCAAAGATTGTTGCATTGATTTAGCTAAAACGAACTTTAGTTTTTTGATTCGATGATGCAGCACTTGCATAGTTAAATGATAAATCATTATTGCAACAATCTTTTCTTTGTGGCAAAGATATTTTGGTTACAGTTTTACAAGGACTTTTATTCTTTGATTTAAAGGCGTTCACTTGTATCAGTGTACGTACATATGAAATATTCGATGCACTTCTTTTCCCTACTTTAATTCATTAAAAAAAAAACAATTATGAAATTAGATTGAGAAACACGGGAAAACCCGTTCAAAACTGTTTCGCCTACGTCTATTTTAACACGTTGTTTTATATTGGTAGTACTAGCTGAATCAAAAAGTTTGAAATAAGTGAAACAAGGGAATATTTTTTATGCCAAATTCGTTTTTATTTTACAACATATCGTGCATTCTTTTAATTCAAAACAATGAGTCCAACGATTTTTTTAGAGTTTTTTTATTCCGTTCGAAAAATAGTTCGAGAAATAGACCTGATTTCATGTAATTTTGCTTGAATCGTCATGACAGAGGGGTTTTTCTTCTTCTTCAAATGAGGCCGTTTTTCTGTAATTTCAGTTTTCAAACAATCCAATAATGATACCATAATACGCGCCAGTTACAGTTTTACCTGTTTCAAGATAGTCGATGAATATTTTCTTCCATGCGAGTCCCAAAATACAGAGCCCTTAACCTTTCCGGTACATTGTTGCGTTTTCAGAGCACTTTCACCCGGAGAAACCCATTGTCTTGACTCTTGCATGGACTCTGGTGTAATGTAGTCTGGAGAAATGGCTTCATGTTTGATCTATTGTTATGACTCGGCACAAAAACTCCGTTGGATATCGCATTTATACTTCATTATTGGTTGACTGTAAGAAAAACCTGGTACCCATCGCACACAGAGCTTCTTCATACCCAAAATATCATTTATGATATTGAACACACTACAGAACGGCATCTTTCTGGGCTCAGCTGGCCACCTCAATTTCACTTAGTGGTCGTTCAACATAATATCATGGCTTTTTTTTCGACGTTTTCTGGTGTACTGACCTTTTTTTGTTCATCCAGATCGTTCGGTACGACCACAACGAAAGTCTGTAAACCACTTTTGATTATTCTTTATCAACGGTGCAGAGTTCAGATAATACATTACATATCGAACTTGGCTTAGGTCTCGGTTATATTTTTCATGTGTATATAATAGAGTTTAATCAAAACACGAAACTCATGTTTTTCCATTTTAAAAAAACACGGAGGTTGGTTGCTTGTCACTGCTGTAACTTGTAATTGCATAAATAACTGACATTTTGATTGACTTCTAATGCCGTGGTTATGCTAGGCAAACATGTTTTGTAAACTATTTTTGTTGTTAGTGTTTTACGCATAAAATGAAAATAAGCTTTTTCTCTCCTGCTCTGAAACACTAACAACAAAAAAGCTCACTAAACATGTTTGCCTAGCATAACCACGGCATACTGAAGCAAGAAGCTTGTTATGAATGGTTCACAATAATGCATACTAACGCCATCTCTTAGGTTTATTCCAAACTTTTTGATCCACCTAGTTGATGCTGGTAGGATAGTAAGAGGAGAGAATTCTGATGAGCTTGTTTTGGTTGAAGGAAGGGCATAACACTTGTCTTAATTTCAAAATTCACATGCAGAGCATTAATGTTTCTACAGTTTTTCGTCACATATAAAACGAACTACATACTTGTATTTTTCATGATTTTTCTATCATTCCCACTTATCTTTCGTCGTAGTTGCTGACTGATTGGCTAAACACACACTCTAGGCTAACAAGACCATCTGCCAATTTTAGATCATGCTCATCAAAACCAATTACAATGCATACATATTTCTGATAATTATATTTTTTTTTTTTAGGTGGAAATATGTATTTCTCTGAGAGTATTTATGCGTACATAAATCTTTCTCCAACAATTTGTTTATGCAAATATATATATATATACATATATAGGTATATATATGTTAATGTATTTATTGCTTTTTATTGCTATTGCAAACATGCTTATGTAATGAACTCTTTCACGTTCAATGAACTTGTTGCAAATCATTTGATTCGATAGTGATTCTCTTCAGGCTTCACGGTATTCCTCCTCAAATTTATTCGATGATTAACATAATTTATTCTATATATGACGGTATAAAAGCGATACACTTTTGCTACTACGATTCGTCTAAGCTGCTTATTGTGAATACAGAACAAGCAAAGCACTCGATGACAACAACGTGGATGATTGGTGCCAGTAAGAGCAGGTGTTTCTGGTAATTTTTGTGCAATGTTTTGTCTATATTAGCGCTGTATATGCCCTCATATATGTAGCTTATAAAGTTGTAATTGCTTTCAGGCCTCATTTTGTACAGTGGTTAAGTTTCTTGAGTTATGGATAAAAAATGTAATATAATTTTAATTAAGCCTGGTTTTCACTTTGTCATTTGTATGACGACATAAAACTTAATCTTAATTAATAAAGTTGTTTTTAATATTTCTCAATTGTCAAACATAGAAAAAATGCCAACGTGTTGGCATTTTTCATTTGATTGACAGCAATTGACCATTGAAATTGACATGGTTGAAATTGAAAATAAGAAATATTTTACAAATGCCGCAGATAACTAAAAAAATTGTAATTGTTAATTTTTCTTATGAGAATTTGGTAACATGATTAAAAAGGCATCAAATCCTCTTAGAATTGGACGGTATAAAATGTTTTAAAACATTTTTTATTGAGAATTTTTTTCGGAAAAAAAGGATATTTAGATTTTAGGTGATTTTTCGAAACCTGTTATTTGGAAAAGACTTTACGCAGGGCTAAATTGTTGTGCCAAGTTTGAGATTTTAGATGTCTTATATACCAAGAAAACAACAAAATAGAATGGGCAAACTTTTCAGTCATCTACTTTACGTGGAATACCCCACAATGTGTTAAATTTCGTGGTTCAATTTTTTTCCATTGTATAACTTTTAAAAATTTAAAAAAAAATCCATTCAAACCAATGCTTTCTCACAGGTTATGGGTCCAATTAGCTTAGATATTGCATAAAAAGTGTCAACCTTAATTTTTATAATTCATGAAATTATATTCGTTGTAGATAGGTATAATTTCAAATACCAGGGTCTATCAGGGTCTTTTCGAGCATCAAAATCCACAATTGAAAACGGTTTTTTAATATACAAGCTCCTTGCAGCTAAATTCCAATATAATTATTATGCCTTTAAAAGCAAAGTTAATCTTTCATTTGGCCAGACACATTTTTCATTAATTAAGCGAAGTTTTTTAAATTGGCTTTGAAAATGTTTAAACTTTTGCATCTTCAAGTGAGTTAACATCATTATCTCAGATAATCTAAAAAAAAATTTAATTTTTTGCACCCTAAGGGGGAGGGGGGTTTGAACACCTAAAATACCCTCTTGGCTACGGGCCTGAATCACAACGAAGTATAAGCTATCGTTTACAGCGCTCCATTCCACTTTCTGTCATAGATTCCATCCTCACATATTCGTTTGATCTTCTTCTTAAAGAATGGACCGTTATCATACTCGGGCTCGGAAAAACCATTTCCCACGGCGTAACGCCAAACTTACCAGTTGACATTTTGAGAAATAATAGTGGTTACATTTGGTGTAAGCCTTTAGAATTTTAGTATATTTTTTTTAAGAGCAAATTATCAAAAAATCTGTGATCACAAGGTATAATGACTAAACTCAAAGTATAGTAAAAAAATTATATTTTAATTGCAGTAACTATGATCCGTTTTTCTGAAATATATGAATAGTTAAATGGTCAATTTAAATAAGTGGATGTCTGCATCATTTCAAAGATTGGTAATAAAGAAAATACCATAATACTACGTTCACACTGAGAGCTAAATGCGCATTTAACGAAATGCGCATTAGCAATTTAGAATGCGTGGCCGTATGCTCCTTGTAAGAGTAAAAGAGACAAATATATACATTCAATTTCGTAAATGCGCATTTAGCTCTCAATGTGAACGTAGTATAACGCTTTTTACGATATTTTGAATACAGTCATTATTCCTTTTTACCACAATTTTTTTGGATAATTTGTTCTTAAAAAAATATACTAAAATTCTGATGATTTACACCGCATAATGTTAACACTATTATTTCTCAAAATAACCAATGATCAATTTTTCATGGTCTTTGATTTTCAACTCTGTAAATTGATATGAAATTAATTATTTTTATATAATGTTTTGATATTTTTTTCACTACCATTAGCGTAGCGTTGAACCACTGTGCGACTATGCGACATCAATAGTTTGGCGCTTGTTTATTTTTGTAGACAGCCCGTCAGTCGAAGGCTGTCCCTTGCTTTCCTGCTCAGATTTTTGCAAAGTTGTCGATGTCGTCTCTTCTTTCAATTAAATTAAATTTCATGCAACCTATAATAATCTGCCTACTCAAACTTTGACATTATCCATATTGAAGTTCCTTGATATATGTTTGTTTTACCTTGCATTTGGAGAGCACGAAAAAAAAAAAATGTTGCTTGTTGCCGTCATGACATTTTATTAAAAGGTAATGGCAATAAAGAAAGTACCGTGTCGAAATGTTCGAAAGAAAGACTTATTTTATATGGTAGAAAATTGTAAAGCTTTAGTTGTTCATTAAACGAAATGCAGACAAGATGTGGAAGATTGCAAATAAGGCGGTGGTACTTTGGTTTTACTGTTGTTGTTTTTGTTATTTTTACTATAGTTCTGCTTGCATTGTGTGCTTTAAAAAATGTAGTTAATTGCAAAATTAGTTGAAAATCATGGAGAAATATTTGCATTAGTATGTTTAAAAAAATTTGAATTTAAACGTGTAAATATGTATGCAAGAAATTAAAATAGAGATGAAATTTGAGTCCTTTCTCAATCGGCACAATAAACACACAATAAAATGGGCCAGTAATATTGAGGGAAGAGTTGGAAATTGTGTGAAAAAAATATTCACAATTTTAAGTGTATTTAGGTGCATATGTTTCAAAATGAATTTGGTTCTTGCGAACTTTTTTTGATTCTTACGATGTATGCCTTTTTGTAAAATTCGAGCTTAAATGGTTTTACGGAAAAAATGTCCAAAAACCCAAAAATTCAAATTTTGAAAAAAATCAATCAAGAAATGAACTGAGAATAGTTTTCAGCTACTTTGTGCAAAAAAAAAAAAAAACATAAATCGAAACAAAAAGTTGTAGCTGTTGAAATTCACTTTTTTTTCAAAAATCCTTATTATGTTTTTTGCAATTTTTCGCTTACTTCGTTTTGTTTTTGAATTGAATTGTTTTTTTGTTACATATTAGCTTTTGAAATTGTATACGGTGGAGATTAAGCTAAAAAACATATAAATCGTTGTTTCTCGGTTATGATTTCATTCATTTTGAAAGATTGCGATCATATCACCTCAATGACTTCAAATTGACTTCAAACAATTCAATAATTTTTTTTCAAAAGCATAAATGAATGCAATCAAATGAGTTTTTCAGTCATGACTGCGATATTAAATTTAATGATTTTAGCAATGACTTCAATTTTTCGAAATGCATTCAATAACTCAAGATGATTGTAGGGCTTCTTGTACTGAAGTCATTGCAATCAAAAATGATTTTAAAATTTCAATCAAAACTTGAAGTCATTAGCTATAAAATCACTGATTGCAATACAAAATGATTGCATTCTTTTACAACTCTGACTGATGGAAACGAGAAGGCGGACGAATTATAATATGACGGCACCCAGCTGGGATCAGAGTTGATACAACAAGAACTGTACAAGTACCTCAAAAAAGAGCCGGATTAACCGGATTAACCTAACCTAAGCAAAACGAATTATTTTGAGTTAATAAAGAATCGATTTTCGATCGAAAAATAATTTAGCACCTAGTATTTAAATAAATACCTAAAAAACATGGAGGCAATTTGATTTCTTCAGAGTGCGGAAAAATACGTTCGCAAACGATTTAAATACAAAACTTCTCATTTTTAAAAATATTTCGATTGAATTTTATTTTAAAAATACTTCTCATGAGAAACTGAAAGCAACGATTTTTGCAAAACAACAACAATGTCAACTAACGTTCGGCAATAATCGTTTGGAAAAAAAATCAATTTGAACATACGGAGCGAACGAAAATTTCACCGAACGAATCATGAAAACAATTGTATTTAAATCGATCTCAAACGTTCACTCAAATTTTATTTTGTATATTAGGAGGTCAATAAAAATGTTATTTTTCGCTTTAGACATATGCTGGCATGGGGGTCGCTGTTTTAAGATCGAATGTCAGAATTAAAAAAAATTTTGTGTGACTCAAGGGTGGACCCAAAAATGTTTTTTTTTAACACTTTTTGTACATGTGCTTGAAGTAAAAGGAGTACCTGATTTGAAATTTGATGTCAGAATTCAAACAATTTGGTTTAACAATAGGGTGGCCCCTAAAAATGTATGTACACTTTCAACATATGCTTGAAGTATCGGAAGTCGCTGATTTCGATTCTGATGCCAGAGGTACATACGTTTTGTTTGACACTAGGGTAAACCCTACAAATGTGAATTTTGTATGGTGTCGCTGATTTTGAATCTGATGTCAGAGTTCAAGGAATATAGTGCGAAATATAGTATAAATGCAATTCCGTTAACATGCCTAGTTCCAAATGAAAACAATTTTACATTGGTCAGTGAGACTGTGATACGTTTATTGGCTCCTTGTGTAAAAGAATGCCTTGTCAAGAAAAGTACAAATATTTCAGCTGAATAGTGTGTACTTCTGAGAAATAAGAGTTTTGAATGCTTACTGCCTTGACGAAGCAAGAATTAAATTGGCTGAAAACTGCGATCGACTCGTATAAAATTGTTAAAGTAATTCTTTTTGATCTGTTTAAGAATATTTCGATGGAAAATTAATACGTATTTTTTGTATTTATGTTTTTCTTTAATTCTTGGCTGGACTTCTAAACTAATTTTTCAAAAATAGGGGTGCACCCTAATGATAAAAACTTTTCTGAGTTCTGATATCAGATTAATATCAGAAATCACTAATACTCCCAATTTATGTTTTAATTTAAAAAAAAATTTTATAGTGGTCCACCGCAGTGTCAAATAATTTTTTTTATAATTCTGTCATCAGACTAAAATCCACGATCCACTAATACTGCCAGCATACAAGTATAAAATGTTTAAAACCAAAACATTTTTAGGGGTCCACCCTACTGTCAAAAAAATGTTTTTAAGCTGACATCAGATTAAATTCAATACTACAATAAAAATTGTAGTCTTTCACCCTAGTGTCAAAAAAGTGCTGGCCAAAACCTTCTGGAAGCCTTAGATCAAAATTGCCTTCATTTGTGTACTAGAAACCAACACAACTTATAAAAAAAACCCATAAGTTATGATCCATAACGCACTTAGAATATGAGTCCAAGATACGATCACAATCGATTAAAATATAAATATTCTCACTCGTGAAAAACTCACTTTTTACGATTGTTTGCTAGTGAACGATTGAGCTTTGCTGGATTCACTTTATTTATCGTTCGTGAGAAGTATTGAAAATAAGATTTTTTGTAGGGTACGATTAATGAGAAGTATTTTATTTTAATCGTTCCCCGCACTCTGGATTTCTTGGCTGATAAAGCTATTTCGTTTGCTGTAGTTTCAAAGTGGAAAATTTGTAAATTTAAATTTATATTTTTACTTGTTGAAAATTATGAAAATGAAACAAAAATCAGATTTATAAAATTTTCAAATTTTTAAGCATAACACAATTAACCAGGTAGCGCTCTTTTTGTCAACCATAACTGTCAAAATCGTTCAAAATTTTTTTCAGTATATTTACATTTTGATTATCTGAGCTTTGACAGTTTTAATTCTACCTGGTTAATTTAATCATATTTCTAAGTAAGAAAATTGTAAAAATTTTAAAATTCCCATCACAAGTTATTTTGTTTTAAATTTATTTATTTTCGATCAAATTTTGGGCAAAAAAGTGCATTTTTATGTGCCGACAAAAATGGGTTAGTAAAAACTCAAATGTTTTTTATTGAAAGATTAAATTAGATCACAACTAGTCTTTGGTGCAAAAAATACATCTATTTATTATTTCCTACAATTGGCTTAAACAGCTTTTCCCTTATTTACTGGTGTCAAAATAACTGTAAATACACTTAAATAAACAGAATTAGTTGATATTATTGAGGCGCATCTATAAAAAATTATATCCCAACAACACTTAAAATGGCTTCCGCTTTGCCCACAAATGAATCTGATGGTATGGTGGAAAAATATGTTATTCAAGACACGATGCAGGTAACTGAAGAAGAAATAATGGACATGCATGTTCTTCTGAAATTTTTCTCTTTTTTTAACTTCTTTTTCTTGCAACATTTAAAACTTTTCAACTAACAAGAATAACTTTATATTTTTTCTTAGTAGTATATAGAAAACAAACATTCTAAACCTAGGTAAGTAGATCCATTTTTAGAAACTTGCTTATAAAAATTCCACTATTTTTGATGGTTTGTTAAAAAAAATGTTGTTGTACCTCGTTTTTGATGTAGGTACTAAGTTTTTATGCTAAGATGTATCTTAGACCGGATCGATATTAAGATACCGTCACTCGGAGTCGTAAAAGTAAGAGGAACTCTTAAAAACGATTTCTGCATAACTTCTTTTTCAAATCGTAGTAAATTTATAGTAGTGGCTTTGATTTTTTTTTTCCCCCCAAAAAGAACCTTCAGGGGTTTCAAAATCAGCGATTTTAATCCGATTTGATAAAAAATTAAACAGAAACTGTTTTAAAGATTTTCCGTAAGTTTTTTTTTTGACCCCGAACGGCTGACTTTTTTTTCTCCATACATACAATTTGATGCGGTCTTATGCATGTACCTACTAAACTTTTGGTTTTTAGAAATCTGCCATGTAGACAAAAACATTTTTGATTGTCTTGAGCAGCTGAAAGTTATTTTATAATAAGCTAAAATAGGAAATAATTTATATTCTTTAAAACCAATCCCAACATATTTTGAAAAATTTTGATTTGCACTTTAAAAATACTATTTCACCATTATAAACATTTTTGTTTTTATTCCGCTCGTGTTCTTTTATATCATCTTTGGTCAAAAACTTTTAATATTTTCAAAAAATATGTTAAGCTTTAAATCTATATTGATATTGTCTTAGGGCGCATATATAGTGCCGGCTAGTTGCTGTGCCGTAGTGGAAAACGTTGCACATGCAATCATATGAAATGAGCTCAGTCAGTTGCTTTAAGCTGCCTGCTCGGCTGGCACTATACGCACTTTGAGCTTATTCGTTATGATTGTATGTGCAGCGTTTTTCAGCTTTCCTTCTCGGTTCGGCTGGGCACAGCAACCAGCCGGCACTATAAGCGCGCCTTTACTTCTCCCAAAATGTCGCCATAACGCTATATATGTTCTCACCCAATGTCTCTGAATGCAAAACTGCGAAAATCTCCTCGTTTGTGTCGTTGTTAGTGTTGTCAAACCTGGTTGCAGGTAATTACAAAACCCGATATCTAATTTAATTCTTTTTTTCAATATTTTAATTTCGGGGTACACGAAAATTCAATTTATCAAGTAGGATTTTCAAGTTGGAAATTCGACTTTTTTTAAATTATTTTTATTTATTTTAAGTGGAGATGGCTATACTAATGTGGCTATACTAATATTTCTTTATTTTCCTTATTGCGCCTCTAATAGAAGCTTTTGTCCATATTGGCAAAAAATTAAGACACCGATTTTCACAAGCTTCTATTGAGGCAAATGTTTACTAGCAAAAGCATTCACCGTAGACATTAACAGGGGATAATCGCTTGGTGTCAGGTCCGGACCAGGGATGATATTTGGGGGCTTTTAGGGCTTTTTTGAGCCCTTTTTAATTGTAAAAGCCCCGAGGCCCTTTTTAGTCGTTTTAGGCCCTTTTGAAAAAATTTAACCCAAAAAAAAAATAATCGCAATTTTTTACAAGAATAGTTTAATGATTGATGTCTGTTGACAACATTTATGTACTATGCAATCGTTCTACAAAATTTTAAATTTGGAGGTAGAAAATGGAGGTAGGAAATATTGTCCACAGAAAAATCGCACAAAAAATAAAGTTAAAGATCACTTAAACCAAAAATTCCCAAAAAAAAAAAATTAAAGAAAAATGTAAAAAAATCACCCAATAAAAACGACTAAAATTTTGGAAAAATTGCCTAAATCTTGCATCTTGGCATCGGAGTGCTTGACAAGAATAAGCTCTCTTGAATTTATTAAATAAATGAATATATCTGGAGAAAGAAATAAATATTATTCATTAGTAGTTATCAATAGGTATGACTATCGCGGGACGGGGACTGATTTTAACTAAAAACTTTTAATTTTAAAAACATGATGATCGAGTGATAGTAATAGTTATAACCATTTCACTAGTAGTCAATGTATACTATCACTCGAAAACAAAAAGTGAAATAGTCCTAAAAAATTAGGTGATTTTTGTATGGTAAATACAAAATACGGTTTCAAAACGAAAATTAACCGAATTTTGTATGGATAAATTTTGGGTAATTCTTATTTAAAGTCTATATTTCCTATATCCTTTTTAAATGTTCTCATTGAAATAAGTTCTGGTATATACAGCCATGATCACATAAAAAGCATACTTTTTAGTAATCTCAACTACAAATTTTGTTTGTTTTCCAAGTTATATGAAAAGAGCGAGCCCTAAAGGCTCCATCGTAGTCCTGACAATGCCTTAATATACGTACAAATTAATCAATTTTGTTATCAATTCAATATCAACGCTAAGAAAATCAGGCCAGTACTACACCCTGTCTACACCCTGATGAAGTTTTGGTGGCAAATTTTAAAGTTATTTCTTGGTGATTGTTTTGTCATCTTATCAGATGTAATTTGACTTAATTTTCTTCTTGCAAAATTCTTTATTCTAAAATTGTGGTCATTTATGAAACTATTTTTTGTTAAATTCAGCCATGCCTCAATATATTTTTTGACATGGGTGAATTTTTTCTACTCAATTTCGTCCCGCTTCATTGATTCGTCTTCTTACAAGTCTTAACGGGGAAGAGTCTACATTAAATTGCTCATTCATTTCTGACATTCTACCACTATTTAAAAGTGGATATAACCGATTTATATTGCTTTGCAATTTTTGCTAAAATTTTTTTTGCAGAAATACACTATATCTAAAGATTGTTTTTACCATTTTTTTAATTAAAAAAAATTTTGACACAAATAATGCGTAAAATAAAATGTATATGAAATAATCACCTTAAACACTATTAAGATGGAGAGTGATTTAATTTAATCATTAAAATTAGAGCTTGCTATATTTGTGATCAACCAAGAACTTCCTTCCATGTTCGGCTTAAACGGCACAAACGAAATAAAACACGAAAAAGTTAAAGTTTTTTTGATTTCCCAAAACTGTTAATTCGAAATTTCGAACTAGAATTTTATTTTCACCCAAAATAAACTGGACTTTGTGAGATTATTAAAAAGTGTGCTATTTGTGAGACCATGGCATGACCGTGTGACCACAAAGAAGGCCTTCAATATTGAATTGCCACTTTATAAAACTAAAAGCCCTATTAACGTCAAATTGGCCCAATTTTGGTTTGAATTCTGGCCCTTTTCCAACTAAGCCAATATCATCCCTGGTCCGGACTACAAGGTGGATTGGATGCATAAGAACCTTCCAACCAATCTTCCAGAACTTCTGGCAAGTCACTTTCAATATGTGTAGCTTGGCGTTGTCCTGATGAGACACAATTCCTCTCCTATTAACCAAAGCTGTACTTTATAGACGATTTCTTCTTTCAGGCGGTCCAATTGTTGACATTACAGGTCCGTAGTAAGAGTTTGACTGTAGGGCAGTAGCTCATAGTAGATACTTTCAGCAACACTTTCCTGACAGACCATGACAGTTTTTGCTTGATGTCACCATCCGCTTCAGAAATAGGTAAATTTTGTTGCAATTCAGCAGCGATTCGTAGATGGAAATTCGGTGCATGAGGTTTTTTTTTTTATTAACTCGTGTTTTACCCTTATATCAAGCTTCTTTTTGTATGAAGCCTTATTCAAGTGGTTCCAAACGCTTTTTTGTGCAATGCTTAGCTCCTGGGCAATCGAAGCAGTGCTCGACGATTTCCATGATTTTATCGACATTTTCGACAATTGGCCTTCCAGAACGTGGTAAATCTTTGATATTAAAATTACCGAAACGGCATCGATGAAACCCAAATTGTGCATAATTGGCTGTTACAATATTAAGACCAAAAACACTATTCACATTGTCAGCAGCCTGGCGTGCATTTTTGCCTTTTCGAAGAAAAATTTGTACAATATGGCGTATTTTCTCTTTGCTGGTGTCCATTTTTGGCGCACGCTCAAACAAAACTGTGTCAAGCAGTCACAAAATTACCTCGAAAGGTTTTTTAGTACAAAATCGTATCTATTTAACGTCATTTAACGAACCCGATCGGGCTTATATAACGCGAGATACAGATTACTATATTCTTTTATCGGAATTAAAGGTCTGCAGAGAACCATCCATCCTACTTGTACAAACAGATAAAGCAACCCAGCGGCAAATTTACGGACTACTCCAATATTTCATATATGAAAGGCAGTACACTTGTGTTATGTGATTCATATATGAATATGTATGTGAAGTTGCATATGGGAGAAGGAAGCTCGACTACTTGTTTGCATACTTTGTAATCGAAAATGTAGCCTGTGTGCTTGACTAGGAAGCTTGACTACTCGTTGGCATATTTTGTAATCGAAAATGTAGCCCGTCTGCCTACAAAGCGGCCATTGTCTTCTAAAAGTAAGTTGAAGGTGGATACGATCATGTGAACATTACCGCCTACGAGTGTATTGCCTCTCTTCGATGAAGTGTATTGTACATTTGCCGCTGGGAAGTAAGAACTTGATATTATTGGTACAAATACAACAACGACCCAGCGGCAAATGGGCAATACACTTCATCGATGAAAGGCAATACACTCGTAGGCGGTAATGAACACATGTTCGTATCCACTTTCAACTTACAACTTAGACTTACTTTCAACTTACGACTTAAAAGACAATGGCCGCTTTGTAGGCAGACGAGCCACATTTTTGCTTACAAAATATGCCAAGGAGTAGTTAAGCTTTCTACAACCTCACTTTAAAAGTGTAAGAGTTGTAGGGAAACTTTACAAATTTCTAATTATCTAATTACAAAGTGTGCTACAAAGTAGTCGAGCTTCCTACAACTTCGCTTTGAAGGTGTAGGAATAGTAAACAAATCGGCTATATTTTCTTCGTATTGTTGGTTTCTTGCGTATTGTCTTCATGTATTTCATCAGCCACTACAATATTGTTTGATTGGCATAAACTGTTTTTTCTTTTTTTTTTAATCGGCGCAAATTGCTTTCTCTGCACCATCTGCGTGCCATACTTACTTTATAGTTTAAAATTTTTTTTAAGTAAATCCTTTTATGTTGTTATTTTTTAATTACTTTAAACCGTTTTAATGTGATTAACCTTGTTATTCGCGCTTCGATGTGCAACTGAAGTTGAAGTTACATGGAAAAACCACTGAAAAATAGCAAAATTACCCAAATACGACTTCATATAAAAATGCATACATAAATGGCACAACACAAGTGTACTGCCTGTAGTCACACAGGCTACTTTTTCGATTACAAAGTATGCAAACAAGTATTCGAGCTTCCTTTTCCCATATACAACTTTACGCACAAATTCATATATGAATAAGTTAACATAAGTGTACTGCCTTTGATATATGAAATAATGGAGTACTCAGTAAATTTACCGCTGGGGAGTAGAGCTTCAAGTGGGAACCAGAATGGTGTAGTTTGTAGTACGTAGTATGACCTGTCAAAAGTGGCCTGTCACAGAATGCGTAGTACGCCTGTGGCTCGTAGCTGTAGTTGAAGCGCAAGTTGAGCTAACTTTATCTTTTGATTACTACACTGATCTGAAAGTTGTATTAATGATGCTTTTTTTAATGATTGGGCATATCAAATCGTTACTGCAAACGTTGTCGGTACCGAAATAAGTGTTCGAAATTAACAATATTTGTAAAATCGTAAAAATTTATAAGCAAGTGTTCTCTGAAGCGCTCACGCCATTCTGGACATATTTTTTGGCGTAGCGTTCTACACACTAAACATCTGATGAGGTTACTACATGGAATCGCTACAACTACATCGCATTCTGTTCCACGCTTAACTTATGCATACATGTTTTGGATTGAGCAGATAGCGTATCATCTCTTTCTCTGGTTCTCATTGTAGTGTACGTTTTTTTTCTCTTTATCTGTTCCAATAAGCAGAGTAACTGTTTTAACTCTTTTTTTAAATGGATATATCCATTCAAAATGAATATTCCAGATAGTTCTCTTTGTGTTAATCTCGTGCTTTTACTTTTTCTATGCTACTAAAAACAAGTAATGGTGTAATGGGTGAATCGATAGCTTTATATAAGATACTTGTGTCACATTTATTAAATTGTAGTTAATTAATTTCTAATTTTAGTAAGTTGTAGACCAAACTGACGTTTATTTTTTTATGAAATAAATTTAAACTTGAATGCATTGGACTTATACAAAGTGTTTTTTATTGTTTTATTGAAATAATTCGCTCTTTATTCTTTATGCTTTTGACGTCACATATCCAGATGTTCCAAATAGAGATAACAATATTACCGATATATCTGTTTGATGAGTATGTTCTCAAACTAGTATTCTTAATGCTTGCTAATTTCACTCTCTCATACATGTTCTATCGTTATGCAAAAGAGAAATATTTTATGCATACTCAATGTTTAGTGAACGAAACCAATACAAATTGATATAAGAAAAAATAGCAACACATAACTAGTATGGTTGGATGGTTCTTTGCAGAGGTCTTTAAGAGGAATTATAATGATTTTTTTTTTGCTTCACCTGATATTACGCGTTTCGATGTGTACGATTACGCCTTATGTACGATTTGTTTCGGTAAGTTCGATTTAAGAATTCCGCCTTATGTACGATTTGTTTCGGTAAGTTCGACTTAACTTATTTCTGCATACTTCGTCGCTTTGTTTTCTCAGAACTTTTTCCATACCACACCTTTCTTTTGCCTTTCTTTTTTAGGGGCATGGAATTTCCCAAAGGGATAGCTGTCAAACCAGTTGTTAAAGTAAACACATCTTTTTGACATTTATGCTTAGTATACTTTGGCAATTCATCAGGCTAAGACGTATACCGCAACAGAGTAAGCGAATCGTGGAAATTTTTTTCCAAAATTCGCGCTACTCGCAAATGGTTCGCGACTTTTAGGCACAGATAAAGAGATAGAAAACTTCATGTTTCTCAAGGTCAAGATTGATAGAACTGTCAGAATGGATAAAAGGAAATCAAGAAAAAAAAACCTGAATCTGTACAATTTTAGCTAACAGCTACTTTGACAGTTCGAGCAAAGGTGGAAAAGAAGTGCTATTCTCTCAAGTGACTTAACCTATATTAATGAACCTTGCTCAAGGTTATTTCAGATTTCACCTTTTTCAACTCTCTTCTTTATGCAAAACTCACGAATTGTGTATATGAGTTTGGTTGTCCTAGTTTGAGGAGTTTCTGTAGTTTTTGTGCTTGTATTGAACATTTTGTGTTTGATTATCAACCGATTACCAAAGCGACTACCAACCCATTACCGTTTACCGAAGCGATTACCAATCGATTACCGAGTCAATTACCGATTACCCAACCAGAGGAATTGTGTTTCAAATATATTGTATACATTCAATAACGCATAAAGTGATGAAATGAGTTAAAAAGTAGAACACGTCTGATTTGCCGATTCTAGCTACTTCGGAAATTCATAACAGCTATGTTACTTCATAGCTTTTTATAATTGCCTACTTTTTTATTATTGTCATTGCTAATTTCAAAACTAAAACTATTTTTAGTAAATTTTAGATTAGGTAAGATTGATGCGACTGCCTGTAATGGGTCACATTTAGACCAGCAAGGTTCATTGTGATACCACGGGCTAATTTTTCCTATTATATTTAAACCAGTTTGGAAAAACTGTTTTAAAAAACTAGTTTCTACACATGCCAAATATATATTGGAGACACGGTGGATATTATTTATATATGTAGATCATTGCAAACATTTTTCACATATACACAACTAGTGGTTTAAGTGTAGAAAATGCATATAGAAATGTGCATTTTGAATGTAAAAATGCATCTAGAAATGAATATGTTGAGTATAGAGTAATTTTTGAAAGCTGAATCTAAAATGTATACACAAAAAAAAAAATATTACAAAATACTGGCTCAAAACATCTATTTTCGTTTTTAAACTATTCGCCATACCAACAATAGCAAGGAAAGGGTTCCCAGACGATGCTTAAAAAAGGGCCTGGCGGTGATGGTAACAACGATACTGATGATTTTGAGGTTTGGATGAAATCTAGACAGCTACTTAAGCCCGAAGATCAATTAGATCTAACGGAAGCCGAATTGGCTGAAGAAGTTTCAAAAGTTTTGACGCCGCAGAACACAAATGTCATATACAATTTGGTTGTTTACAGTTTTAAGGAGGAGGCTTTTGTCACGGTAACCATTAATTAACCACTTTAATTGTATTAATTTAGTGGTAATGATTGCATCATTTATTGTTAGATACCACCTGCCGGCAATACAGTTACACTAGTAAATTTTGAAAGTACATCCTTGCACATAGAATCCGAAGAAGCGCAGGCACAAATTGAAGAAATGGGTGAACTTGGTAAAATATAGCTTTTATTGGGTGAACCTTAGTAAGAACAATTGATGGTATTAAGTATTTTAATGTCATCTAGGCTATCCTTTACCGCAACCCAGAGCATCATTTATTGAGCCTGATGAAGAAGGTGGTGCCGGTGATGGTGCTGGCGGTGAAGATATGGGTGAAGAAGATCAAGAGACTGCAAAAGAAGCCGTTGAAGAAGCAGAAGAAGCCGAAGCTGAGGAGGAGGCAGAAGGTGAAGAAGAGCACAAAGAAGAAGCTGCTGAAGCCGAAGGAGAAGCAGAAGCTGAAGAGCAACAAGCTGGTTTGTAGCAGATTCATGCATTTAAATTAGTCGGCTTAAAAAAAGAGTGTAATTTCAGAAGTAGCAATGCCAGCGGTGACATCATCGCGTAAGCATAAATTGATCAATCAATTTAATTATTGTGAAAGAGCTGCTCTAACATTTACCTATCCGAAGAGGGTAACGTTGTCTAAATAATTATCTTATATTTTTATCGATATTGATTATTTTTTATTATAACAACATCCTGACAGAGTGTTGAAACTCAAACTATACCACCACCGCGTTCCCAATTCGGTGGCAATGTCTTACAATGGATCATCTATGACAGCTATGCGGAGGATTTTGCACAACAGCAACATCAAAAAGAGAAAAAAGGCGATGAAAAAAAGGTGTATACTGTATAAATCGCCTGCTCTTAGTATTGAATGTGGATTGTTTCAGGGTAAGCGCGATGATCATAAGAAAAAACTGGACAAAGCTGCTGTTGCCGAAATGCTGAATCGTAAATATCTCAAATGCTGGCAAATACTGGAACGTATGATCAATCAGAATATATTCGATGAGATTGCCAATGACTATCGTTACTGGGAGGATCCGGCGGACGAGTATCGCGAGGGTGAAGGCACTTTGCTGCCGCTGTGGAAGTTTAATCATGAGCGCACCAAGAAAATGAGCATCACCGATATGTTATTCAATCCAGAGTATTATGATTTCTTTGCCGTATGTTATGGGTCACGTAAGTCGATTAAGTACTCTAGACGTTTGGTTATTTTTTAACATCAGCACTTTGATATGATTTGTGGCTATAGATGAATTTATGCGTCAACCGCCTGAAGGTGCAGTTTGCCTCTTTACGATAAAAAATCCATCTTATCCGGATTATATAAGTAAGTAATGGGTTAACGGTATAGCTGGTAAATGCTAGATATTTAAGACTTTCCTTTATGTTTTTTTAGTTTTCACAGAAAGTGGCGTTATATGCTGTGATATTCATCGTAAATATCCTTTCCTAGTGGCAATTGGTAAGAATATTTGTCAGTTTTTTTAAGGAGATGACCATATTTTTCCCCAAAGTATCTAAAAATAAGCAAGCCTCATTATTCTAACTAAATACAATAAAGAAATTGAAGTCAAATATAATTTTTGTGAACTTAAATTTGATTTTTCTCAAAAAAAGTTATTTCCAACACTCTGCTTTGTTCCAGGCATGTATGATGGCAACGTAGCTGTTTACAATCTCAAAGAAACCTGCAAGAAACCGTTATACGTTTCACTTGGTGTCAACTGCAAGCATTCTGAATGCGTTTGGGAGGTAAACGTTTACGAAATCTCGCCATTTTAAGTTTTCTTTCTTTTAAGCAAGTTTTAAAGTTATATATTATCTTGTCACAGATTAAATGGGGTCCTGATATGGCGGATGGCGAAATAAATTTCTACTCTGTATCCACGGATGGCAGAGTATTTAACTGGGTTCTCATGCAGAATAAACTGACTTTGACAACGATTATAACACTCTATCTGGAGAATGGCATAGTTGAAGGTCCCGATGGTACCGAAGTACGTCTTAAGAGTTGTGGCTCTTGCATGAAATTCCATCCTAATGATTCGGAAATATTTCTTGTTGGTACGGAAGAAGGTTGCATCTATAAGTGCAGCATCGCTTATAGCTCTAAATTTCTTATGGTTTATCATGCTCACAACCTATCCGTCTATCGCATCGACTTCAATCGTTTCAATTCGAATATTTTTATCTCGTGCAGCGGTGATTGGCGTGTCAAAATATGGGAAGACATGCGTCCAGAACCATTATTTATCTTTGACTTGGGTTCGGCGGTAGGTGATGTCAAATTTGCACCATACTCGAGCACAGTATTTGCAGCAGTGACCACCGAAGGAAAGGTTTATGTATTTGATTTGAATGTCAACAAATATAAGCCGATTTGCATACAGGCCGTAGTGCCGAAACGTAAGAATAAATTGACGCGTCTGGCTTTCAATGAAAAGTTACCGGTTATAATTGTGGGCGATGATAAGTAAATTGATCTTTTAATGAGTTAGCAGTACAAAGTACTACAACTAAATGATGTTTTTCAGGGGCACCGTTACATCTTTGAAACTCTCACCGAATTTGCGCATGATGGTAAAACCGCCTAAGAAACAGCTGTATTTGGATCAAACTACGTTGCAAATACAGAAGCTGGAGAAAATTTTGTCTTTGGTGCGTGAGCTGCCAGAAGGTGTGGTTATCAAAGACACAACTACCACAGTACAGAGTTAATATGTTATACAAATATATGTTATCCTATATTATGTAAAACTTTATTTGCTAGAGACATTATGTTTGTAGGCTACAAGCCAGCAATATAATAAAGGAATATTTTTTAAATATTAACAAATTAATATATATATTTCTTAATACATAATCTGTCGGGTGAAGTGGATAATGTGTACTATGGGGTGATGTGTAACACTCCGATTTTTCGTACAAAATGTTAACATATGAGTGAATGAACAACTGTGAAATGTTTCTTTTGACAGCATCTAGGTTTTCATTAAAGTTGGAAGTAGGCAGACATGCATTTCATTAGAGTTCCTAAAAGGCGTAGAAAGTTTTTTTAATTTAAAAAAAAGAAGCGTTTCGGATAAAATTTTCTTTAGATTTAAAAGGTGAGGAGATGTTAAATGTGGTGTTGTTTGATATCTTTAATATCACGTTGTGGTAAAATGCCTTCAAACAGAAAAAAGTGCATTACATTGGGTTGATGTGTAACACTCACGGTGGGTTGATGAGTAACACATTTTACACATTATAATTGCCATTAAAGAGGTAACAACGTCAAACTCTGAAATGCAATCACATCAACGGCATTAAAAGAGATCGGCCCAGTTCATACTATTCAGCCCATATCAAAATCCAATCGTGGTAGGAAGTCAATGAAAAGCTGTGTTCTAACAACGCCACAGAAACGATTTCAATTGCTGGAGGTATTAATCAAATAAAAAAAAAAAAAATGTGGAAAAGAAAACTTAACAAACGACAAAGAAGCTGCACGACCGCAAAACCGGAGCTCTTCGCCGTCATCCGAAGAAGATCGAGATTTTTGTATGATTTATTGCGATTTTTTAACTTTCATTTTTTTTTTTTTAATTACAACGTTTGTGTGTGTGTCTGCATTGAGAATCAGATAGATTTACTTCATTATGTTCTTATCATAAAACTTGAACTAAACAGAAAAAGCCAAAATAAACATAAAAAATTAAAATTTGTCAACATTTCGCTGGTGTTACATATCACCCCACCGAATTGAAAAAGATCGAAAAACCCATATATAAAATGTTTGTTCTATTCAATTTATTCATTTCAATTTATTCAAATCAAGTATAATAAGTACACTAAGAGCTATGCTCTTTTATAGTACAACATAAAACATTAAAACAATTAACTTACTTAAATCTAATAGTTATAACAACTCATTTGAAATCAAATATAAATTACCTTAGTTCTAATACAATAATCTCTTAATGCAAACTTAAAATTAAACAGATTTTAAAGTGAAGAAAAGTAAAGTATAGAAAAAAAAAAAGAAAGAAAACAGAATCATTAGACCTGGAGACAAGATATACTAAAGAGTAGAGAAGTAAGATAAAATTGATTGCCTAAAAGAATCTATCGCAGTGATTTCCCTAAGTCTTCGTGGTAGAGCATTCCACAACCTAACAGCGTTGATAAAAAACAGGTGAGAAGATATTAACGAGCTATGCCTCGGAACTATTGAAACATGGCTTTGGTTCTACTTTATCCATTTCTCAAAATATTCAACAGCCATGAAAACACTCACTTCGAATTAGTTCTTCTGCAAGGGATAGGTCTTTAAACCAATCAAAGCTACTCTCTTTCGCCTTTCCTTTTCTCTTCTTTTTGACATCTTTTGAAAAAAAATGTCAGTGGTGTGACCGGATCACGCCCACTATGAATAATATACCTTCAATTACAAAAAAAAAAGTGGAAAGGAGAAAATAGAAAATAGAAGAAAAAATAAAGAAAATAAATAAACCTGTTAGCATAAATTAAATTGCCTTGTTTTGCTAAATAAATAAATAAAAATTCAGCAAAAAAAAAAACATGTTACACATCATCCGACTTCAGTCTACATAAAAGGCAAGCATGCTGCTCCGCACCTAATATTGCTTAAACTGTAATTTTTTCTTACCATTATTACAGTGCTTTCACAATATATATTGTCCTGAAAAATTTTCAGCTTGAAAGTATGCACAGAAAATTAATTTGATACATATCAGTAATGCTTCCAAACCGTCGTAGGACAGGATTTTATACTAGTACTCCCTATATGAGTGGAGATTTTACAGTTTACTTTATGAGCTTTGAAGAGTCTATCAAGTAGTACTGCCAGATGTCCTGTATTTAACGGGACCATAAAACTACCTAATTTAGCAATTCAAATATAAACAAGAATCACCTAACTCATTTATTCACATTTTTCGTAACAAAATTTCTATAAAGAATTCTTTTCCTTTAAAAAAAAAAATTGGAAAAATTATAATGATCGATTTTTCAATATTCCCGTTAGTCGAATAACAATAAAAAAAAAATGCGTTTTTCCAGATGCACGGTTAACCAATTAATCTAAGCTCAGGGACTTTTAAAAAACAACGAGTTTTTGCATGGGAACCCCTATAAGGGTGACAGATAGAGAGTAGGTATGTTAAGAGGAAAAGTATGTGTGTTCATAAATTTGAGCCTTCTAGGGATCAATTCGGAAGATATATGAACTTTATCGACAGTTTTTGTGTTTTTTGTATGGGAACCCCCAGAAGGGTGGCACATAGAGTGTAGATGAGTTGAGAAGCAATGTTGAAGGGCAAAAATAATACGGTCAGCTCATAAATTTGAGCCCACTAGGCATCACTGCGGGAGATATATGAACTATAATTGACAGTTTTTATGTTTTATATATCGAGACCCCCCTAAAGAGTCGCAGATAGGGGTTAGGTGTGTTGAGAAGAAATTTTGATGGCTAAAAAATAATAGGATCAGCTCATATATTTGACCACTCTAGAGGTCAAATTAACGGTTTTTGTGTTTTTCTCATGGGGATCCTCAGAACGGTGGCAGATCCCCTAGGTGTGTTCAAAAGAAAATTTGAAGGGCAAAAGATAATAGGACCATCTTAAATATTTGACTCCTCTGGGGGTTAATTCGAAAGAGGGTTTTTGATGATTAAGTTAAAAGAAGTTCCTAAAATACTCAACAAAAATTTACCGAAAATTTAACGAGGTATTTCACATTAAATGATTTCCACATCGGCTATGTATTCCATATCGAATAAATAAATTAAACTCATTCTCTTTAAAATTTATCCGTAATATCTCCCTAAACTGAATAGGTTAGGATCTGAATAGGAATATAGGTAAAATTCAAAAAAGTATGAATTTTTTCAACTGTATTATCGTCCAACCTTAAACATAGCCACAAAATCACTCTTACGCTGTTAAAATAATTCTGTTAAATTTATTTTTTTAAGTTTTTGCAGAAGCGCATACGATTTTTGTCTTGAGTGTTATACTTCTAAAAAGTATAGCATTTGATAGTTTATTTGTCTTATACTGAAAATTAAAAACAAACAAAAATAAAAAAAGTTTAGTAATTTGACGGCTTAGACGTTGTTAGTGAAACAACACTCAGAACTTTTAACGATTTTTTTTTTAAATTTGTTGAAAGAATTCTACACTAAAAACTCAAGATATCAGAAAAAGTTAAAAAATAAGCAATCAAATACAAACACGAGTTTTATTTTTTATTTTAAATACTTAAAACAGCAAAATCATAGACAACACTCTTGACATATTAATCTATACTTACCATAATCTGCTGATTAAATTTTATTAAACATTTTAAATTTAGTACAACTGAAATCGATAAATCGTGCGCTTTCTTACAGTTATGCACTTGACGGCATATCAGTAACTAAAATAAAGTTTAGAGCATAAAAAGTTAAACATAACACTCAGGACACGAAGCAGTGTCAACACAAATTCCGCAAAAAAAAATTAGTGTTATGTAAATTTTAAAAATTAAAAGCACCAAAAACTCCTCAGAATTAATACTGGTATTGCAAGTTAATCTTCTTTTCTTTCTTTCTTGTCGTTTCTTTTGCTATATTAATTAACTGCCAGTAAGAGCGGTGACAAATGCTTTTCTATGAAACTAGTATGCCTTATTTCTAATATATTGTTTTTATTTTACAACAGTTTTTTTTAGTTTATTTTTGTGCTTATTTTTGAATAAGCCTGACTGAAATAAAGCCGATTATTTTGAAACTCCCCCACATAATAAATCTTAAATTTTATACTAGTTCCAAACAATTTCTTAAAATTTCCTTTTATTTTCTTATATTTCTTTTTTTCATTTCAATTTTAGCTTTTAACATTTACAATAGATAAGAAGGTACATTTACAATAAAACATCAATAAGAAGATAATAAAAATTTACATATTCCCCATTGTCTACTTTTTCCCAGTTACTAAAATATCATCTTAATTATAAACAAAATTGTACTACTTGAAGTTGTTGAATTCGCAACTGAATTCATCAAATGCAACAAAAATATTTGTGTTGTTACAATTTAAAAGCCAACAGCGACATCCATGAGTGCAGAACTTAGTATGTTTTTAATTATCACAAAATTGTATTTAATTCCTTTAACATTATTGGGGGATGCCACATAAAATGGACCCAGGTTCTCAAACTTATTCTTCTAACTTTCATGGTAACCGTTCAACATTAACCGTTCAAATTGCTATGTTTCGTTATCTTTCACCGCTATTTGATATTCTTAAAGTCAAGAAATTCCCGCACATTATTCGGGCACATTATATTCTTGCCCAAAAATAATACCGTCGACATGGGATGTAAAAAGTCGGCGGAAAAATCTTTAGCCTTCCAGCCGAAAAAGCCGCTCGGCTTCACCTCATTACCATTTATTTCGAAGGGTAACAGATTGACACCGATCTGATTAATTTTGGAAAATTGCACACGAAAGTAATGCCCATCAGTCGCCTTGATCCAGTAGAAGCCATCATTGTCGGTATACGGTTTTGTAACAGATTTCTTCAGCGCATTAGAACGTTCCAAATCGAAAACATTAAAGCTGATATCGATCTCAAAAGCATCCGGTGACAATTGATTACTCACAATAGCCGCCTTCAGTGCATGGTTATCTAGCCAATAACGTATGCCTACATTTTCGAACTCCTCGAGTACATGATTAAATGTTGTGCGCAGCTTATCCATACAACATGGCGGTGTATGTTTGCCCAGATGCACATAGAATGGACGATTATTGTAGACCGGACCTATGCAAGATTTTGTTGAACGCTCACAGCCAATTAAATCAATCTCGGTGACTTGGGGTAGCGAGAAATTCGATGAGGAAAACTGTGGGTCAAGCATAAAATTGTGCTGCGTGGGATTGTTGTTGGCATCTTTTTGTGGGTCTGACTTGGAGCCAGATACTTTGTGTGAACGTCGTATAATGCGTTTGATTTGAAGTTTCTTATACATTTCCCGAAAGTGACGCCGACGATTCTCCATACGACGTTGTTTAGTATGATAGGAGGCAAATAATCGGCGGCCATCTTGAAAAGACTGCGGAAAAATGGTTTTCTGCGGGAAGAATAGGTGATAGTCAGAAAATTAATGGTAATAGCTTATAAAAAATAATTATTTTAATATACTGTACTTACACTTATCTTAGCTATTTTAGCTTGTATATAGAACATTTCGGGAAAAGGCGCCGCAAGAGGATCGGGCATTTCTTTCAAAACACCGACATCTACCAGTAAAGCATGTTTTTGTAGGTACTGGAATTAAGTAAAAAAAAAAAAAAATAAAGAATTTAAAACTATACGCTAAATTTTTGATATTAAAAACAAGTGGTCTGAGTCTTTTTTTAATTTTAAAAACGAAAATTATTTACTTAAATGCGTGTAAAAACTTGGGCATGAAATTTTAAATATGGGCCTTTCCTAGAACACAAACGGAACATGTCGAAACTTCTTTATTTGCTATAACTATTTCCAAATAGTTCTAAATAAATGTTATACACAGCCTTAAATTGGCTTCGATTTTCAATAAAAGTTCATATTAACGATATAATCAGCTCTCTGACATTTATAGAGCCAACAATTACCCAAAATAAGAACTAAAGATAATAATAGATAATAGATAATATATAATAGATAATAGATAAAAGATAATAGATAATAGATAATAGATAATAGATAATAGATAATAGATAATAGATAATAGATAATAGATAATAGATAATAGATAATAGATAATAGATAATAGATAATAGATAATAGATAATAGATAATAGATAATAGATAATAGATAATAGATAATAGATAATAGATAATAGATAATAGATAATAGATAATAGATAATAGATAAAAGATAATAGATAATAGATAATAGCTAATAGATAATACATAATAGATAATAGATAATAGATAATAGATAATAGATAATAGATAATAGATAATAGATAATAGATAATAGATAATAGATAATAGATAATAGATAATAGATAATAGATAATAGATAATAGATAATAGATAATAGATAATAGATAATAGATAATAGATAATAGATAATAGATAATAGATAATAGATAATAGATAATAGATAATAGATAATAGATAATAGATAATAGATAATAGATAATAGATAATAGATAATAGATAATAGATAATAGATAATAGATAATAGATAATAGATAATAGATAATAGATAATAGATAATAGATAATAGATAATTGATAATAGATAATAGATAATAGATAATAGATAATAGATAATAGATAATAGATAATAGATAATAGATAATAGATAATAGATAATAGATAATAGATAATAGATAATAGATAATAGATAATAGATAATAGATAATAGGAATCATCTTCACTTGGTCATTGAATTCCATTTAATTAACACAATTTTACGTGACGAGTTGTAAGTTCACGGAAGCGGCGATTCGGCCCCAGGTTTTGGGACCAAATACCTGCAATGAATGCACAGTGCATCGATGGTTTACCAATTTTCAAGAACGTCATTTTGACTTGGTCAATGACCCGTTTGTTCAACAAGCTAGCTTGGTGTTGATAACGACGAACTGCGAGCAGAAATTCAATGTATCAAAACCAACCATTGGTCGCCGTCTCAAAGCAATTTGAAAGGTGAAAAAAGTCAATCGATGGGTTCCACATGAGCTGACCGAAAAAAACTAAATGCTCAGACTTCAAAATAGTTGCATCGCCTATAAGCTCCCAATCACCAGGCAAGAGCAGGACTGCACCCTTAGAAGGTCGTTTTATGTTTAAAGCCAAAAATTACCAGATGCATATTTAAAAAATAAAAAAAAAATAAATAAGACTGAATAATTAATAATTGTTTCCCATCAAAATATATTCCAATTGTTTTTCCGTTAAAACACGAAATTTTTTTAAATGATTAAAGTCCAATATAGCTCTAAAATATTTAAACGATTTGCGGAATCCCTAGAGGTAAAATTTTTTTTGGGTCTTAAACTATTTTTGTGCTAATTAGGGTTCGAACTTTAAGAAAATGGACGCGCACCGAAGAAAAAACGACACATAATTTTCGTGAACGTGCAAAAACTACACTACGAAGTTTTGGCTCACCCTCCATATTCTCCAGACCTGTCACCAACAGTTTATCATCTTTTTCGGAGGCTCGTAAACTATAAACAAGAATTGCGTCCTTTGAAGAATTTTTGGAGCAAAAAAATAAGAGTTTTTCCCAAACGTTGGCAACGCACCATAGATGTAAACGGTAAATATTTTCAGGAAAAACACATTTCGTTTGAAAATAACCGAGTTTCTCATAGCCCTTTAAAATCCGACATTTCGTATGAAACTACATGATACAATTAATTTGAAAGTTAAAAAAAAAACTGGTTTTTTTTTGTTCTTTGCTCTTACCAAATCGCATTTGTCACTGCTGTTTACCGCTACATACTGTATCGTCCAATTTGGCAAATCGAGCAGGATTTGCGTACAACTGCTGAATGTTTTGATATTTCCAGCAAACGGTACAATAACCATGCGACGCCGTACAACATCTTCTGCAGCATCAGATGCTGCCACAGCTGCTCTCTCAACTCTCCTTTTGGCCACCTCCACTGCATTATTTCTACGTCCATTCCCACCACCACCACCTCCGGCACCCGCTTCCTTACCATTTATTTCTCGCAAAATTTTCTGGAGCAGATTTTTATTACTCAAACGTACGCTGTCCGCCATAAATAGCGCATATTTAGTGCGAATAGCCAACAATGGATCCAGCTCGGTGGGTGTTTTATTGATGTCAAAACCAAGATTCATAAATTTAACAGTTGAGCTCTCGCCAGGCGCCGTGTTATTGTTCTCATATGAGAGCGGTGGATATGGTGGTGCCTCCTGCAGCACTAATATCTGCATATTAGGTATCACATCCAAAATACTATCGATGGAGGCCTTCAAATCATTCTCATAGTTGTAGACATTGCGAAAAACGATTGTCATAGATTTGCGAATGTGTTTGTTGGCATTTTTGATTTTATCCTTGGGTGATTTGGTACCCAGCGCATCCTTGGACATTGTCGGACCATCGGCACCAGAGTGTATGCTATCTAGTGTGCCGCCAGTTAGAGTCTTCCAGAGCATAGACTTCCATGAATAGTATAGTAGTATTA
The DNA here is from genome assembly GCA_914767935.1 of Coremacera marginata. Classification (NCBI taxonomy): domain Eukaryota; kingdom Metazoa; phylum Arthropoda; class Insecta; order Diptera; family Sciomyzidae; genus Coremacera; species Coremacera marginata. The sequence continues at coordinate 189,099,208 of OU612044.1, read as the reverse complement.
TGTTGGCCAACACCACCAGAAAAGCTATAAGTTTGGCGTGCCTCAAACGCATGATTTTCATCTTACTCAAGGTTGTGCAGGTCGGTTATGAGGCTATATTTTTTTCCGCTGATATACAGGTGCAGATTTTTTTTTTCTTCTATCACATGTATTAATATCACCTAATTAGTTGTTTTTTCTAATGTTGTTGTTGTTGTTGGTGATAATGTTGTTGCAACCAAGTGTGGTTGCAACATTTTCTTGAACAGTTTAATTGCTAACTTCTGCATGCATAATCTACTTCTGTTTAGTTACGCTGGTTTATTTTTTTCCCAAATTTGAGCTGAGGTTCTGCACTTCTATTAACTATTTCAAAACTAAATTATACTACATCACTTGTCAGAATTTCGATAAATTACATATTTTCACTAATTTTCTTGTACCAATTCCTTAATTTTTCCATAAATAAACACTTGTATTTTAGTCTGAAAATTTTACTTTTTACATTTTTGACAGCTTCACAACAAGGACATGTATACCAACTTTGAACTTTAATGTTTTGCCTTATCTGTTCGCAATAGAAATACTGTGAACAGCTTATAATACTGGTATATTGAAAGCTTTTGAAAGTTTCTTGTAAAAGCTTTTAGAATGTTATTTAATGTTGTGTGCATCTTAACCGTTACCGACAGGAAAGCGTTTGCTGTGCTTAAGGGTGTCTCCATAAAATTCCAATACAGCAGAAAAGTAATGAATATTAACAGGGAAAGTATGACAGCTAAATATTTTAATTAAATTTCTAAAAGAAAAATTTACTTTTATTTTTGCAAGCAAAACTTTTCAGCTGGAGCATTGGGGAAATAAATAGTGTACGTTGGACTTTTTATGCCTCTGGCTAGACCATGTCGTAAATTTGTTGATGATATCCAGAGATATAACGAAACTTTTCAGCCTTAAATGAGTAACATTCCTAGCATTAACACTAAAGATGACATTAACAGCATTACCATTGCATATACAGAGTGTCCCGCAATTGAGTGCAACTATTTACGGAGCTGAAAAGTTATGTCGAGCTGAGCAAAAAATCGTATGGGAGAGGGGGGAGGGGGGGTCTAATTTCACACTCTTAGGAGCTACACGGTTGATTAATATTTCACAACTTTGATTCACGTTAATTTTTCTAACAGAAAAACTGACTTATGTAAAACTTATTTTGATAGCTTTTAAAGGCAATGAAATCATTTTTCCAACGGTATATCAACAAACCCCACCAACTTAACCGTTAACGAGCTGTGGTCGTGTGAAGATGAAATCAATCGGTTGAAACCACCAAATTTGACCTTTGAGTGCAAATTTCTCAGAATTTTGCGTAAGAAATGGAATTTTTTTAGATCAATTTTAAAATTTATTTAATTTCCTTTTCAGTGACACCAAAAACATAAACATATCTTTAAAAATAAAAAAGTTGGCCGTATTAAAAAAATTATACTATTAGAAACAATGATAAATAATGACATTACAATTATCAGGTTGGCAACTAAGTAATTGCGGATTTTTTTTAGAAAATAAAAGACAATTTTTTCATGGAACGAAATAACTTTATTCTGTAATGTATTGCCCATTTTGAGCAATGACCTTTTGCCATCTTTCAAACAGCATCATAATTCCACGTTCATAAAACTTCTGGTTTTTATCAGCAAAAAACTGAACCAGGTACGATTTGTCATCATCATTATTATTGAAATTTTTACCATTCAAGGAGTTTTGCAGAGATCGAAATAAAAAGTAATCAGATGGTGCAAGGTCAGGACTATATGGTGGATGTGGCAAAACATTCCAACCAAGCTCCAATAATTTTTGCCGAGTGACCAAAGATGTGTGTGACCTTGCATTGTCATGGTGGAATACAACACCTTTTCGATTCGTCAATTCGCGCCGCTTTTCTTCAACTGCATTGTTCAATTTTGTTAGTTGTTTAATGTATACATCTGAATTCATATACAATTCACTTGTAATCCCGCCAAACTGATAACATAAATTTCTTTTAATGAATATCAGCTTTTGATGTTGGTTGAGCTGGTTCACCTGGCTTGCTCCACGATCTTTTCCGATTGATATTGTTCTAAACAACCCATTTTTCAACACCAGTTATCAATCGTTTTAAAAATGGATCATTATCATTACGTTTCTTTTAGAAATCGCAGATGTTAATGCGTTGTGTTAAATAGTTTTATTTCAGTTCATGAGGAGCCCATATATCGTTTTCGTACATAGCAAAGTTGTCTTAAGCGATTTTCAATGCATGTATGTGATCCATGAAGATTCTCTGCAATCTCACGTGTTGTACTGTGACGATCCGAATCGATTATTGCTTTGATTTGGTCGTTATCAACTTCAACTGGACGACCAGAGCGTTTTTCATCTTTGAGTGAAAAATCACCAGAACGAAATTTGGCAAACCAATTTTGATACTGCCGTTCTTTTAAAGCTTCGTCACCATAAACAGCACATGAATTTTTGTGAGCTTGCGATGCGTTTTTTCCTTTCCGGAAATAAAAAAGCAAAATATGACGAAAATGTTCGTTTCGATTTTCCATTTTTCAACAGATGCCAAACAAAAACTACACAACCGATCAAAAATTTTTTTTTACTGATTGACAGTTGAAGTACCAACTATCAAATAACAAAATGTGTTTGACATTTCGATTACTTCAGCAAACCTAAAAATTGAACTAAAGCCATCTATGAGTGAAATCCGCAATTACTTAGTTGCCAACCCAAAAGTTATGCAGAAGATAATATCATTGTTTTCTAATAAGTATAATTTTTTTTGAAACAGCCAACTTTTTTATTTCTTTAGATATGTTTATGTTTTTGGTGTCATTGAAAAGAAAATTGAATAAATTACAAAATTGATATAAAAAAAAAATTTCATTTATTACGCAAAATTCTGAGAAATTTGCGCTCAAAATTGAAATTTAGTAGTTTCAATCGATTGATTTCATCTTCACACGAGCACATCTTGGTAACGGTTAAGTTGGTGGAGTTTGTTGATATGCCGTTAGAAAGGTGATTTTATTGCCATTATAATGAGCTATCAAAATATGTTTTATGTAAGTTTGATTTTCTGCTAGAAACAATAACGTAAACCAAAGTCGTGAAATATTAATTAACCCTGTAGCTCCTAAGAATGTGAAAATAGACCCCCCTTCCCATACGATTTTTTGCTCAGCTCGACATCACCTTTCAGCTCCGTAAATAGTTCCGCTCGATTGCGGGACACCCTGTAGATATAACTTTGCTGACGTTTACAATGCTGTCGCGAATTTAATCCCTACCAAAACTTGTTCAACGTGCCTGAAGAAGTTTTCACTTCAATAAAAAGATGCAGTTTAAAATAAAAAAATTCCTATATTAGAAAAACTATGGAACGGATTCAATTCAACATAATTCCAAACAATTGTTTATGTTTTTGCTTTTATTGAATTATTCTTACTTTAAATAATTACATTTCCATTCTTAATACTCTTTTAACAATTTCATACTTTCTAAATATTCAAGTTTTTTATTTTTAAAATATCAATATTTGCCACAGCACATTTATTAACATTAACTATAGTCGTATATTTATACTTAATTCTGACTTTAAAATAGCATTCATTGTAGAAAGCAAATATTTTGTTGATACCTAATAACATATTTAAATAATTGAACTACTGTATACTTTTATCGTCATTTGATGCATCTACCATTTCCAACAAATAAAAAATACATTTAAAGGTACATTTTTTAAAAAAATTTGTTCATATTTTCACATCCCCGTTCAGTGAGGCTTCTAGCTATTTTCCTATGGCCGGAAATAGAATGGGAAATGGAACCTCATCATTGTTATTTTTCAAAGGTGTTGGTGGTCTTGGATCAGGCTCAGTGCAACCCAACAGCCAGTATGTGGTGACCGCGCCTTTACCCTTCAGTTCAACCTCGCCACGCAGTTCCATTTCGAAAGTACCAAATTTATCAAACATATCTCTAGCCGCTGAAGAGACATGAATTTTAAGCGCTAAAAATTGTATAGAAAAAATTTGAGTTCCACTATCAGAGTTAGCGTTGAAATTTACATACGCAATCCAGTAGATTCCATGCGAGAGGCTGTATTTACCGTGTCCCCAAAAAGACAATAATGGGGCATTTTTTGACCGACTACACCGGCGCACACAGGACCAGCATGTATACCGATACGTATTTTGAGCTGATACTCAGGCTTGTGTTTAATACTGAACGATTTGACGGCATCTAGAATGGCCAAAGACATCAGACCTATCTCACGCGCATGATCATCACCATTGCGCTCTGGCAGTCCTGAGACTACCATGTAAGCATCGCCTATGGTCTCCACCTGTGGTATGAGCAGTTTAGAAATGAAAGACTAATTAGATCCGCTGTCTACATACCTTGTACACGTCATAAAAACCTATGATGCGATCGAAAGTGCTGTAGAGATCATTAAGAAAATCCACCACTTCCATGGGTCCACTTTGAGCACATAATGCGGTGAAACCAACAATGTCACTAAAGTAGATGGTAACGCATTCAAATTGTTCGGGCTGCACCATTTCACCAGCTAGCAGTTGAGTTGCCACAGGGCGTGGCAGTACTTGATATAGCAGCTCCTCAGTGCGTCGTTTTTCCATGCTCAATTGCTCGGTTTTCTCCTCTACAAGACTCTCCAAATTGTTGGCATACTGCTCCATACGACGCAACAAATCATCCATAAGATTCTCACAGAAGCCCCTTAAATGACAGAGTTGTTCTTCTCTTACCTTCTGAGATTAGATCACTAAACTTACTTCATAATCAGACGCACCGATGAACGTATTGTGGAGAAAGCTGGTCTATCGTCGGGTCCATCGGCCCAGCATTTTTCCATGAGATCCAAAACATCTGGTGGACAGTCACGTTGACCCACAAATGGACGAAATGCGGGCGACTCATGAGCCTCCACACGATTCAGTATTGTTTGTATATCCAGAAATTGACGCGCTGTTTCATATGGACCACCTCGCACTACAATCTCTTCCAGAATAATGGCAAAAGAGTAGACGTCACCTTTCTGAGTAGCCGGAGTACCCGGCACAATGGTAAGAGGCAGCAATTCCGGTGCAATCCAAAGAAACTCTAAGTAAAATCATATCGAATAAATTTTATTAACCTCAAAAACTTCTTTCAACTCACTATTAAAGTAGTTCTGATCCTTTATGAACTCCGATGGCGTCGTCAAGGTGCGTAGCCCAAAATCGGAAACTTTCAAAACGAAACGTCCATCAATGAGACAATTGCAGGAACGCAACTTGCCGTGCACTTGCACATCGCTATTGTGCAGATATGCCATGCCCTTGACAATGTCATGTATCAAGGACATGCGAAAATTCCAATCTAATTGTATGGCTTCGTTTTCAAGCACATCTTTGAGACTGCCCTTAGGGCAGTATTCGGTAAGTATGAGCACGGTAGGGCGTGGCAAATCAATGCAGGCACCAACAAAACGCACCGTATTCTCATGACTAACATCACGCGCCTGTTTTATCTCCCACAGCAGCGTTGAAGTGATGTCAACCTTTTTCTTGTGAATCTTTTTAATGGCTACACGTTCACCCTTAAAGATGCCGATGGTGGTAAATACCTGAGTGAGCGGCAACGAGGTACAGCTAGCAATAGAAGCACGTCCGGAATGTATGCCATACTGTTGCAGCGAGAAGTTCTACGAAGCATGAAAAAGATGCTATGAAACAATAATTGGCCAAGATATGGCTAATGATGACATACCTCTGCATTGAGCTTTTGTAGACCAACTTTGCTGCCATAAAGTCGACCAACTTCTAGAAGTACTTCATCAGGACGCACACGCCAGGACATATTATTCAATTCATTGTTTAGCTTCATTTGTCTGATAAAAAGGGAAAAGAAATTTAATTATGCGGCTTAAACTTCAGCGCCCGTCTCTGTGTGGGCACATAACTTACTTGCACATAAGATAAACCACCAAAAAAGTGAAGCCTAAAAATATGGCAAATGCGAATGAGACATACATGATGACCATTTCTAGAAATCCAAATTTTATAGCTTAATTTAAAATGATTACCGTCACGCTTAAGCTACTCTTAAACATACCATTACCATGACACTCGGGTGAGTTGCCAAGAAAACCACAACGTGGCACATCTGCGGGTGGACCTTCTCTGCCACCGGGCCAGTGAATTTTCTTGCCATGTACGGAGGAATAATTTCTGTGTTTGTGTGGAGAAGAGTTTGGGTTAAAAAGACATTAGGCAAGATGAGAAATAATAAAGAAACTTTACTAAATGAAAAGTACTTTCAAGGCATATATTAAAATATCAGATTTTATAAGAAAAAAACCGGCATAAAAAACATGCGACATTAAACATGTAAGTAAAAAATGAGTTTCCATTAAAAAAGAACTGCATTAAAAATTTTAGATAAAAGAGCATTCCTTAGTCATTGAAACTGAATGTTTGACATGAGGACAATCCACGCGTAAATCATATTATGAAGGAAGATTTTGTTGTTTTTTTTTCTTTTTCTCTGAGATTTTTAATAACTTGGAACGTGTTTCCCTGATTATTTTCTACGTTTTACGTTGTAGACAAATCTTGTCTGAAAAACTTATTTAAAAAGGTTAAAAAAGACTCATTATAATAAAAAGGGGCGCCAGGTTTAAATATGGGATAGGTACGATATTCCCAAATGCAAAATTACCAAACTTTATTCGCTCCACATTTTAATAAAGCTCCAAAAACATTATCCCCAATCAAACACAGAATCCCTAACATCAAAATCCCAAATACAGAACGAAATATGCAATTAAATGTTGTTATCACCCTTCCGCGCAAGGAAAAACTAATTTTTTTGTGGGTTTTTTTTATGATAAAATGATTTGACCTTGTACAGAATATTGTTATCACCATTTCGTTCAAAGGAAAATAACTTTTTATACCCCAACGCGTACTGTGTAAGGGGTATATTAACTTTGTCATTCCGTTTGTAACGCCAATAAGGAGGCGTGGCAGGTATAAAAAAGTATATATATTTTTGATCAGCATCACCTCCTGATAATATTTAGTGATTTAGTAGATGAATCGAAGTTCAACCTTTTTGGACCAGATGGTGCACAAAAAGTTTAGCGCAAACCAAATAATGAGCTCCAAGAAAAAAATGTAATTAAAACAGTCAAACAAGGCGGTCACCAATCAAAACACCCAATCATGGTGTGGGGGTGTATGGCGGCTTCTGGAGTGGGAAATCTTGTCTTTATAGATGAAAAAGTGCTCTTATTTGAATATTTTGAAAGACAATTTGTTTCTTTGTGTTGAGAAGTTGGACATGAATGGGAAGCCATTTTTATTCCAGCAAGATAACGACCCGAAACATGCGTCGTACCTTGTGCAGGAATGGCTTGTTTACCATTGCCAACAGCTCAAAATACCTCCACAGTCGCCAGATATGAATGCTGTTCAACATATTTGGCAATTATTGCAGTAAAAAATTCGGAGCCATCGCATATCATCAAAAGATTTACTAAAGGAGGCCCTTCGCCAAGTATGGGAAAATGTAACACCCGAACAGACATCAAACCTAGTTGGGAGTATGCAAAGAAGCTTACAGGCAGTTATTCAAGCCAAAGGAGGCCTAACAAAATATTAAATGTATGAAAACCAAAAATAAATTAAAATTTTTTACACATTTGCCTAAACTTTTTTTGTGTAAAATTGTGACTTTTTTATTTATTAATAACATAATACATAACACAAGAATGAAAAATGAAATATTTGTGCAGTGAATAATAAAAAAACGTTCAATTTTCAAATGATGCCATAATATTTTTTTTTTTTCGTTAGGTGGGAAAAGTTATTTAGATACAAACTTTGAGAATAGCTCTGTGCCTAAACTTTTTTGATTCACTGTATGTATAACATGACATATGACTGAAACCGAAATTCGCCGCAGTTTGTAATTTTCAGCCGGAACCAAAACCGAAACTGATTATTTATATGAAAATGAAAATTATAATTACCATATTTATAAAATTTATTTAAAACACATTTTTTTCGACTCTTATTAAAAGTAAGTCATACTTTTTTTTGACTTCTTTGTACGTAATATTAGATTTTGCATAAGGTTTTGAAGTTTCGATTTCGGTTCCGGTTATACCACCTTGTTCAAAAAGAAAGTTTCATTCACACAGTGAGCCGGACTTAACAGTCTATGACAAGGCTGCTAAATATCAGCGTCTCTCGTTGACATTTGGTAAAGTGACAGTGTTTTATTTACAACAACTTTTTTCGTGTCTTTGATTTTTACGATGGAAAAAAAAATTGAGCAACGAGCTTGTATCAAATTCCGATACGCGTAAAATGTTGGTGAAATGTTACGGTGACTCTGCTCTATCGTATCAGAAGGCAAACAAGTGGTTTAACCGATTTGTGAGTGGCCATGACGAAGTAGAAGACGACCCTCGTACCGGGCGACCATCGTGTTCGACTACCGAAGAAAACGTTAAAAAAATCAAAGAAATGTTGTTAAAAAATCGCAAATTGACGATAAGGGAGATAGCAGAGGACGTCAACATTTTAACTGGATCCGCCCAGAACATTTTGAAGAATGAATTGGGCTTAAGACGTGTCGCTGCGAAGTTGGTACCGAAAGAACTCAATTTCATGCAAAAAAGAGACCGAGTTGCTATCGCAAAAGACATGCTGGAAATGGTCGAAAACGACAAATCATTCATCGAATTTATCATTACTGGCGTTGAGACATGGGTATACGAGTATGACACGCAAACTAGGCATGAGGCGATGGAATGGCGGTCGCCAGACGAACTGAGATCGAAGAAACCACGTCCTTTTCAGTCTAAAAAGAAGACGATGCTCACTGTTTTCATGGCTTACAATGGTCTAGTTCACCATGAATTTTTGCCAGATGGTCAAACGGTCAATAAACAGTATTATTTGGGCTTTATGAGACGTTTACGTGAAGCAATTCGCCAAAAAAGACCGCAGTTGTGGCAAAACAATTCATGGATTTTGCACCACGATAATGCACCATCGCACAATGCTCATCTTATTCGTGACTTTTTGGCCAAAAACAACACGATAACCATACAGCAGCCGGCAAATTCATCTGACCTGACTCCGTGTGATTTTTGCCTGTTCGATCGAGTCAAAAAACCGCTTCGAAGAACGCGTTTCACCAGCAAAGAAGAGGTCATGGAAAAATCGGTGAACGCTCTGAAGGCCATACCAAAAACCGTGTTCCAGAAAGCTTTCCGTGACTGGATCAAGCACTGGCATAAGTGCGTTGCAGCTGTCGGGGACTACTTTGAAGGCGACAATATTGATTTGGATGAATAAACTTGTACTTTAATTTTTTTCATTAAATGAGCCTTTCTTTTTGAACAAGGTGGTATTAAGGCCGAACTGACAAAAACAGCCGTAACGGAATATTCGGTCAGACAATACATTTTGAAACACTTTGAAAATTTTTACTCCTAAACACAAGAACCCCATTAGAAGTTTTCACTTTAAAGAACCTTGGAATCAGTTAATTCCTATGTCAAGAATACCCCTAAATATTTGAAAATTTATTGGGAAAAATTTGGAAAATTGACATGCCAAGTAATATTTTTAATGTTAGCTTATATACAACAATTCTATTACAAATGTTTTAAGAATTTTTAACCATTCCTCTTTGGTTAAAATTAACCATTCCTCTTTGCGCTCTGTGGCACTTAGACTTACATCATCAGACCACTGGACTCTAGACATGGCTACATAAAGTTACACATGACTAAATACCACCTCTTTTAGAAAAATTCCTACCTTTTGCAAGGTTTGACTTTGACATTTATTTATGGTCATTTTAGTCAGAGCAGTTTAAGTGGGAAATTGTTGCCGCCGGAGATTGAAAGGCAACTCTGTGAGACTGCTTTTGGTATTTGACTTTCGAAGTACTTTAATAATAATTCCAATTTTTCGATTTATTTTATGCATAGCATTCCTGATGAACAACATTCATTTAAAAACTCGACAGGGTAATTTTCCGTGCTCAATATGTACTTAAATATTGAGAACTTGGTCATTGACTTCGTTCACATCAGAATTTTTTGGCCACAAAATAGCGATTTTGAAATATTGGTTGATAATTTCAGGACTTAAAGTATCACAAAAAATCTCTTTTATAAGCGAACTATTTCTACAAACAAAAAGGTTCGAGAATTTCTATTATATCTTCAGGCAAGCCGTGATCATTCTTAAGATCTCCGTTTCTTAACTTTAGTAGCGAGTTGCTAAAACTCGGATTAGCAGACTGAACATTGTAACTAAATTTTAGTGGTTCGAATTCATCCTAAGCATTACTTAATTTAATGTTGGTTGACACAATTGAGGATTTTGTTTCCTAGCGTTTGCGTTTGCCTAGCACATTTTAAAGTTGAAAATTTTAAAAAGCACTATAATAGCAACAAAAAATTACAGTTTGAGCGATATTGAGGCGTAAAACAGCAAGCTTGATATTAAGTTTTCTGTGCATATTTTCAGGCAGAAAATTATAAAAGCACTGTAATACAAGAAATAATGACAGTTTGAGCTTGCCTCTTTCGTAACCTTTTTAAACACAATTTTCACTACCTTTTTAACACACAGGTTTTTAAAACACCTTCGTATAATTTCAGATACAATGAGAATAAATATTATTAAATATTACCTATGTAAGCCATAATAATGAGCCACGACCTCAAATCGGCCAGTAATGGGATCCAAGTCAAGTATAGAGTAATCAGCATCACGATCACCATTGTCATCAATGCGCACATGGCCAGTAATGCCATGAAAATCACGATTCCACATACGACGAGTTATCGCCATGCCATCACGAATGTCTTCACCCTCACTGAGAGTTTCATTAAGAGCCATGCCAAGTAGATAAACACCATCATAGAACGCACCAATGAAGAAATTCACCTGAAAAATGTTGTAGGGGGGTAATTATTTTAAGAGTATTTAAATAAGTTTGGAACTTCGCACACACACGCACATACCTCTTCCCCTTCGCTAAAAGTGTAATTATAGTTTCTCGTTGCCATTTCGCGAACATTTTCCGCAAAGCCCTGAAATTTCGGACTCGTTGGTTGCAGCAGTGAGACGCGCAAGAGTGCCTGATAAGCCTTACGCGCGCGACTATCATCAGCGTCACCCATTTCCCAGTCATGATCGCCCCAATAAGAACTCTGTTGAATATAATTAAGTCAGAAATAACTGTTTGTTTAGATTTAATGAAGCTTAGCAAAACATGCCTGGAATATTTCCACATCCAGAAACACCCACTCGCCATTCGTCATACCCAATGCATAGGCAGCTAGCATAAATTTACGCACCAACGTGCCACGTACGGATAAAATTACAACTATTCCAAATGTATGTTATGTCTCATAAATTTTAGCTTTTGTATCATTTTTCTTACCTCTGGCATACATACTTGCATCTTTCAGATAATTTTCATAGGGTTCCTGTTCATTGCCATTTAATTCGCGCACAAAACTTAACAAGCCCTCCTGACGCAGTCCGTACTCTAAGTTTTTTCCCACAGTCAATGAAAATAGATCGGATCTGTCGACAAGCAGCGCAACATGCTTCCAATTGAATTGACGAAAGACGCTGGCGAAAACTAGCTTGAGGCGACATTGACAGTAGGACATACGTGTGAGCGTAGGGTATTTGGTTTTATCCTTAAACATGCCCTGGAATCGAGAAAATAATTGTGTCTTACTTCTTAGATAGAAATCATGACCAATACACTGAGCGAGTTTCCCAGTTACTTCAATTTCATATAGCTCACAATCGCACAGTGGGTACACATTTAAAAACTGGCCATGATTTTAAAAGTGTGGGGATTTTTTAAAATAAATAATTAATAAACTACTTAATTACGTTTCAAAAACATATAAAAAAAAATCGTTTCACTTGTTTTCAAATTAATATACAAAAAATTGTCTTGTATAGTAGTGTTCAAAATAAATTACAATTAAAGCCGGCAAGGCACAATAAAACTTATTTTGTAACCCATTTTATCATTATTTTTTAATTTTTAGATTTAAAGATAATGCATAAAAAGTTATTGTAAAATAACTTTAAATGTACCAATATGATGCTAGGGAGACAGAGATCCCTTTTTTGACATGTTTTTTTCATGATTTTTAAGATAAAAATCACCTTAAACCAATTATTTTTGACCGGTATTTTTCGATCAAAGCAATGATTTTACAATCGTTATTATTTCGATCAGAAATAAAAACTATTGTACATCGTTATTGTTTCAATCAGAAATAAAAATTATTTTTTGATGGTTATTTTTTCGATCAGATATAAAGTAATTGTTTAATCGTTATTTTCCCGATCAGAAAAAAGTTATTTGTTGATCGTTACTTTTTCCATCAGACATAAAAAATATTTTGTATCGTTATTTTCCCAATCACAAATAAAAGTTATTTTGTAATCATTATTTTTTCGATCAAAAATAAAATCCTTTTGTGATCGTTGTTATTCGATCAGAAAAAAAAGTTTTTTTTATCGATATTTTTTAGATTCGAAATAAAAAACAATCATTCATATATCGATATTTTTTCAAATAAATTAAAAAATTCTTTTTTGTTATATATCAATTAAAATTTAAATCAAATCAATATTGAGTTATTGAGTTCAAAATAAATTCGAACCCACGTTTATTGCACTGTACAACACGAAAAAAAACCCCGTGGGGTTTCATGACCTTTTTTTATATTTTCGAGGTCGATGAAACCGAATATGAATTCATTTTTTTCGGGTCACGTAAGGTTCTCTCTGAAGGCGGGTGTATGGTAAACCCTAAACTCCTACAATTAATGAAATCAAAATATCCGCTTTTGGAGAGGGCAGGAGAAGGTTAAAATGTATGACCGACCTCTATTATTTTCCCCCAAGCGCCTATTTTACTTAATCACTTATTAAAAATGTAAGAAGAGCTGATGAAGATTGACCCTAAAACGCCCGAATATCTAAATTTTCTGAGTAGGTTAAAGCAGAAAAACAATTTCCATTAACTTTAATTCACTACTGCAGGAGCCGCCTAAAATGAATTAATAAAATTAACACTATAAAAAGAAAGTAAAAAAATTTAAGTATACCTTCATTACTTTTTTTTTTTTTTTTTTTTGTTATTATGCTCATGTTCTGGTCATTCACGAAATTTATACAAAAACAGGCATAGATTGATTGATTCGACGTAGTCTCTTAATCACTTACAAAAAAATTCTCCATCACTTAATCACGCAAATAATATTGTGGCTAAAAGAGAATTTATGCTGTCTTTTCTAATGTTTTTTTTTTCGGTAGATACAAAAACGTCCAACGAATATCGATTGAAGGTAGTTGATACACAAAATTTTAAAATCAATAGTTTGAAGTGATTTTCTTATCATGGTTTTTCTCCATCATATTGCATTGTTTTAAAAAAAAAATTTCTGCAGTATCTACACAGTTCGCAATGGTCATAGTTTTGGACGAAAATAAAAGCTACTTTCTCAGAAAAAAGCTACTAACTATGCTCAGCCTTAACAGTGTTATTTTATGTGTGTAATTAATACAATATAATACATTAAATTTGTCAACATTTCTGCCGTGTATTGCGTATATTTCCGTTTGTCGATTCAGTCGCCAATGACTTTTTTTTAAAATAGCAAATTGTGTTCAAATTTTACACTTTTATGTGTTTTAAATAAGCTGCTGCTGTAAAAGTAATTCTAAGCCCTGTTAAAACATCAGAATCTTCAAATCGTATTCTTAAAATTAAATTCTAATAAAATCTAGAGTAATGAGGCAGCTATTCAATCATTACGGTATTAAAGAGAAAATAAAAAACAGTGACAAAAGCAATCTCAGTAAATAAGAAAAAACACGTCTTTGATTTGTTTTTAATTACAATGTCAGAATCATTGATATTCATCTCATTAAAAAAAAATGCTAATGTTAAGAAAACATGATTGTCTTGCATGAGGGGGAAAGCAATTAGAGCAGAATTGGTGTTTGTTCTTTTTTAGGCTGGCAATCCAAACATACCGTCAAAGCCTTAAGTCTTGATATCACTTAAAAGTTGCTTTAAATTTTTAATTAAACAATTCAAATAAAATTTATTTTAACAAAAAAATTGTGAGTTTTTTACACTTAAATTAGTCATGTACATTAGAGTGGCCCCCAAAAGTTTTTTTCGAAATCAGTACAGTCATTTGATAGTTTTACCTGGAGTTTTGAAAATGGGTACTTTTTATAGCTTTCGATGTGCTCTTTCCGTATTATTGTTGTTGTTTGAAGTGGTCCCATGCACACCGCTACCCATATTATCTTCTTTCTGACCCATTTCACGATAAAAACATATATGTACCAAATGAAACTAGAGAAATTCCCTACAATTGATGTTATAACCTTCTTTTTTTTTTTGTAAAGTCACTAGTTTTAGCGTATGAACGCCGCAAAGTGTATTTCAAATGAAATGAAAATTGTTAATATTATAAATAAATGTGTATATTGCAGGGTGCGAAGAACTTTGAAATTGATTGTTCCCAATTATCCATCTCTTCACATAAAATTGTGATTCAATATTTTTACGAACGAATGACGAACGCTCTGCTGACGTCGTTATATTTATCACTGATAAAAAGCTTCGTATTTTTTCAAACGAATTTTTCACACAACAACAAAAAGCAACAAACGTACGTTTGTTATCGTTCATTAAAAATGAGCGTTTGAAGAAAAAATTGAGAAACATTCGTTTGTACGTGGAATTGTTAGACAAAATATAAGTTTTTTGTGTTTGTGTATACGCTGAAAAAAATTAAGAAGAAACAAAACTACATGTGAACTGGATATGGAGTGTACCTGCTTATGAGAAAAATTCTGTTTCAATGCTTTTAATTAACTTAAATAAACTTTATGCCCACTCAAATCAAAAAGGATGGTTTTTTAGATTAGTGGTTTATGATGAGATGGTATGATAGGTATGGAACAATGGATTATATTATGGATACGGTACGATCTGGTATAATGGCATGCAGTGGCGCATTTGGTTCTGGGGTCTCCGTAAAAAAATAATTACCTTCAAAATATTTTCTTTTCAATACCTGAGTACCAGGGTGTTTTGTGACGCCGAATGTCTGTTTCACAGCGCAACTTTGTTTAAATGTCAAAAAAGTATGAAAGAAGACGCTATAGCATGTCAAATATATATTTATATTTACATATATATTGTATTGTATTGATAGTTAAGCGCACAAAAACTATGACCGGAAACCCTACCGTCTCCCTCGACTATAAGACATGGAAAGGAGCCAATAACATCACCCAGACATATCTACACAATGTTATTGTTGTAGATGTATGTTACGTACCGTAATCCGAATAGTCATCAGTACTGTTGAGACAAGTACCTACTATGTCATTAGCCCCACCACCCCTATACTGATACTTTTATATTCAGAATTTCAAAATTACAAGAATTCGCAAAAATACAAAAAGAAGTCTATGTGGCAATCTGTCTTGAATCCGCCCTCTTAAATTTTTAATTTTGACATCAATTCCGAAATCTGCTACTTCCTTAAAAATGCCAACCACGGAGTCTACAGAAACCTTAAAAGTCCCAATACGCTTAAGCTTTTCCAACACAAGCTCATTGAATTTTTTAGATACTTGCTTTAAATTCAATTACATAATTGGATACTTCAGAGCTTCAAGCATTTGCCGATCGTTTCAAGCTTTTCAATTTTCGGACTTTTTTCAGCGTTTATACACAAATACAAAATAAAACTTAAATTTTGTCTAACAATTCCACGTACAAACGAACATTCCTGAATTTTTTCTTCAAACGCTCATTTTCAATGAACGATAACAAACGAACGTTTGTTGCTTTTTGTTGTTGTGTGAAAAATTCGTTTGAAAAAATACGAAGCTGACAAATTTATCAGTGATAAAAAAAAAACGACAAAAGCAGAGCGTTCTTTATTCGATTGCGAACATTCGCTTGCTTTTGAATTTTTCGTTTGAAAAATTCACACACATAGCAAAAAATGAACGCAAAGATCGTATTTTAATCAATTGCAAACGCATTTTTCCGCACTCTGGTATATTGTTTTAGACTGCGTTAGATTTGTATTAAACAGGATTAAATATTTGGGATCCTGAGTGCCTCCGGAATCGTAAGCGATGGTTGCGAATGAAGTAATTTGAACTATTAAAAGTTCTGGTTCTGCTCAAAAATCCGGTTTTTTGAGGGGTTTTATATGATATTTAAAAAAAAATTATGTATTTGGAATTTGCGGGGGAAAAACACAAACCATATATTTTGATATAAAATTTGGTGAATAATCCTGATTCTGGACTTGGAATTACTGAATAATTTAGTCCGGTGCCACCAAACTCACTTCTACTGTGTTACTTTCAAAAATCACTTTACAAAAAAAAAAAATCTAACCTTTTCCAAAATGGTCAAACAAAAAGATGTTTTTTTCTTTAGTTACTGTGTACACAAAATGGCCAATTCATATTGCGTAAAAAGTTTTTGAAAAATCATCAGGATCGACCGAATGGGTAAGCATGAAAAAAATAGTATAAAAATAATCGAAAATCTAAGTTTTCAGTGAGCTTATTGGCACCGGACTAAATTATTCAGTAATTCCAAGTCCAGAATCAGATTCTCACCAAAATTAACATCACTATAGATGGTTTGTGTTTTTTCCGCAAATCCCAAATGCATAAATTTTTAAAAAATATTATAGAAAAAACCCCAAAAAAACCGGATTTTCGAGCAGAACCGGGCCGATTTCGAAAATGTTTGAACTTTTAATAACTCAAATTATTTCATTTGCAACCATCACTTATTTAAAAAAAATCACAAAAAAAATACCTTAGATTTTTGTTGGTTTAAAACCCCAACCTTAGATTTTTGTTCTCTATGACATCATTCCGAAAATCATTCAAATAGGCGAGTAACACTTGAGTACCTTTTCTGGTAAGATAAAATTAATAAGAAATGGAATTGAAAAGATGTTAAAGATGTTGTATTTCATTATACATTCTGTTAAAAAAAAAAGATACCGGCAATTGGTCAATAAGACACAAAATGTTTATTATTCATTCAAATGCCTTATATTGTCTTAAAAGTAAACCCATTCCAAAATAATACGCCAACGAATATTTTAATCCTCAAAACATTTTTGAAATGCATTTTCTGATTAATACGATGGGTTGTTCGATGATATTTATTAAGTTTTTGGCCAGAAATTTGGCCGGTGCACAACACCGCAATAAATAAAATTTCGATCGACTTTGGCATACATAGTAACTTCGGTTCCGGCTTAGTTGTATTAAAAAATTCACTGACTTTTCAAATTGCCCTCGTATAAAAATTGTATGAATTTTCGGAAATTTAATTCTATTTCACACTTATTTCGGAATGAAATCCGAGCTGCTTCCGCTTAGGGCGCCTTTAAGAAAGAAACTTAAGGCTCAACCAAGTTGTGCGTAAGCGAGTATAAGTGTCAAAGAAAAGTTACCGACAAGTAAAAATTTTACCCAAGCTGACAGATTTTATGTTTTTTTGAAAAGGTTTACCAACAGTAATACAAAAATTAATGCATATGGGCATATTCGTGGGGGCGCACGTGACGATCGTACGACTTCAATGAGTGAAAAAAGAATTAAAAATTGAACTTACAAGTTGCTTATTTTGAGTTTCCAATAGCTTACTAAGCACACTATACAAGGTGTTAAACCTAAGAGTTGTCAAAAGTTCGGCTCTTTGTTAGAAGCCACCAAAAATGATATGTTACGTGACAAAAAATAGAAGTGGTTTTTGACTTGGATTACAAAATTAGTAAAATTCTGTAAATTGGCAAGAGTTTTTGTATAAAACTTTTTTTTAGAAGGTTTTGAAATAGTATAAGTTTATTTTCAAAGTAATCAAATTTAAAAACCTTTTACTAAGCCCGTTTTTTTTTTTTATTGGGCTTAGCATGAAACGTTACGTAACATGGCGTTACGTGACGTTTTTTGTAATTCATGACATTGTAATTCATTTAGGTAATTAAGTAAGCATGTGATTTAGTTATTAAAAAACAGATTTAATATATTCTGCCTCTCCTTGCCTCAACCATTATGCATTATTTTTAGCAAATGCCTGCCATTTTTACTAAAACTAAAACGTTTGCGAAACATTTACAAAATATTAACTAAAAAGAAAAATTACATAAATGGATTTATATTTAAATTGCTTAAATCAATAAAATAGAAATGTTTCTCTAAGATAATATCATTAAATAATAAGTTTTTAATAACTTTTAATTTTCGTGTCACGGTGGACTTTTCGGCGGAAATGCCCATATTGTAGTTATTATAACAAGATTAATATTTATATTTACACCGAAACCTGCAACTTGTGGTGTGCTTGGTGAAAATACAATAAACAAAAATTTTACAAATGGTTTTAATCAAAATTAAATTGCCACGCCCCCATGTATAATCCCACCTTCTTTTACAGACTGAACCTACTCATTATACCAAAGAAGGTATGTGCAAAATTTAATTGAATTTGGACAAACAGTGTAGGAGGATACATGCAAACACAATGACATTTAGTTTTATATATAAAATATGCTTGAGCTTAAATTCGAAATTTTGTTGCTATGCATCGCCTTAATTTCATTTAAAAATTCATAAAATAAAATTAAGCCAATAGGTTAAACATAAAAATTGCAGATTTGCGGATTATGTGGCCAAATGTGCAAATTGAATCATCAATTTGCCATGTCTAACATTGAAGCCGCACACACAGACACTAATTTAAATGCATGCATGTGCTCACATTTGTATGAAAAACACACACACATACACACACATACATATACGGTAAGCTGTTGATTGTTGACTACTTAAATGGAAATTCCATACCAAACGTTGATCGACAGAATATAAGATGGATTATTCTGCAATGTGCGTCTCGTTGTAGTTTAAGGATTGTGTGTGTGTGTGTGTGTGTGTGACTCTCTGATGTTGTCGGTTTTAAGCAAATTGCCATTGACATTGAATTGTATACATTACATTTTAAAGAAAGCAGAAAGAAAGAAAAACAAAAACAGAAAAGAAAGTTAGTTATGCACGGTCAGGACTCCATTGTTGCTATTCTAAGCTGAAACGTTTTAAAAGAGCATCTACAAATTGAATATGTTGGTATTTTCCAGAAAGTTGATTAAGTTAAATTTTCAAATGTTTTGTGATTTTATTTTTACAGTCTTATTTAATGAAAACTTGAAATTTAAAAATCAACTTCCTTGCAATGTTAAAGTTTTTAAATATTTTTTGAGCACATGATAATTTTTACGTTGTTTACCAGTAGTAACAGAAAAAATAAGCCAATGGCAATGTATTTAATCAGGAGCGTGCCGCTGTTATGATCTGTTTAATTAATGGAAATAAATACTTGGAAAAATAAGAATTTATTTTATACTTATAATATTAAGTTTATTTTATACTTTTATAATAAATATATAAGAATTTATTTTGTATAGATACAAAAAAATAACTTTTTAACAAAACGATTATTCAAAATGAATAAATTTTATTAAATTTTTATTCATATTGAAGAAAAATTTGTTATATTAACAAAATTTCGTGATATTAACTAAAATCTGGTAGGTTAATTTTGCCAAAATAGTTCATTGTTGTTTAACGAAAAATTTATTCAATTTAAATAAATAACATTAAATTTCTATTCGTATTGATGAAGAATTTATTAAGTTAACAAAAATTTTTCAAATACCAACCATTTTACACTTACAAAATTTCATCATTTAGCAAAATTTAACTCATTGATTTAACAAAAACATTTTCTTAATTTGTCAAAATTTATTAAGCATGGTGGAGTCATATTCAAGAAGTCTTATTGAATAAAAACTTTCTTTAACATTATATGATCGACAAAATTTCGTTAACTTTAATAATTTGTTTTTCTTTCATTAAAGAAATTTCTTTAAATTTACTACAATACGTAAGGTGAGTTTAAGGAAAATATTTTGTTAAATTTTATTTAAATGGAATAAATATCATTAAATTCTTATTCATATTGAAGAAGAATTTGTTAAATTAAGCTTATAAAATTTCATCATGTACGAAAATGTACCTCATTAAATCAATGAAAGTGTTTGTTCGTTTGAAGAAATTTATTTAGTATAGTTTAGCCACATTCAAAAAGTTTATTCAATTTGAATAAAAACTTTGTTTAATTTTATGAGATTGACATAATTCGATACAAATACGTTACAAATTTTTACACTTTTCTTGAAATTGTGTAGATTAAAAAAAAATCTATTGATAATGATGAAGTTGCGTACAGGGGCAGTTAACGCTACATTGAATGACAAAATATTTCATTTTTTTGGTTAGTAAAGTGCATATATTAGAAGATTTTTGTCAACATGAAGTATGAAATAATTAATTTTAAAGAATATTTTGTAAATATGAAGAAAAATTTAGTCATATTGAAGAATATTTTGTTCATACGAAGAATAAATTAGTCATATCGAAGAATATTCTGTAAATGTAAAGAAAAAAATTAGTTATACTGAATAATATTTTGCCAATATGAAGAATTAATTTAGTCATATAATAGAATATTTTCTTTACAGTTAGAATATATTTAGTCATATTGAAGAATAGTTTGTTAGTACGAAGAAAAAAATTAGTCGAATTGAAGAATATTTTGTCAATATGAAGAATAAATTTAGTCATATTGAAGAATATTTTGTTAATATAAAGAAAAACTAAGTTATATTGAATAATATTTTGCCAATATGAAGAATAAATTTTGGCATATTGAAGAATCTTTTGTAAATACGAAGAAAAAATTAGTTATATTGAATAATATTTTGCCAATATGAAGAATTAATTTAGTCATATAGTCATAGTCATAAATTTAGTCATATTGAAGAATATTTTGTGAATATAAAGAATAAATTTAGTCATATTGAAGAATATTTTGTTAATATAAAGAAAAAATAAGTTATATTGAATAATATTTTGCCAATATGAAGAATAAATTTTGGCATATTGAAGAATATTTTGTTCATACGAAGAATAAATTTAGTCATATTGAAGAATATTTTGTAAATATGAAGAAAAAATTAGTTATATTGAATAATATTTGCCAACATGAAGCAAAATATTCATACGAAGAATAAATTTAGTCATATTGAAGATTATTTTGTAAATATAAAGAAAAGCTTAGTAATATTGAAGAATATTTTGTCAATATGAAGAATATATTTAGTCATATTGAAGAATATTTTGTTCATACGAAATATAAATTAAGTCATATTGAAGAATATTTTGTTAATATAAAGATACAAATAAATTATATTAAATAATATGTTTATTTGTGGCGGCCGTGGCGTCGTGGGTAGAGTGTATGACTCTTACGCCAGAGAACCTAGGTTCGAATCCTCCATCTGGCACAGAAAATTTTTTCAATTGAATTCATCTATCTGTTCGGCCGTCACCTCTCTGCAGGCAATGACAAACCTCAGAGAGTAAAAACTGCCATGAAAAGCTTCTTGAGAACATAAGCCGTTCGGAGTCGACGTAAAACATGTAGGTCCAGTTCTCGATCATTTGTGTGCAAACATTTCACATCACACACAACACAATTGATCATAAAAAGCTCGGTCAAAGTCCTTTCAAGGGCTGAGATGGCCATTTCGTTTTTTTTTTTAAATTATATTTTGCCAATATGAAGAATTAATTTAGTCATATTGAAAAATGTTTTGTTCATATGAAGAACAAATTAAGGCATATTAAACAATAGTTTGTTAATATGAAAAAAAAATTAGTCAAATTGAAGAGTATTTTGTCAATATGAAGAATAAATTTAGTCATATGAGGAATATTTTTTTAATATGTTAATAATATTAATAATAATATATTATATGTTAATGAATAAAGTTATAATGAAGAATAGTGTGTTAATATGAAGAAAATAATTAGTGTTATTGAATAATATTTTATTAACTTGAAGAATCAGTTTCGTCGTATTGAAGAAAACTTTGTGAAATTGGAGAATTTTATGCAGTACGACAAAATTCTATAAAAATACTGTCGGAATGAAATTTTTCCATAATTACAAAATATATTCATATTAACAAATTATTTGTATTGTATACAAATTGTTGTATTAACACCCAGGAGGTGTTGACCGTACATTGATCACCGTTTCATCAAATGAACTTCCATTTTCTTAACACCATAATTTTTGTGGTGTAAACTGTAACGAACGCATACATATTTTAAATTTAATTGAAAGTTCACATTTTTGCAAACAATATATATTTAGAGCATGAAATAAATAAATTAAATATTTAATACATAATTTAATACAAAATAAGGGAACAGGGGGCGAACCTTCACATGGCAACGTGTCTGACCGCCTCAACCTGGCGAGGCCAGCATTATCCATGTCGAAATCGTCTCAAGTCGACTCAAACCTCCAAGTGGTGTTCCCTGGGCAACGGCAAACTGGCATCCGTCAGTTTGACGGCTAATTTGAGCGGCGGGTCACTCCATAGACCTTAAACATGGAATGTGCGCAGGGTTTGGGTCCCGCCACATTACTACTGCCCAATGAAAACTAAACCAGCCTCGGATAAGAACCCCAATTACGTTGACGACCACCGCAAACGAAAAACGGACAATGATTTACGGATATGCACCTGGAATGTCCGGACCCTTTATAGGGAAGGTGCCATTATCCAACTGGCGGAAGCCCTCAAAACAATACAATCTGACATCACCGCCATCCAGGAAATGCGATGGAAAGGGCAAGGCTGCTCTAAACAAGCACACTGCGATATCTACTACAGCTGCCATGCGGAGAAGCGCGAATTCGGAAGTGGATTCGTCGTTAGCCGGAAACTACGCCACCTTGTTTCCCGGTTCACACCTGTGAACGAAAGATTGGCCACGATCCGCATCAAGGCAAAATTTTTCTACATAAGCCTTATTTGCGCGCACGCCCCGACGGAGGAAAAGGACGAAGCCGTCAAGGACGCTTTCTACGCTAGTCTTGAGGACGTATATGACCACCTTCCGGTCCATGACGTGAAAATAGTCCTCGGCGATTTTAATGCGAAAGTCGGAAGGGAAGGCATCTTTGGCCCCACTGTCGGTCAGTTCAGTCTTCACGAGACCTCCACAAACAACGGTCTAAGACTGATCGACTTCGCCGCGGCACGAAACATGGTAGTTAGTAGCACCAGATTTAAGCACCTCGACATCCACAAGGCCACCTGGCTGTCCCCGGATCAAAAAACGCGAAACCAAATTGATCATGTTGTAATCGACGGAAGGCATGCCTCTAGTGTTCTAGATGTGCGTACATTTCGGGGGGTCAACATTGACTCCGACCATTATCTTGTTGCAGCCAAGATCCGCATGCGATTATGCAATGCCAAGAACATACGCACAGGAATGCAACGAAAGCTAGATGTCGCTAAGCTGCAATTACAACGGACTGCCGAAGCCTACTCCGCTCAACTCTCGGTTAAGCTCAACCAACCAACCTCTAGACCCGACGACGCCGGCGGACTTTGGGCGCATATATCCCACTCCATGCGCGCTGCCGCTGAAGAAGTCATTGGTTTCCGGCGCCCGCAACCTCGGAACCAATGGTATGATCAGGAGTGTCGCATTGCGACTGCAGTAAAAAACGCCGCTTATAGAAAAACGCTGCAGTCAGCTGCAACGCGAGCCGTGCGAGAAAACTACCGCGAAAAGAGGAAGGAAGAGAGGCGCCTTTTCAGACGCAAGAAAAGAGAGCAGGAAAAGCGTGAGCGTGAGGAACTAGAGGTATACCAGGGCAAGAAGGATGCACGAAAATTCTATCAACAGGTTAAGCGTCTAACCCAAGGTTTCAAGCCCGGAGCATCCACTTGTAGAGACGAAAATGGAGATCTGAATACGGATACACAGTGTGTGCTTAGATTGTGGAGACAGCACTTCTCCAATTTACTTAATGGCGACGATTCCACCAATGCCGCCCATCGAGAGCTCAGTGCAGTGCCACCAATCGACGATGACGGAGTGGAAGTATCACCACCTAGCCATGAAGAGGTTCGAGTTGCTATCCAACGACTCAAAAACAATAAAGCAGCGGGTGCTGACGGCCTGTCAGCTGAATTGTTTAAAACCGGCGGCGATGAATTGATAAGGCGCATGCATCAGCTCATCAGCAAAATATGGCTAGCAGAAAGCATGCCCGACGATTGGAACCTCAGTGTACTGTGCCCTATACTTAAGAAAGGAGACCCTACAATCTGCGCAAGTTATAGAGGTATCAGTCTTATTTCCATCGCATATAAGGTTCTCTAAAGCGTACTGTGTGAAAGATTAAAGCCAATTACAAAAACACTGATTGGACCTTATCAGTGTGGCTTTCGACCTGGTAAGTCTACCATAGACCAGATTTTCACGCTACGACAAATCCTGGAGAAAACCCACGAAAATCAAATTGACACACACCATCTCTTTGTCGACTTTAAAGCTGCGTTCGATAGCCCGAGAAGGGATTGCCTATACGCAACAATGTCTGAGTTCGGTATACCTGCAAAGTTGATTAGACTTTGCAGAATGACGTTGAGCAACACACGCAGCTCCGTCAAGGTAGGAAATGACCTCTCCGAAACCTTCAATACCGAAAGAGGTTTCAGGCAAGGCGATCCACTGTCTTGCGATCTCTTCAACATCATCATGGAGGGGATCGTACGAAAGGCCGGTGTGCATCGTAATGGCACCATTTTCTATAAAGGTGTCCAGCTCCTTGCTTACGCTGATGATATTGATATTGTTGGCAGAACCAAGAGAGATGTTACCGCTGCTTTCGCCGCTATCGAAAAGGAATCAGCCAAAGTGGGTTTGACGATAAATGAGGGTAAAACAAAGTATATGCTGTCTACAAACAAGGGAGCTCGGCGTTTAGACTCCCACGTTTCATCCGGCAGCTATAACTTTGAAGTAGTCAAGGAGTTTGTATACCTTGGCACCGCCATTAATACTAACAACGAAATCAGCCTGGAGATAAAGCGAAGAACAATAATTGCTAATAGGTGCTACTACGGGCTCAGTAAGCAACTAAGTTCCAGAGCCCTCTCTCGATCGACAAAACTAACACTCTACAAGACGCTCGTTCTACCTGTGCTTCTTTATGGCGCTGAGGCATGGGTAGTTTCGCAAACTGACGCAGCCGCTCTGGGGGTGTTCGAGAGAAAAGTTCTTCGCAAAATCTTCGGTCCTGTTCGAGTCGGCGATGACTATCGCATCCGAATGAACCACGAGCTGTATGAGCTCTACGGAGACATTGACGTAGTTCGGCGTATAACTGTGCAGCGACTACGCTGGCTGGGTCATGTCCATCGTATGGACGACGAAGCTCCAGCGAAAAAGGTGCTCGAAGCGAGGGTCGCTGGTCAACGACGACGAGGGAGACCATGCCTCCGATGGATGGACCAGGCTGAGGAAGCCCTAACCGCACTTGGTGTATCCGATTGGAGAAGGCGCGCGCAAAGCAGAGGCGCCTGGCGAGAGCTGATGAGGTCGGTCGAAATCCGGACACGGGTTGTCACGGCCACCTAAGTAAGTAAGTAAGTAATACATAATTCGAGTTACTGATGATATTTTATAATTTGAAATTTTATACAATTTCTGCATATGTTTATGCGTAGTGTTAATACTATTTTTTATAGCTACATTCATCTGTAGTATTTATTGTATTAATCTTGCCGAATATTAAGAAAAAAACAATAACAAACTACAAAAATGAAAGCAATTGATAAGTATTTAATTTTTAAGGTGCCTCGACCTACATAGTACAAAAAAAAGTTTTAATGCCACCGACTAAAAATTAACTTTGGCCTTCTTTATGACGATTTCCACTAATATTTTGACTGTCACATTAACCGCCAGTGAACTAAACCATTTTTAAAAAACCTCCAAAAATCATGTTTTTTGTAAAAAAACCAAACGGTCACAAATAATAGTTCTGAAAAAGTTCTTGCAAGCTGTAGCAAAAAAATTTCAAATCTTTGCCGTTTAATTGAAGATAGTGCTGATTTTTATGCATTTCTCAAAAATTCAAATAACTTCATTACTTTTTTATGCTAACCTCGTTCTGAAGATATGAAGCTCGAGTTTTATTTTTAAAATTAACTTTATTAAATTGAACTTACCGTACTTTCGTTCTTCCACTTATGAATTTTTCCAAGTATTCCAGATGTTACAGTCAATTCACCTTCAGATGGAGGCTGTTGGATAAAATATTTATAGTTTAAATATTTTATAAGTATTTTTAATATTCAAAATAATTAACTTCTATTCGCTACCCTTTTTAGAATTTAAGATATTCTCCCAAATACTCTTTAAATTATATTTCATTGGTATATCAATGAATATTTTAAAACTTAATTTGCATTACAAAAAACTTGTTGTTATAAATTAATGTTCACTAAGAATTAAGTGAGAACACTTCTTTAAACATCAACTTCATCTTTTGTTTTCTACTCCAAGATTAATTATCGAATATTGTCTATTCTTTCATTAGCTAAGTAACTTGTTCAGCAGCACAATTCAGCGGCTTAACTTAAAGTCACTTTAGAGTACAAAAAGCGTTTTAATTAGAAACGTGTTCTTTTAGCTGATTAAAGTACGATTAATGTCAAGAATCAGCTTCAACGAGCACAGCCAGAAACCGCGATTTTAATTCAATTCATTTTGAAATTGTCAGGATGTGCAAACCTTCAATGATGGCGCATTAACTTTCTTTTTTGTCTTGATTTGCATCTGGTGTGCGGAGTCTAGCAAGGGGTGGCAAAGTTAATCCAAAGCCTTCTTTAATGACTGCAAAAGAACGCAAAATAAAAGACGGCCAAGTTCACGCGCTGAAGTGCTTCAGTAAAGTGGTAATAATTTATGCAAATATATAAATCGAATTTCAATTATATCGGCTAATCTTTGCTGTCTAAGAACTTTAAATTAAGAAAAGGGGAAAAATCGCTGCAGATGGTAAATAAAATTAAAACTTGCTTTGATATGCATTTTAAATAATTAAATATCGCGCATACGCCTGGTTAAATCCAAAGTGTGAATTGGTTAATAAAATTAAAAAATTAACTTAAATCATTCAGTCTTATTTGGCACGGGATTGCAGTTATTTGCTGCTTATGTATTTTTCGACTTTAAATGCGAATTTTATGTCAAAAAATTAATAAAACTGCAATAAAAACAATCCCAAGAATGGGATGAAAACGATATGAATTATCAACACAGTTTTCAACAGTGTTGTTTAAAGAAATTTCTATTTATAGACAGTATATTTTATGTCGAGAATATGTGCATTTATATATATTTTATATTTAATTAAAAAATAAAATGTTAGCAAAAAAAAATATATTTTTTTACATGAAATAAATATAATAATAGTATAATAAATAATTCGAATTTACTATATTTAAAACATTAATGTAGTTCTCATAGCACAACGACCATGGGCAGTTTCTGCATATGTAAAGCTGTGTGGAAGTAATACAATTTTTTTGTAGCTTCCCTATAGGAACAAACTAACTTGTTTTTAAAAACAACTAATTAAAAAACTAGTTTAAAATAAACCAGTATATGAACTACTTTGAATTATATTAAGGCGGCATCCACTTCAATTCTAAATAGTTTTTATTCCATTATATATGAAGTAATTGAAATACTACTCAAAAACAAGTGATTGATAAACTACTTTGAATCATATTAAGGCGGCAACTACTCTGATTTTGACATGTTTTAATTGGAAATTTTTATTAGATTACAAGTTTATATATATTTAACCATGTTATTTCATCAAATATTATTAACGTTAGGCCATCAGTACTAGTTGTCAAGTGATTTATTTTAAAGTAGTTAAAAAATAATTTATATTTAAATAATTTAACAAGTAGTTGAAAATATATGCAGACGAAAGTCAATTGACTTATTTAGCGGACATCACCATACAAAATATGTTAGTTCGTTCTATGGAAAAAAGTCAGAATTTCAACTAGTTGTGGTTGACAAAAAACTACTTTATCAACTACTTTTAAATTAGTTGATTTTCCTACAGGGTGTATACTGGCTCTGTAGCTACATGCATCTGTATTTTTTGTTGTATTAATCTTGCTGAAGATTAACAAAATAAACGAGAAAAACGATAGCAACTGACATGATTCGTTGTAACAAACGTCATGCTGCACAGTGTCGCGGGTGCAGACAAAAGTCGAAAAATATTTTTTGTTGGAATTTATAAAAACTAAGTATGTATGCAGAATTACGGGACAAGAGTCTTATTATTTTGAGTCCTAAAGGATTTTACTATATCTCTTCAGTTGCAAGCATGCCATGTCCCTTGGCTCTGAATTGTCATGCGATTTCATTTTTCAGAGTTTTGTACTCTAGATTTCAAAACACATCGTAAATTTCAGTATTATGAATACGCAGTATTATTTTCACTTATATTTCACACAATATAGCTTCAAGTTTTTTATTAGAAGTGGTAGGAAGAAAAAAAAAAGCTGTACTATCAGAAAAAAGTTTGTATAACCTAAAAAACACCGCCGATATAAGTTTCTTAGAAAGGTAAAAAATTTTTTTCTGAATTTAATTTTTTTGTATTCTTAAACAATGCTTTTTCAGTATTTTCTTAAAATATGGTTTGTTAAAACTCACGAACACAGAAGCTATGAGCAATTTTCTAGAGCATGTATTTGCTAAAATTCTAAAATTTGTATGGGAAAAAATAAATAATTTCAAAAAGTTAAAAACGCAAAAAAAATATAACGTATTTTTAATTACCTTTATCTTTAATAAATGCTTCCTTATTATTTGCCTAAAAAGTTTGGCTGCAGCAGTCCAATAATAAGGAATATATAAGCAGTTTTCTGGAGCATGTTTTTGCCAAAATGCGTAAATTTGTATGGGAACATTGCAAAAATTTCCAAAAGTTTAAAACGCAAAAAAAAAATAAAGTATTTTTAATTTTTGTCACCTTTCAGTAAGTCTTTAACGAACGCTTTCGCTAACTATTTGCTTAATAATAAGGAAGTTATGATCAGTTTCTGGAGCATTTTTTTGAGTGCTCCATGTCAACAGATCTATCTATTTATATATATATATAAAATTGAGGGTCCCGCTGTAAAAACGCATCAGCTCCACAAAAGTTCATTCGTGGGAAATCAAATTAAAGTGAATTAATTGCGTAATACATGTCCTATAGTGATATACTTTAGTACAATTATCAAACATAATCTTGTCCACAACTTGTTCAAAGAAAACAAAACTTTGAAACAGTCTACTGTGCGACATGATAAACTTAAAATTGGAGCTATCTCGTTCTTGCCCCGGCTGAGTGAATTATTTCATTATTTTTATTTAATAGAAGTAAAACACCTAATATATCGAGTCAATCTTTAATACCCTTTGCACGTCAGTTTTTCATAAAAAGCAATTTCGGATTTCGCAACATAATTTTTAGCAAGATCCATAACATCCTGGTATTTAGGCCTTTTCAGGGGAATTGGTGAAAGATATGCCTTATCAAAATCCAACGTAATTGTCCCTTTCTGCGCCATATCTACTTCCTCCATCGTATCCAGCGTTGACCCCCCCTCTCAGACAATCAGACAACCACCTGGAGCCCTCTCGTACACAAACACTCTCGGCTTTGTTACAAGGAACTTCCGTTTGGTTCCTTTGATTACTGGTTGCTTACCAAAAAACTGTTTAAGACCATCTACCATGTTAACAATTATAACCTGACATGATGGAAGGACTATAAATTTACTGCTGGTCTTCCTTATTATTCTAATGTAATCTGAAGGTAGATAAATTCGATCATTCTTTCGGATCTCCTTTTCTATAAATCCAAAAACCCTGTCGCAGGGCATAAAACTGTGTCCTGGCTCTGGGAATCTTTGAACAATCTTGTCAAATCGACCCTTTTGTATCAAATATACGAGGAATCTCATCATGGTATAGTTCTTGTTTTGGGCCACACAGTTGTCCGAGAATATGTATAGTTCTCGTACTTCGGGATCAATGGCTGTATTTATGTGTTGGTCCAAGAAGCTGATAGGTTCATTTGGTGTTTTGCTTCCTGTTACTTCAACATACATATAAAAACTGTGGTTCCCTTTTTTGCCTGAAGAGATTCCAAAATTGTATAGCCATAGTTGTCGCTTGTAAAATGCATCCCCCCATGGAATCTTCGGAAGCGGCAAATTTTACTGGTAGTCGTAGCAAATAGCCTCCACATGCTTCTGTTCTTTAGAAATATTAAATTTATCCTTAACATCTTTGAAAAAGGAGGCTGCCGAATCTTGGTGCTCGTCCTTATCTTGGCAAAGTTTGGCCCGCTCTTCTGTAGACAAACTGGATGATTTTAATTTGGTGGCGAACACATCGCAAGTTTGACATGTATCTGATTTGGGCCTGCGAAATCGAATGTTGAAATTTGCAGTGAAATACCTGCAGTAAAAAGCATACGAAATGCCATCATCTGGGTTTTCTGCAGTGAAAAGTTCATGCATCGTCTTCAACGTAAGATTTGCAGGTAGATATTCAACGTCCTGGTTATCCGCTCGTGAATAGTGTGAAGGCTCTGTTGGGAACTTAAGGACATGATTATGAACCCTCTGCACTACCTCATCTTTAATCTTGTTTGGTCTTTTTGCATGTTTCCCTCTTTGCTCTTCTAAAGACATGTTTAGAGCAGTTTTCTTGGCTATTAGTGTCACTCTTCTCATAGATATAGTGTGCATTGCGGCAAATGCTTTTTGACAAACTCGATGCCGATGAAGTCCAATCTTTACATAATATGAGTTTGCATAGGCTCTGTGCGTCCGTTCCCCAGTTGATGGCCTCTGTCTATGAACTGGGTGGCTTTTGATACAACCAGCAATATACACATCCTGCAGTGCTGTGGTACCCATCCCGTTGAACATTTCTTGAACCGTCGAAACATCCAGTACTCTCTCGTGACATCGATATTTACAGTCACAATTTAATTCTCGGCTCCTCCTCTTTTCCTGCCCATTTCTGACGGTATATGGATAATCACGGGCTCTATTTGTTTTTCTTACATTTTTGGTCCACAAGTCTTTCCTTATTACTTTCCTATTTTTATTTGGTAGAGATAAACTATGCGATTCCGAACTCATTTTAAAGTAACGAAAATAACTGACAAAAACGCAGGGCTAACAAACGCAAGGCTGCTTTGATTGATCGGCCGGGGCAAAAGAGTATTAGCTTAGTATTAGCGGAGCCTTCAATTGTAAAAAAAAAAATCTGTACATTAAATATTTTTTTGAAATTCTTCTTGGGATGGACGTTTTGAATGACGCTGAGTCCGAAAATCGCATTTTTAAAATTTTTGTCTGTCTGTAAAGCATCACGTTAAAGCATCACGCGAAAACCACTGGATGGATTTAAATGAAGCTTGGTATCTAGGTTCCTTATATCCCCGGTCATAACATAGGCTACTTTTTATCCAGTAAAAAATGTTGGACCCTGTAGGGGGCGCTGCGATCGGGTTCCAGGCATTCTTTTTTTTAGCTTATCTTCGAAACCGTTCATCCGATTTGCATGCAATTTTGTAAGTAGAGTTTTTCGGATACGGTGAGTATTTATAACTTAACTACTCTGTTCTATTTTGAACACCAGAGGGCGCTGTAGTAAAAATATTTTGAAAAACTTCAAAAAACTCCTACACCGTGCATCTGATTTGCATGAAAATTGGAAAATAGGGGCTTTCTGATACGGTGAGTGTTTTGCACTTAACTTTTTTGTGCTATCTTGAACACCAGAGGGCGCTGCAGTACAAATATTTTAAGAAACGTCGAACAAACTCCTAAGCTGTTTATCCGATTTGCATGAAAGTTGGCACATGGAGGTTTTCGGATATGGTGCGTTTTTATGACTTATAAACTCTGTTCTATCTTGAACACCAGAGGACGCTGTAGTACAAATATTTTAAAAAAGTCGAAAAAGTACAAAACTGCTCATCCGATTTGCATGAAATTTTGTATGTAGAGGTTTTCGGACACGCTGAGTTTTTTTGACTTATCTACTCTTTTCACTCTCGAGCATCAGAGGGTGCTGTAGTACAAATATTTTGAGAAACCTCGGAAAACTCCTAAGCCGTGCATCCGAATTGCATGAAAATAGGAAAATTGGGGTTTTCTGATACGGTGAGTGTTTTGCACTTATCTGTTGTGTGCTATCTTCAAAACCAGAGGGCGCTTTAGTACAAATATTAGGAAATCGTGAAAAACTCCAAAACTACTCATCTGATTTGGATGAAAATTTGTAAATAGCGATTTTCGAGTACGGCAAGGGTTTTGGTGCCATCTTTTTAGCTCTTTCTCGAAACTAGAGGGCGCTGTTATACAATTTGTACGTGTGTATGTTATTAAACTTTTTGTGTGTGTTTAAGTGGATCCCTGGATGGTTCAGATTCGCAATTGGACCCGGTAGGTGGCGCTGCGATCGGGTTCCACGAATTTTGTTATTATAGTTTATCTCCGAATCCATTCATCCGATTGGTATTAATTTGTATTTAGGGGTTTTCGGGTACGGTAGTTTTTGTGACTTACCTATTTTGTTCTATATTGAACACCAGAGGGCACTGCAGTACAAATGTTTTAAAAATATCGAAAAACTCCTAGCTGTACATCCGATTTGCGTGAAAATTTTTACATAGGAGTTTTCGGATACGATGGATATCTTGGACTTTTTTTTCTGCGCTATCTTAAACACCAGATGGTGCTGTAGTACAAATTACTTAAGAAATCGTAAAACACTCAAAAACCGCTCATCCGATTTAGATAAAATTTGTATATCGGATATATTGGATTTGATATCGAGTATGGAAAGGGCTTTGGCGTACAAATACCGCAAAAAACTCAAAACAACTCATCCGATAAGTATGATTTTTATAAGTAGTTTTCGGGTGCGGTGAGTCTTTTGGCGCTATGTATTTTTCTATATCTTGAACTCCAGAGAGCGCTGTACTACAAAATACAGTAAGGCGTAGCAAAGGGCGAAGGGTGGTCAATATCTTCTTTTCTTCTTTATGTGTATTTATATTCCACTTTCTTTTTTCGCAAATCGGGACAGCTGATGCCGAATTCTGTGGTATTTGAGTACGCATCAACACATGCTCAAGTCAGTTGCGTCATAAGTTGGCGTTGTTTTGACATTTCAATTTCTATTTTCAATGCTTATTTAATTTTTGTCCAGTATCCTCGCGAATTGTCAAAAATTCGGTTTTGCTCTGATTTGTTTTCAAAAATGTGCAATCTATCGAAAACAATATAAAACTTGAAAATATATTTTTGCAAGCGATCGGCGGCACGCTCACTCAAATCACGATTTCCCCAACTTTTTCTCATAATTTTCAGATGTTGAAGCTACATTATGTTCATTTCGCCGAAGTTACGAAGTTTGTGAAAAGTTTTTTTCAAATTGACGAAGGAAATCGAAAATTATTTATATCATATGGAAAAATTGCAAAAATTTCCAAAAGTTTGAAATTCGGTTATAAGGGCGGTTGGCGCATAAATCGGCCGATTTGATTTTTTTTCACACCAACTATTTGTTGCTATAAAATAATTATGGGTACAAAATTTTATTGAGCTGGAATAATTTTTTTGGAAAATATACCAGATTACCGATTTCGATTATATGGGAGGTAAGCGTGATAGTCCACCGATTTAGTTCATTTTTACATCAACTATTTTCTGTGACAAAAAAATTATGTGTGCAAATTTTTATTGCTCTAGAATAATTTTTTGGGGAAATATACCATATCACCTATTTCGGTTATATGAGCGGTAGGCGTATTAGTGTGCCGATTTTATTAATTTTTACACCAACTATTTTTTGCTATAAAATAATAATGGCTATAAAATTTTATTGATCTGCGATAATTTTTTGGGGAAATTTAGCAAATGATCCAATGCTGGTAATGGTTATATGAGAGGTAGGCGTATTAGGCGGCCGATTTAGTTTATTTTTATACCAACTATTTCTTGCTATGAAGTTATTTTGCGTACCAAATTTAATAGTTTTTTGGGGAAATATACCAGGTCACCGATTTCGATTATATGGGAGGTGACCGTGTAAGTCAACCGATTTGGTTCATTTTTAAACCAACTATTAATTGTAACAAAAAAACAAAATATGTGTGCAAATTTTTTTTTTGTTCTACAATAATTTTTTGGGGAAATATAACACATTACCGATTTCGGTTATATGGGAGATGGTCTTTCCATTCATCCCATTTCAACAAAATTTTGTGTGAATGGCTCTATTGTCGTAAAACTTATTTTCAAGAAATTGCATGATCCTGCGGCAACTCCTTCTATTTTTGTCCGTAGCTTATATGGAGCCGCGACACTGTGCGCTGTTGCGTTCGTGATTTTGACACGAACCAAACCAACAACCTTAACAACAACATAAGTAGCTACTGAAGCATTTCATGCATGATTTTTCTCACACAAAAATGTGAATTTTTCATCTCAGATTTTGCTATTTGGTGACTTTTTTTAAAGAATTGACAAACTCTAAAGTGTCGTCATGCAACTGATATTTGGGCATATTTTTCGCCTTTGTACGATGTATATTAAATATACCCCAAACAGTGAAGAAAAACATTGCTCGTGCTTGAAAAGTTATTATTCGCTAAATAACTGATATTTCGGCGTATTTTTTATCTTTGTACGATGGATATTAAATGCTGTAGGTGTACCCCAAAGAGTGAACAAAAATGTTGCATGTGCTTTAAACTATTCGCGTAAAAGATCCCCATACAAACTGCGCTCTAAGACTTAACTCTACATTAATAATTGTCAAGGGCAGATACATGTGCCCCCCCCCCCCTAAATATTAACGTGTTACTATTAAAGCAAGAAAATAGAAAAGTTTGTTTATCATAAAAAAAAACAATTTGCGATGGATATCAACGTTAAGCTATGAAAAGATTTTTCTTCAAAAAAAGTTCATGTGTGAAATTGACTCAAGGGCTAAGGGAGTAAAAATGTAAGAGAGTAAATTTTCCGAAGCTATGAGTTCAAAATAAGTTTAAGAAGTATAGAAGTGAGTCGGGGTGTCCAAAAATCCCCAAAATCTCCAAATATCATCCCTGATCCATACATGCTAATGCATTCTACCATGGCCGCCATGTTATCCTTCATAAATACCTCCCAAGCCGTTCGTTTACCGTAATTAATATTATCGACTAACTTCTAAGCATCTTGTTGAAATAGCTTTAAAATTGAGAATGTATCAGCAAATTTAAAGAATACAATTCAAACAAGTTTTAAAAATGTTCTCTTACTTTGTTAAAGTAGCGCGATTTGGGGGTTAGTTTCATTAATAACACAAAAATGTACCTAAGCCTCATAACTTTAAGCTAAATTTATTAACAACATATCGCTTCAACAATATCTTCAAACATACCTGATCACCCATGCCAGTTATAATCGGTGAATTCCAATAGGCAGCCAAACGCGCAACAGGTTCCAAAGCAAACGCACAGGCAGGTCCAATGAACGCAATCACATCATCCTTAAAGTGCATATCAGCTGCTAGTCCTGGTGCCTTGGCGCCTGAACAGGATGGATAACTTTAAAAGAGTCAAAGACAAAGAGAAAGAGAAAGAGAGAGAGAGAGAGAAAGCCAGCATGACAAACAAAATTCAATTTTTCAAAAATTTCAATAAATTTTGTGCTTGCTTAGTTCTCGCATTTAATGAGGTCATGGTTAAATATAAGCCAACAACAAAAACAACAACAACAACAGCAAACGTAATTTTGCAATCAAATGTTAATGAAAAACGGGAGTTAAGGGGGTCGACCATGTCTTCATTACTGAAATTAAGATAAGAAGATGGAGCAACTGCAGACATGCACAGGCAACAGCAACAGCTGGCGTGTGGCTCGAGCAATAATACAACTCATCAGCCAACATCAGCAACCATCAGCGAGTCAGTTGAAATGCGGCATAATTCCAACATAATACACAAGCAATTAATTTTAGTTTGAAATTTAAAGCTTAAACGTTGTAGAGGATAAGTGTTTCATATTCAAGTTTTATAACAGTTTTTATTGCCGTTTTTACTTAAAAAAAAAAAATAGTAAATGTCAGGACTTACAATTTAAAATTTAAATGTCAGAACATAAATTTTCATAAATAACAGCACTAAAATATTGAAATCAACAGTGGTAGATTCTCTACGACAAGCAATGAAATAAAACACTTTACAACACTTGGATGGACGATGCGAGTTAATCGTTACGTTAAACTTTAGCTATTTGTGAATATAAGTGAAAAAGCATGTATGTGTATTAATATACAAAAATAGCTTAGATAATTCATACATAAATTAAAATCTCTTAAGTATAAAATAAGATTAAGCAACTCTTAATCAAAATTATTTAACTTAATTTTAAATTACGCCCTGATAAGCATTCCATAGATTATCCCAATAAACTCAACTCAAAATTAGCTCAAAACTACCTTGCTTGCACCTTGCGTAATGTTATATTATGCGGCCTTAAAAACTCCTCATTGATTGCATCCAATGCCAGATCTACCGCAGGTCCACAGCGTTCCAGATCAAAGGGCGAATCTATGATATACAAATAAAGCAACTTTTTATGACAGCAACAAAAATAAAAACAAACTCTTACGCATTCTAAGAGCATAAAATGTAAACTTACCCAGATGTGAAGCCATTAGCACCCCAACATTATAGACCCGCATTCTCATGTCATCGTATTCAATGACTTCGCGCTTCACAACAAAACGTCGATTACTTCCTACTACATCGCTAACAGTTGCGCTGTTACTCTTTAAACCAGCTGACCCATTGGTACTTGCTGCACTTTCTTTGCCCAACTCTTCCCAGTAGCCTTCATTAATGTAGATTTTTTTGGTCTCGAAGACGATGCCAAAGGTGCGTATGGCAACCAGCAGGCAGCAGCCAGTTGTTAGGAACAAATTAAGACGCATTTTTTGCAAAGTAAGAGCTTTTTTATTTTTTTCTTCGCAGTTTAAATTTCATGCGCAAATGTTGGCAATCATTTTATGTGTGTTTCATTGAATACAAGCAAACTTTGCACATTTGCATCATGTTCAGACTTTAAGCTAGTTTAAAATATAGAAAAAAAGTGATTTTCTTCAGTGATTTCATGAACTGAATTTCTTAACTCAACTGAAAAACGGCCACTGTGCTAAGTTTTGCATTCCTGGCCAAAATTCGTATAATTCTTATCTGAAGTTAAGCTGTATCCAATGTTTTTGAAATTTGAATTAAAGAAATATTCGGTTTAAAGAAATTAAGATTTATTCAGTTTATCAAAATAACTCTGGAAACTCTTCGTATTAATATAAAAGAAGATTGAGGTAGACTTTCGAGATAGAAAATTTTTAAATTTCAATCAAAAACTTAGAACGAAAAATAATCAATATTTTGAACCTTAAAAAAAAGATCAAAAGTACTATGCCAATTTGAGAAGTCAGTTACTTTTTGCATAAAAGCAATTTTTTTCGTCAAAAAAGCGTTTTATTTCTCAACATAGTCTCCTTTCAGACCGAAAAATTTAGTCTATTTCAAAGTCCTCAGATTTATCAAAGTCCTCAAAATAGATGTATATTTCAGTGATGACCTCTTCATTGGACCCTTATTCAATCTTTTACCGCCGAGCCATTTCAGCAGATTTGCAAATGCACCGAGAACAAAGCTTATGTTAAATTAACAAAAAAACTAGTATAATTTATAAGCTGGCTTTAGCTGTTTTTAGCCTCCCAAGTTATTCAGTAAAACACCTAAGTTTTACATGTTAACTTGAATTTTGATTTGAACGATAAATTAACTAAATATTTGGTAATTTATACATTATTTTTAAAAAAAAAGTTTCAACAGTTCTAACTTTTTTCCGAGTTTTGGTTTTTTATTTTTTTTTTTTGCAGACAATAGCTCAAAGTTAAGCTAAAGCCAATTTTGGATTTTTGGATTTTTGGGAACATTTGGTAAAATACTCGAACTGCAGGTTATCAGACGGGGAATTCAATATAATTGTAGCGTTTTTTGCACCGTTTGTAAGTTTTTTATGTATAACCAAAAAAATATTCTCTCGGTTTGTCTTGTATAATTATTCATATAGAAATCTCATATCATAAATCAGGACGAATCTATGTATAATAACGCAAATGACTTCGATGATAAATTATTTCCATACTATTTTGATAAAGTATCCAATTTTCGGTGGTTTACCTACAATATTGGTTAATATGGGGTATTATAACCTTGGCCTAGG
Source organism: Coremacera marginata (assembly GCA_914767935.1). Taxonomy (NCBI): domain Eukaryota; kingdom Metazoa; phylum Arthropoda; class Insecta; order Diptera; family Sciomyzidae; genus Coremacera; species Coremacera marginata. The sequence goes on along the minus strand of OU612044.1, from coordinate 189,060,702 downwards.
TGAACAAATAATTATTTTTTGGCGGAGTATTGAAGTATGTGCTTTTGAAGCAATGTATTAAACAATAAATTGCTTGGGTGAATAAACATAAGATTATAATTCCCATACAATTCTCTCCAGCCTATTGTTTTTTTTTTCTCGGTGTAGGAAATAGGCACAGGGGGCTAAAACTGAAGAATATGGTGGATGGGGGTAGCAATTCGCAGTTCAATTTATGGCTTATCGCCATGGCGACTACAGACGTATGCGCTGATGCGTTGTCATGGTGGAAGAGCAGTTTTTTTCTTCGTCAAATGCTGTTATATTTACTTCAAATTAATGTCAAATATGTTCAACAGCTGTGAATAATATTCACTGATGATCGTTTTACCCTTTTCAAGGTAATCGACGTGAATGACTCCGCATGCATACCATAGACTGTCGCCATGACCTTGTTGGACGACAGACCCACCTTTTGGCCTTCTTTGTATGCCCACGTTCCTCCTTTGTATGCCTTTCTATTGTTAGCAAGAAGTACATTTTAGTACATTTTCGAAAATTTTAGGTTACAGTGCCACTTATCTGGAAAAATTATGGCATCATTTCGGACTATTTTTAGATTTGTCCATGAACCTAGTTTAAAACATTCATTATAAGCAAATCCAAGTATTCATTATACGTTTGCCAAGTTATAACTTATTTTCAGTCGAAAAAGTATAATATTTTATTAATTTAGTAGGCAAAAATTAATCGTAAGTGAACCATGTTTTGTTCATAAATGAGTTCAAAAATTAATCATAAATGTTACTTTTTTATATTCTTAAACAGTGCCCTGCAAACATTTTTTATCGCCACATAATCGCCTGAAGAATGAGAATCGCTTGAAAGATGAGACAATCGCCGACGAGCTCATTTGAGAGACGTCTGGGTATCGCCGACTGTAAACAGCTGAGGCCATAAAAGCAATTCACCGGAATGAGCAAAGGAAGACTTTGAAAATTTTTCTTGAATCGCGCATTAATCGCTTGGACGATCGAAAAGCGATCCATCTTCTAAAGAACCCTTGGGCGAATCGCAAGAGCATCGCAAAACTCACTTCTCTTCCAATCGTCTTCCAAATGTTTGCAGGGTTTTTATCAACGACCTTCTATCGTTGACCTACAACCTAATTCATTCTTTTGCGGACGACAGCAGCATTTGCCATTCATATTCCTTCAAAAAACGCCCAGACTCTTTGGAGATTGACAGAAAAAGGCAAATTATGAATGACACACTTAACAATGACTTGAGAAAAATCTCCGAGTGGGGTCTTGCTAATAGAGTAGAATTTAATGCTAGCAAGACCCAGTGTTGCCTGTTAACCCACAAACGAATGAACTGTCCCATAGCACCCCTGAATATAAACGCTGTAGATCTTGTGGAGTCAGATGCTGTTGACGTTCTGGGCATATCAATACAATCAGATCTTCGTTGGAATGATCACATTTTCGATGTGTCGAAAGAAGCGGCCAAGTGTCTAGGATTTTTAAAACGGTGCAAGAAATACTTCACTCCATCTGATCTTCGCGTGATCTATACCTCATATATAAGGCCGAAAATGGAGTACAATTTGCACATTTGGGCAGGGTCTTCAAGATCATATTTGGAGCTTCTGGATCGAATTCAACGTCGTGCGATATATATGATAGAAGATGAAAATATTTCATCTTCTCTTAACTCTCTTAGGCATCGTCGCAATGTTGGTTGCCTAAGCCTTCTGAACAGGTACTACCATGGGAAGTGTTCAAGGGAGATACATGGCCTGACGCCATCAGCTCGTGTGTTTCCTAGGTCCACCCGTGCAGCTCTCCAACCCCATCCCTTTACCATTGCCTCTTTGCCCAATAAAACATCGCATTACCGGGATAATTCGTTTTTCGGTCGCACAGTAAGGTTGTGGAACAATCTCCCTGCGAATGTGTTTCCCGGCAGTTTCGGGCTGTGTAAATTTAAAACAAATCTTCATCGACACTACTCCATCTTTCCACCCTCCAACTAACTATCACCCGTCTTCCGAATCAACACAATGCTTTCGCATTTATAGGGGGCATCCCCTGAGCGTTGGTTTAGTATAAAAAAAAGGGTGATGGACGCACTAATACTATTATATTTTCTGTAGTTTTGTGCTTGTGGTAGTCGAGTCTCGCTCTCATTTTTTTTCGATGCATAACAATCAAGCTTAAAGCATCAAACAGCGTCGAGCTTTTGGCATGAAATCTCAGCGCCAACTGATTGAAATAACTTCTTGTCGGTATTTATATACGTGAGATACAAGAGCGAGTTCGTAATCAAGTGTCTAACTAGTACGCGTGCCACTACGCGCCCAACACTGTTCTAAAATAAGTTAAAAAAGAAAAAATTTAAGCCCGTGTTGATATTTTTATAATAGTAAATTAAAATGTTAAACATCATACAAACGTCGTATGAAATTTTTCACCAGTGCGAATTGATTCTCGTCATGTACTGCTACACGTATGAAAAACTATTTTCCTTTTCATCTATCGTCAAGGCTGTCATAAAATTTCAACATTTCTTTCAAAAATTAAGATCAAACTCAAATAGAATGAAAACCACAACAACATTCCATGCAGAAATGTAATCAAATAAATTCTCCAACTAATAACTTTACTATTTTGATATTTCACACATAAGTACAAAGTTTTTCAAATTGGAAAACAATTTTTATTGTTTATTATTCAGGCCGGCGATTAATACAAAAAGGGTTCATTTCCGAGTGCCAAAAAAGAATTTTTCTATGGTTAATTTTTTAACTCATTTCCGAACAAAATAAGGTTAATTTTTGTGAGGCATTTTAGTTCGACGAATGATGGGTCAATGATGGGGGTCATTTATGAGTGCCAAAAAAAACGTTTCTACCCGAAAAGGTTCATAAATGAATTTAAAAACGGTAGTTTGGGTTCACTGGGTTCACTTTAATGATAAATTCATATATAAACTACAAACTTAGAAAAATGTTCAGTTAGTAAAATGATTAAAATTAATAATCAAAATTAAGAAGAGGTAGATTTTGGCGAATAAAAACTAAATTTTCAGCGTTCGAAGACAATAGGCACTTTTTTATTGACAACATGACAAATATACAAATTGACAAATAATATAATCAAAACAATCAGCTGTTTTAATATGAAGGCTTCCAGTATTGCCAGGTTGAAGTATTTAACTCTTTCAAAGTTTAAAACCATGACACAATCATAAGGTTGACACAGCTTGGAGGGGAACTAGAAAAAAGGTAGCTAAAAATCAAAGTTGCTATAGCCATTAGCATTTGACGTTTAAGGCCCTAACAGCTTTGTTGGTGAAAAACTTGTCTTTTGAACAGCTATTTTAAAATGAACCTACCTTACGATTATGTCATGGTTTGAACAATTTTTGAGAAGACAACCAAAGCTGAACAAAAATGAGTAAAAGTTATTTAGTTTTTTATTATTTCAGCAATTATTTTTATTGTAAAAGGTGTTTTCAACTTTATTTGCCATAAACAAATGGCAGCAGTCAATCCGTATATTGTAGCCTGTCGAATTAGAAATATATTTAAAAATCACTCATACACCTCGAAAACAAAACATATCGAATTCTGCAAAAAACGTGCTTTTTATATTGATTATTGAATTTAGTGACTCAAATTAGTTAGTTGGCTGCAAATATAAGCGAAATTTATAAAATATCCGATAACAATTTCAGTCAGAAAGCTTTGGTAGGTATCCAAAAGTCAAATTAGTTAGTTGGCTACAATCCGAAAAAAATTTCAGTCAGAAAAGCTTTGGTAGGTATCCAAAAGTTATATTCATTTCCAAAATGGTAAGCCTAATTTAAATCAGCGCAAGAATATGCAACTTTTGATACCTATTGAGTATTAAAATAGACAGAAATAGTCAGAAAAGCTCTTGTAGAGGGCCAAAAGTTATATTCATTTCAAAAATAGTAAGCGTATTTTGAATCAGCGCAAAAATGAGCAACTTTTGATATCTATTGCGTATTAAAATTAAAATTAAAAAAAAAAATATGTCGGCCCAGCCTACTGATTATTTCAGTATTAGAGGCCTGAGCTTTCTGCAGTGTAGTTATAACACTTTATTTTAAATTTGTTTACAGAACTTTAAGTAATCGCCAAACATTATATTTGTTTATCAAAAAAGTCTAATTTTTGATTGATTTTCATATTTTAAATTTGCATAATATTGTATTTTCTTCTTTTTTTTTTTTGTAATTATTTTTAATAGTAATCTCTTTCAGAATATTGGATATGAAAATGTTGCTTGAAAATTATTCCAGTCATAAATTTAAAAAAAAAATTTTTAGCTAGTTTTAGCTAGCAGTTATAAAATTATTTTAAATGTTACGTATACGTCCCGAAGTTCACTTTCGGAACTTGTTTTGAAATCGCTCGCAAGACCACATCTTTATATTTTTTACACATTTTAGACAATTTTAACACTACTTTGCAATAACAACAAAAAAATTCTAAAAATCCAATACACAAAAATATTTAAAAAACACCGAATTTGTTCACTACTTTTACTTGAAACGTTTAGTTTCTATGTTAGTTTAATTTTGTTTTTACTTTGATTGTTTTTTCTTTTTATTTATGTTTGTGTACTGTAAAGATAAGTTCTATTTTTAAATTAATAATGCAAGTTAAATGTTGTCAAATATTAAATTCAGTTATTAGATTCACTTCATAATTTCTTTTAAATTCTCTGTCAACTTCAAGCGGCATAAATTTCCAAGAAATTTATTATGACAATTTAATTGGCGAAGATTGCCATCAAACACACAATTTTAAATATTTTTTTTCCTCTTGGACAGCAAAAACTGTCGTTTGCTTATTCACATATTTCAGCTACATGTAACCACACCTGCCGTTGATAATACGGTCTCATATCCTTATCGACAAGCTAAAACTTCACAGAATGACCGCAGCGCAAAATGGGATTTAGTTTTTGTTCGTATTTAAACCAACACAAAACACAATAAAATATTATTATTTAAAAAAATTCATTATATTAATTTATTAATTTTATTGTTTATTGTGCACTGCACTCACTTATTATGTTTTTTTTTTCTTCTTATTTACCAACCAGCTGTGTTTAATGATTTTCTACAGGTGTTTTTTTTTTATTTCAAAAGAGCATTAAACAATCGAATGCTTAGACACAATTTGTTTTTTTTATAATCGACATACTTGTTGCTTAAATGTAAACAATGTAAAGGATATCACATAAAAACATAAACACACAATAAAGATATCATCCTTGCTATGGCATCCAATTGTGTGCTACTTATAAATTTCTATTTAAATATTAACTGTTGCTTCTTATTCCGTTTAGTATAAAATCTGTTCTTTTAACAAAAAACACCACTTAAGTCTTAAGTTGTTATCCTTTATTAAACGATGGTGAAGTTAAAAAGCAAAAGTACCATTACGGACCGAAGTCAACTTGCGAATGAGCTTCTTGCGTATCCTGCTGCTACTTTTATACAACGACCAAATACAGCCAGACGTGCAGTGAAGAGTGACATGAAATAGTTTCAAAGGACAATTACTTGCACTACATCCAACGCCATCCTCTCAACCAGCATTTGTCGCCTCGTAGCGTCTCATGAGCGCGGCATATGCAAAACAAAAAAAAAATTATGCAAAGAAGGCGCACAAGATTATGCTTAAAAAGCAACAGGATGGCAATTCATTTAGTAGTGTGTGTTAGTATCTGTGAGTGTGCAGGTGTATGTTTGTGTTTGGCTATGTGAATGCGTGTATGCTTGTGTGCGTGGGTACACGGTTATCTCTGTTTGTTTTTGTTTCTTATCACTTAACGCATAAAGCACACATCTTAGACGCAAGACTGTCTGAGCTGACTTATCGGTCGTTTGGTCTTCAAAAAGTATTCGAATTCAAGATTTAAGCTTACTGACCATAATCAGACACGTCACGTGCCGTTAAACATTGGTGGTAAATGCAAAGCATGCCAACCCACTGAGCAGTCTTCTTCGTTAAAGGTAAACTGGTGGTGAAAACGTATCAGGACCATCGATAGTATGACTGTCGATTGTGGGCTGCCATCGAAAGTCCCAAAAAAATATCGATAGTTTTTCAATGATCCCAAAAACTTTGAATACATAGTTGAATGAAAATTGAAAAGTGATAATATTATAAAGGACACAGTTTCGATAGTATCTTAAGAGTAGTTTGTTTCCTATATTTAATGATGAATTTGTTGTTCTTGTTAATTTTTACGTTGGTAAAAAATACATGTTATTTTAATGTGATTGTTTAGTAAATGGAAATAAATATTTTGGCAAAAATACGGATTTTTTATTTTTCCTGCAGTAAAGAACTTAACATATATGGTATATTTTAAATTTAATTGATAATTTAAATTTGACTTATGTCTACTTTAATGAACCTGCTGAATCTCAAGGAGTTGCTTGGGACACAGGGTAGGTAGTGGCTTTTTTTTCAATACCATTATAATCTACGAAAAAATGCAACCTTATACGTATGATACAATTATAATTCTGCCATGCCTTGAACTAAGCAAATTTTTTAAATTTAAGCGGATTCATTAAACTAGACTCGTTCCTAAAATTTTAGCAAATATGTATACTTTTGATAGGGAATACATTTTATAGTAGGTATTTCGATCTTTTTATATTTAAAAAATAATGAAGTTTTCATAGCGCCATAAACATGCTTAATAGTAATACAATTTTTTTTTTTTGTAGCTACACACTGGCTCTGTAGCTACATACATACAATCTTGCTGAAGATTAACAAAAAACAATAACAAACGTCAAAAACGTAGGCAAATAATATGTACCTATACATATATATGTAAATTTTACATACATCCCAACAAACAAAATGATTCACTAATGTTATCATTTACGAATCGCATTCTCGTATATTCCATTCATTAGCAATTATTAATAGCGATTTATTTATAATATCGCGAGCGGGAGAAATTCCTAGTTCGTTAATGATGAAATTCAAAACCGAAAAAAGCAATTCGTTGACGAGTCGCCAAAACTGTAAAAAGCAATTCGTTAACGAGTCGCCAAAACTACAAAAAGCAAGTCTTTAACGAGTTTCAAAAACTAAAAAAAGGAATTCGATAACGAATCATATAAATCATATAAAAAAAAAAAAAAAAAAATCAATTTCAACCACGTCAAGAATTGAAACCACGTCATCTGAATGTTAGCCCGGCAACTTACCCACTCGGCTATTTCGGGGCTGGATATATTTTGCTTTATTTGCTTGATAATAAAAGCCAGCATTCGCGGACATGGGTTCGAACCCCAACCTGGTCCAAAAAAATATTTTTTTTTTGGTTTTTTTTTATTATTTAGGAATTTTTTTAAAGATTTGGCTTTTCAAAAGTTCGAAATTATTTTTTTTTATCATTTTTTTTACCAACTTTTTTTCGGCTTCGTTATACATTCGTCAAAACCGAAAAAAGCCATACGTTAACGAGTCGCCAAAACTATGAAAAAGCAATTCGTTAACGAGTCGCCAAAACTAAAAAAAACAATCGTTAACGAGTCACCAAAACTATAAAAAGCAATTCGTTAACGAGTCGCCAAAACAGCGAAAAGCAATTTGTTAACGAGAACTTATTCATAAGAAAATCTTGAACAAATTAGAAGTGGAAATTATTTATATAATGGATAAGCACGAAATAACATAACAATAAAAAAATTTCATAAAATTTTTTTATAAAAATTTATGAAAATTTATATTTAAGTCTTTTTTCACTTAAAATTAAAAAAAAAAAACATAAAATTTAAAAACAAATATTCGCTTAAATGACGTATTAAAAATAGAAAGTTAATAAAAAATACTTTAATGAAAAAAATTTGTGTATTGAAAAGTCGGAAAAAATTGTGTTTGTGTTCCAAAACATCTTAAATGGAGTTTAGGAAAGTCATGATTTCAATCAGTGCTTTCTCTAAGCATCAAGCCAACCTCTGATGAAGTCGGTATGAAACTATTCGAAAACTCAATAAAAAACGATTCACAAGCGATTCGTTAACGAATCACCCTCGCCACAATGTCTATTGGGATATTAGAGCCCTGCATGAATATATTCATCAAGTGAATATGCAACCAAACCATACTGCAACCAAAGCTGCAAGCGAATTAATGTAAACAACAGATCGTGTAGCAACAGGTCGTGAAGCGCAAGAGAATAACTTTTTATTTGTTCTCTGTGCTCTTTTCATACACTTTCGCACTGAGGTGAGCTTGCGATATACACGTTGTTTCAGTTATATCTCTGAGTACTTAATAAACTACACGAATACTCAGGAATCTGCTGCAGTCACCTGAATAAGAATCAGGTATGTTGGTTTTTCCCCGCAATAAGCTTTATGTTATTCTTAATGCATAGTCAGTTTGATGTTGGACAGAGGTGCAATCATACGCATTTATTTAAGATAAAAATACATTTACGTTAATAAAAAATATTTCATTCTAAATGGATACTGATATAGTGAGTAATATTAAAAACTGTTTAAGGTGATATAAAATTTTAAATCCTTTATTTAAAAAGCTTTAGTCTTTAAATGAACCAACTGGAAGTGACATTGAATTAGGCAACAATTTAGTGGCTGCAAAATTCTTTGGCTCCCCATACAATAAACACAAAAGCTATCGAAAATAGTTTATATCGGCCGTAGCTGGACTCCTAGAGGGGTCAAATATATGAGCTGATCCTATTATTATTTGCCCCTCAACATTTCTCCCGAACTCCTAGAGCGGTCAAGTATATGAGGTGGTCCTATTAGTTTTTGCCCCTCAACATTTCTCCCCAACACACCTACCCCCTATCTACCACCCTTCTTTGGCTCCTCATACAATAAACACAAAAGCTGTCGAAAATAGTTTATATCGGCCGTAGCTGGACTCCTAGAGGGGTCAAATATATGAGTTGGTCCTATTATTTTTTGTTCCTCAACATTCCTCCCGAACACACCTACCCCCTATCAACCATCCTTCTTTGGGTCCCAGTACAAAAAACATTGTTTTCGTTCTACGAACGAACGAATAAAAAAATATTCGCTAAATATTCAGGGTATGAACACTGATATTTTTGTTATTTTTTATTGCTTTATTTGCTACCTGTTGTTGTTAGTAAAGCATCGTGCTCTTATTTTTATATCTGAATAAAACAAAGAGAGTGTAAGATCAGGTATGAGCAAAGTAGAAAAGGAATAGAGGAAATTTTTTATTCTAAGTATAGCAAGAGAATATATTCAGGGAGGAGAAAAAGCATACTCATGCAGGGCTCTAATACATATTAATAACAATAACACAATATTATATTAATAACAATAACAATATAATTAATAACAATAACAAAGCAGTTACTGATAAATATTTGTATAGTCGTGATTTTGGCACGAACCAAACCAACAATCATAACAACAACATAAACAGCTACGGAAGCATTTTATGCATGATATTTCTCACACAAAAATTAAAAATTACAAAAATACAAAACACGCTGTAAGACGTAATTCTATGTTAAAAAAATCAAAAGCATTGAAAGTTATTCGCCAAATGCAAAAATTCAGTGAAGTTTTTTAGGTGGCTTGTATAGCATGTCGGCTTGATTTTTCTATAGCATTTAGGATTATAGGAACAACAACAAATATAACATCAACACCAACAAAAACAACAATAACAGTACTGACTTTTCTTGAGACGTCGAATGCAATTGACGAGAACCTAAAAGGTATTTTTAACTCTATCTGCCGGTGCATAGATTTCCAATCGCCACCGATGAGAGACATCTTCCGCATTAAGCCTAAAGCAAACAATCAGAGCTCTCTTGTTATAGTGAAATTGTATACGCCTTTTGACCGAAACTGTGTACTGAAGGCTTTCGGCGACTATAGAAGACGGCTAAAGAAGGCTATCAACCTAGCGGATGCAGGAGTTGAGTCTGATGCTAATGTGTTTATCCATGAAAGCCCTTCGGTCGAGTGCAGAAAATTGCTACAAGCAGCCATTTCATGTAATGCGTTTACTATCCAAGGAGCAGTGTGCGTCCGACTGCGCAAAGGCAAAGTAACTATTAAAATCAAATGGTCACATTGCGGCAGTCTAAGCGTTAATCAGCCCAATACTTGCATTCATAGTCAATTTTTAAGATTACAAAAAAAAATCTTTTAAAGCATTATCCCCTGTCTAAAAAATGAAAACTTTCTTTTTCAATTCCCGGAGAAATTTCATTTAGAATAGTGTTGAATATGTTTTTCGTGCCTTGGCTTTTAATTTTTTTTTTTTTTTTTGTATTTTATAAAACATTTTTTTGTATTAAGTATTGATTATTAATAAAATATTTATAAAATTTCAAATATCTTTATTATACACACAAAGATGCGTAGGAAAAAGAGCTGCAATCGTTTTATAAATACATGTAATTTCATTTCAAAAATTAAAATTCCTATAAGCAACTTATTTCATTCACTCTCTCGAAAGGCCT